>CM050918.1:40115226-40715226 GCA_027742785.1 Vigna reflexopilosa
TGCATGAGTCAAACTTCCCTTTCCTTGGATTTGGGAAGTAAAAGATTGGTAAATGGGAAGATCATCGATTCATCTTCATTGAAGATTCTACATGAAGTTCTGTATGATGCAAAAAGAGGTAGTTTCAGGGCTTCAGGCTCCTACTTGAAGGATGCAGACGTTATATATGAGTGTATTTTCGTGTGCACACTATTCTTTTCATTCTCACTTGAGGGTATTTTCATGTGCATTCTTTAAGTTCTTACAGAAATCCAAGCACGTTACTGTAAAAGAAATTTTACTTTAAACCAATCAAAGCAACTTTTGCTTCCCTTCTCACAGATTTTGATTGCTCTAGTTCCAATTAAAATATAAAGAGTTCAAAAATGCAAAGGGAAATCGTGATGTTTTATTTTCATGCATATGTCAGCTCAATAACAAAGCACAATATGCATGAGTTGGCATGTGTTCCTGAGTTCAACCCAGATTTTGTTGTGTATATTTTTAATCAGAGTGTGTGGCCAACTGAATCAGCTCGTATATGGAGTGAATTGAGCCAAGCCATCCTAAGCAAAGACTAGGAAAAAGCAAGAGAATCAAAGAAAGCTGTGGAGGAAAGACAAAGGGAGCAATTGAGAAAGTGAGAAACTGATGTTCCTTAACATTTGATTCTGTCTCGATGCAAAGTGGTCTGGGACTGTTTTACCTATTCAAAAGTGGGTCCCATCATCTCCTTGTAACCTTGTAATTTGCCGTTTTAATTATATTAGCCACCAGTCCCACTACTACTTTATTAGTACTATTTTATATAAAAGTAGCCATGTGAGAGTTTTTGCCAAAGTCACCATTAGCTTGGCCAACCTTCCTGAAAACAAGAACAAAGAAAAGTCTATCTGATATTACACACATCCCTTATTGGATTGGTGTTCAGAAGGAAGAAATTATGTCTATGATACAAGTTTTGCTACCTGACTCAACAAAAATTGAGTTTGATCCTTTTTGTTTCCCTTCAATCAGACAACCAAATTATAGTATCAGTTGCTAAAAAAGTTATAAATTCTGTATTGTGTTGTATTATATCCTAATTTGCAATCCACTACCAGAGATTTCTCTTCATCTGATTGCTCCATTAATTTTAATTGCAAGACACATTTTCAGTAATCAAAGATTGTGTATGAATTCTGCAAACTGAAATATCAAGTTCTTAATAATTTGGATCATAAATACAAAGAAGAATTATACACAAGAAAATATCAAGCGTAACCGTCTCAAATTTCAATTTTTTCCCTTGTCAGAAGATAATCAAACCAACTAACATGTGTCTTCTTCCTTCCTAGTTTTACCTCAATTGTCTTTCAAACATCAAATATGTTCTTGCAAATCTGATTCACTTCTCCGATTGAAAGACTTCTCTCTGATGGTGTCCAAGATAGGTTTCCAAGGCTGCACTCTACATGGACTTCGTTCAACCATACCAAGCCTCCCAGGACTCCTTGAAGGCGAATTCCAAACATCGTTCAACCCTTGTTGGCTTGAGAAAGGACCATCTTTGAGGGAAGACCCTTTGCTGGTTTTTGCTATTGCAGTGAGCCTCTTTGCAAGGGAAGCCAAATCCACAGGAGAAACATCAGCTTGAAGGATTGAGTATGGTAGCATGAAGTAGACATTCCCAGGTTGAAGTTCTGTGTCTCCATTCAATGGTTTTGAGCAAGGTGAAAGAAGCTGAAGTGAGGTACAAACAAAGTGCTTCTGAGAGGTTCCAGTGAGTTGGCTCACAGAAATTGGCTTCTCAAAATCCTCCACATATCCACTGAGATGAACCAAACGGACATTGTTGGTTGTGGAGGATGGTTTGGAAGAAAAACAGGCTCCCATGTGACTCTTTCTTGGTAGATGATGATGCAGAATGAAAGGGTAAAGCTAACTACTAAGTTTGTACTTATTATGTATGTATGTATGACTAATGTTAATTTACTATATAGTATACACAACTGGGGTTTGATTATTGATGCGTGGAGGGATAATTTTCTAGTATTTTTTTTTTTGCCTAAGCAGCCTTTTTGATAAACTGGAATGGACGGTTATTGGTAACCAAAGCAGTGAATTTTCTGACTGATTCCTTGTGTTTATCTTCAACTTCATTCAAGGACTCAAAAGGGTGGCCATTTAATAAAAGTGCTTCTGCATGAAAACACAAGCTGCAGCCTCATGTGGCCAATAAAGGCATTTATACATGTTAGTTTAAGTGAGAAACTCTCTGTGGTATTTTTTCAAACACCATAATTTCTAACCCAACCGTATGAAACGGGTAATTGACCAAATAGACCTGCAAATGCTATCTTGAAGCGTTGAAACATTCAAAACAGCCAAATTAGTGACTGTAATCATGCAATTAGAAGTAAACTCAAGAATTAAAAGACTTTAATGGCATAATTAGCATTGGCTTTTGATTTTAGTGTGAGAAGCATTACCAATCACAGCTCTCAGAGAATGTGTTGGTGGGTCCCTTTTATTGGAGAAAAATATACATTCAACAGAAGATTGTGGACTTAGAACACGAGGTCTTGACTGAAGTATTGGAAACGCTAACTTTTTCGTTGTGATTTTACAGTGAATGATTGGCCCTTTTGGTTTGATTCTATTAAGTTGGAGTTTTTGTTTCAGGAAAAGATAATTTGTCATGTATAAAATTTTACATTAATTTGAAACTATTCTTTTTATATTTTATATTTTTTTTAGTAGTAAAATTATAATTATTTTACTTTTATAATATCTGTCAAATGTAGATATATCATTCCATTGTTATTTTTTTTATGCTATGTTGATGCTCACATTTGTTTGGTGTATAATCTTAGTTTGAATGCATTTATTCGGAGAAAAATTTAAACTCTTTCGAAAATGACAATGCTGTTTTGATATTGATTTTTTTTTAAGGATAATGATATTTTGACAACTATCATTTATGTGTGTAACTGATCTATCATAGTGTTTATGAGTATTATTATTGATTTTGGAGTAATTTTAAATCAGTCACAAAATCACAAGTAAATATATTAAAATGTTATGAAAGTATCATTATCTTTTTTTAATATCCATTTAACATTATCTCTATTTTTTTTATATAAATAACTCATTTTACATGTAAACTTTATTATTGATGTTTTATTATCGATTTATTTTATAAATATAATGTTTTTTTTAACTGTTCTCAATTAAATTGTAAGTTATAATGATTTTTTTTAATAATATCGTAAAATAGAAAATGAGTTCTTCTCCTCGCATTTCCATATTGTAAACTAGCATCTCAAAATTACTTTAATAACCTTTTGCAAATTAGTGCAAACTTTAGAGATTCTTTGACTAAGAATATGTTTGATATTTTAAAACCAAAACCCTACATCCCCTAAAAAAACTCCTCTTGCGTCTTCGAAAAGAAACCCTCTTTGTCATTCGAAAACCCTTCCTCATCTCTCATTGTGTGAGTCGTCCTCCTCTGTGAGTGCATTTTATCTAACGCAACTCTCTTAATCTGTGGCCTTCACTGTGAACTCGGTCTCTGCATTTCGAAGTTGTCCCTTACCATCTCTGTGGGTCGTGGTCATCTCACTAGTAGAAAAACGTTGTTTAACGTCAGTTATTTTGGGCTTTTAACATCACATATGGAACCGAAGTCTATTCGGGTGATGTTAATTACACATCGGTCAGGATATGACCGACGTCTATGTAGATGTCGGACTATATAGGTCAGACGTCTATATAGACGTCGGACTCTATAGGTCAGACGTCTAAAATGTCGCCGTATTTGATAGGATCTTTCTCCGCTTGAGAACTCTCGAGTTTCTCCTGGCTTATGGTGATTCGAGTTTACAACTTTATATTTTAGTTGAAGAGAATGAATTGTACGTTTTTTTTTGTATTGGATGGTTTTAATAATGTAGTGGAGGGAATTAGAGGAGTGCAAAACGCAAGAAATCGTCGTCCAAGAACGTTGCTGAAGGACACGAGCAAAACTGGACAAAACTCAACGAAAACGCATTTTAATCGGTTGAAATGAAAGATAATTCATCAAAGAGTAATGTAATCGGAGTAAAATTAATTTTAAACGGTGCAAAAAGTGAGAAAACGAACCTGAAAAACGTAGCTCGTGGAGAGAAAATGCGAGGATGATGATGAACAATGAGTGCGTGTAATTGCTGCCTCGCGTTCGCAGTGCTTTAATGCAGACATTTAAAAGTCGGTTCCCCCATAACAGACGTCTACAGACGTCGGTTCCCCCCACAATAGACGTCTAAAAGGCTTTAGAAGTGATAGTGGCGGAATCAGACGTCTATATAGAGTCAAAAAGTGACTTTTAAATTTTTGGATTTAGGGTTTAGACGTCGGTTCCTCCAATAACTGACGTCTAAAGTGCTTTAGAAGTCAGAGTGGCGGGATCAGACGTCTATATGGAGTCAAAAAATGACTTTTAAAATTTTTGGATTTAGGGTTTAGACGTCGGTTCCCCCCATAACAGACGTCTATAATATTTTAGACGTCGGGACTCTCCCAACTGACGTCTATATGTCTAGTAGGTAGGTGAATAGCCATTAATTTTCGCCATATAGACATCGAGGCCCCTCCTAACTGACGTCTATATGACTGAAAGAAATGAATTTTCACCCACTTGTCAGACATATAGACGTCAATTAGGAGGGGCCCCGACGTCTAAAATATTATAGACGTCGGGGCACCTTCTAACTAATGTCTATATGGCCAACTTATTTACGAAAATGCCACCGGTCATCAATATACCGTGCTTACCCTTAACCGACGTCTAAGGGGTGACGTTAAATAGCGTTTTTGCACTAATGTCTGTCTCGGGTTCTGTGTTGGTTGGTTTGGTTGGTCGTCGTTGCCTTCGGTGATGTGGTGGTGTTCGAACCTCCTCTTCGCAACTTTGATTTGTGCAGGTTAGTCTTTCTTTCTCTCCTCATATCCATTATCGTTTCCAATGTTGTTGCATGTATATATGGATTACAATAGAAATTGGATTGAAGTATCATGACTGAACCATGGAAATTGGATTGAATCGTTGTTACTTGATGTTTAGATTTATGGTTTAATGGCGTGAATCGAGGCTCAAAGGCCTTAACCGAAGTTTGAATTATGGTTAAGATCTGTCGCAATTTAAATTGTGGTGACTCTCAACCGACGTTCGAACGTTAGGAAGGCTATAACCGAGCTTTGATGTTCGATTAAGATTTCTAATTTAAAACTTACCTCCTATAAATTCTTCTGATTTATAACCCATAACACCACATGCCACCAAAGAAAACACCACCAACACCATATCATTGGGATCACCACCAATAGCACACCAGGACCACCACCACAGGAACCACAAGCAACACAAAGAGAAACAAAAAAAAAACAACCAAAGAAAAACATAGCAAAATATAAGTACGTTGTAGTGTGTTTAAAAAATGTAGGGGTGTAGATATACCTACTGAATTGATTCATTGGTGAAAATGAAATAATCATTAATACCATCATTAACTTCCATTAATACGATAGAACCGTGTAAGCAAATGGATATTAAGATAATTATGAGAGTGCAAGGAGGTAGAGGAAGAAGAGCTCGCAGAAAATTCAAATGATATCTTGAAACGAGTGATGTGACTTTTATTGAATGTTATTTAATTTCCTTTTAGGAAAGAAAAGAAATAGCAAAGTTTCATTTTTGTTTGACTGTTTCTTGGCTCTTGGATTTTTCTTGGTGGATAATAACTTGTGTCAAAGAAGAAAACTGTCACACATTAATTAATATAAACCTCTTAAAAGTTCATATTTAATCAAACAATCTTGGGAAATTAGTCACTCATTTACAGCTTAATCTTTAAATATTTATTATCAATTTATTAATAAGTAATGTGTACGTACTGTGTCAGACACTAAAATTTATATTATCTTGTTCATGTAACATATTATAAATGAAATAATAAATAAATTAAACAGATATAAATTAATAAATAATATAATATTACTTATTAATATTATATATATATATATATATATATATATATATATAATTGTTTATTGGCAATATTGAGTTCATTTCTTATGTATAATAAAAAATAATAATGTACGGTTGTCCTTTTGTTTTTTACTTTTGATCTACGTCTCTTAGTTTCTAAATATCTTCCAATTAATGTGATTTAAACTTGTTTAATTACTTTATAAGTTCATTATCAATATTTTAATAAAATTATTATTTATTCTAATGTATTTTCTTCATACAATTACTTCTTCAATACTACACTGTATTTTTAGTTTTCAATGACACATTGAATTTATATATATATATAATAAAAAACAAGAGTTTAAAGTTAAATAAAATCGAAAAATACATTTACGTCTACAAGATCAATGTATATAGAGGGAGGCACACGCATTAATGCTACCTTAAACCAATTTGTATAGCTCTATAAACCAATATAAATTAATGCTGCCTTAAAAATCATTCTAAAATTAAAGAAAAAAAAATGTGATTTTCGAACTTAAATTTGTAAGTTTTTTCCTTCATTTACCTTGTTATATAATTTCAAATTTTGATAAATTTAAGTTTTTTAATTAATAATTTAGTTTTTATATTTAAATTTTTTATTTGTTTTAATTCTTATATTCTGTTTTAAACTTAATTGTTATTTTTGTAAAAGAATTCAACGCGTCTTTTTCTCTTTTTAAATTAATCTTAACATTATTTAAAAGTGTTATTTGTAAAAATTTAAGTTTGTTAGATGTGAAAATTCTCTTAACTTTTGTTTTGAAATTTCTTTTATTTATTTTTACAAATGATATTTTCTAAATAAAAAATGTTCTAAATTTTAATGTAACAGATTTATAGTTGGACACGTTATACTTTCAATTTATGTTATATCAATATAAAAAATTTTATAAAAGTCAAAATTTAATTAAATTTTTTAAAAAATGGACTCAATTGACTAAAAAAAAATAAAAGACCTATCCATGAACTTTTTTTTTCTTAAGTTGGAAATCGATTTTGTAAAAAGTGGTTTTTGTTTAAGATACTTTCAGTGGCTGTTGATAAGTTTTACTTAGCCTAGTGAAGTTGATGTGTGCAAATAAGACAAATCTTGAAAAATACTACCTTAAAATCTATTCTTCTGGGTCAATAAAAGAATCAAAATTCAACTACTCTATACGTGATTTTTGGTGTATACAAAATCAATTTCCAACATCCAAATTATTTTCCAGTTAATGGGTAAAATGCAATATTAATGCATAAAATTCATAATAGATATTAAAGTAGTTAAAAATAAACTTTAAACCTAACCTAATCTTATAAAATTAATTTATAAAATAAAATTTGCATCTAATTATATATGTGAATTAGTTTTAGCTCGACGTGAATTTCTAACAGAAGTTATTAAAAGATGAAAACTTAAAGTATATAATATTAAAATAATTGTCCATAAATAATTGAAGATAATATCGTGTCATGGTTGAAAAGATGATGAAGTTGGGAATAGTCAGATTTGGCAGTGGAAAAACATTGATTGGAATGTGGGATGTTATTACCATATAAAAATGTTTCATATGTGTGATTTTCTTACCTTTTTGAATATTCTAACATGCCCCAAAGTTTCACATTATGTAATTTTTTTCTCTTTTAAAAATATTATATATGAATTTACTTTGTAAGAGTTTACACATTAACACGTTTCTTATATCTTTAAAAGTTGGTAATAAGAGTTGAGACTTATGAGTATAAGAAGAAGAAAATATAATTTTAAGCATAATTTTAGTATTAATTTTTAAATTTTAGGTTGAGGTGATAATTTGTAATACAATTTTAATTTTTAGAATTTATTTAGAAATCATATTTGACACAAGTGTAAACTAAATAGTGTTAAAGCACTATTTAAAAGCATGAATTCACGTCAATTTATTTAACAAAAAATAATCATGCTTCTAAGGGTAATTTAAAAATAATCATAAATTAACATCATTATTGTCAATTTAAGGGAGATGATCATATTCATACAATTTTTTGTCTTTTTAAAACCGGATACAAAACAAAAATTCAATCTTTAAACCTGAGAATTAAAAAGGTATTTAAGCCTTTAAAAAAATTCAATAAATACTCATCATGGAGACAAAAATATATAAAAAAAAACTCTATAAATTAAAATAAACTTGTTACTAAACTTTATAAAAAAGTTTAACACTCAAAGTGTGACATCCTAATTATAAAATAATGATATATGATATAATCAAGACGTCATCATGAATAATAATAGAAAGCAGTTAAGAGTAATAGGATTATAGTCATCCTTAAACAGTATAAAAATGCGTAGTTGGAGTACTAGAGTTTCTCCTTTAAAATATAGAGAATTTAAAAACTTAGAACAAAATAAAGTTTCTTCGAAATATCCAAGGACAAGATAATTAAAGCCTAGAGAACTAGGCATCAGCATCGCCGTCCCCGTCAAGAGTTGTTTCCAAAGTATTCTCCTCGCCATCTGCTCCCATCCAAGTGGATGATCATCGCAAAGGAAAACGCATACAACATAGTACAAACACAAATGCAAGGGTGAGCTAATTATATATAAAAAAAACATGCAATTATATCAACATGAACATACAAGAGATTAATTTAAAGCAAACAAGATAAAGCATCCATCCTATCATGTTAAATACTAGACTTGACTCGTCCGGACTTTAGAATGATAGTCGAGCTATGGCGGGCCATGCACCCGTGGTGGCTGGTGATACTTGGGCTCCCCCGCCCTGGGCTCCCCCGCCCTGCCACACGCACGAGGTTAGTCCGTTTCGCGCCCTGGAGCATGATGGAAGCCTCCAAGACTAAGACCTCCTGCTACTCCTCACCACATGGTTCAGCCCTCTCTACGTGAGAAGAAAGACCATTGGATCGTCAGGAAGACCCCCAAGACTGAGCTCCTACTTTCATTCTAAATACTAAGAATCTCACCAAGAGATTTTACACTGAGGGAACTTGATTTACCACTTGGATCGTACTTTCATCACTTTGTAATCATATACTTTTTGTCCCAATCAACATACACATAATCTCAACAATATACATTACTCACCAATCACAAGTTATAAAAATAACATCTCCACAATTGAATCTAAGTTAATCAATACCAAGAACCAAACAGCTTCAACTAATCCGTAACAACTCATAAAATGCATCAATTTATACATACCTACAAGTAATATAATTATTGATTAACACTCACGTTTCAATACAAGAAACAACTATCCTTACTTTATTATATATATATATATATATATATATATATATATATGATACGTAATTCTTTATAATTAATAAACATATAATACGTATCCTTATAAATATATAAATTTACATTATATTAAACTAATGTATATATATGATACGTAATTCTTTATAATTAATAAAAATATAATATGTATCCTTATAAATATATAAATTTACATTATATTAAACTAATATATATATATATATATATATATTTATTTATTTATGATCTTATAATATATTTTTATATTATATTAAACTTATATATATATATATATATATGAATCTTTACTTTAAATTCCAAACACATAATGACTAATTTCCTAAAATTATAATTGATCAGAAATTAACGCAGGATAACTTTATGCATCTATAATAAACTTGTTTTATTTTATTCTCATCATAGTAGAGATCTTACTTTCCCCCATTGGTCACCGGAGAGGATCCAGATGTCTGAACGCATCAAACTCACCTTCGACGCCAGCACATATGACTAGTCACAACTGACTGGACCAGGCCAGGGCTGCTCTATGATCAGGGATGTGCCAACTCAGGTTTTTAAGGTTCCTCTATCTTACCAACAAAGAAAGGCTCTCAACAAGTTCTAATTAATTTATTTAAGTTACCTAAACTAGTCTGTTGTACTCTAGACCTCAAATGCCCAATTTTTATATTTTACTTCCTCTCACAGTAGCCTAAAACAGTATATGTGTACCTACTTACTACTCATATCAATGCCATTACAGAATCTTTACTCCAAACCCTCTAACCAGAACAATTTCAGCAAACCAACTCATTTCAAAACAGATTAAAATAATCATATCACAACATGCACAATTTCACAGTTTCAATTATAACACCTAATACAATAAAAGTTATAACACAGTTTCACAACAGTACACCAGTTCAACATTCAACCTGCATATATTTTTATAAAATAAATTCATACAAAATAATTAGCTCCCCTTACCTGGAAAGCTTAACAATAAATTGGTCAAGAACGCCCTAGGACCGTACCCACACCGCGCTGAAGTTACAGAACCTACAAATCACCAAATTGGTGATAGAACATAGCTCTCAGAGCTCGAATGGACAGAGAATGGAAGGAAAAACATACAAGGCACATGAACCCAACAAAGTTGCAGGCCCTAGGTTCTAGAACAGTGAAAAAGAAGGGGAAAATGAGACTTACCGGTCGGAACAGAAAATTGTTCGGTTCAAATTGAAGACTTTGCCACCACAATCGTTTAGGCACCTTCAAATTAAAATTTAAATGGTTTAGTGTTTGGATCTTTTAGAGAGAAGGCAGAGCAATTGTTTAGGAAAAAGGGTTTTTGTTTAGAGAGAGAAAGGAAAAATGGCTAAATGAAGAATCTGATTTTCAGAAAAAGCCTTTCCCTAAGGCTAAGGCTAAGGCACCCCTTGACTTATGGGTCTGACTGCCCCAAATATTAAGGCTCAATGAATTTAAAATAATTTTCAGGCCTTTACACAAGAAAACAAATACGTTTAACAATTAAAAACTGAGTTATATTTCATAATTACTTTTGAGAGCAAGTTTTTCAAAAGATGTAAAATAAAATACTTTCTGGAAAGAGTTTTCCATAGCGGACTTTTTTCTGTCTCCTCTTTCTTCTTCTTCCCCTGCAGCAGTAGTGTGGTGCACTGATGAAGGGTATTTTGATCTTTTTCATATTAATGTAGAGATGCAGTTAATACTCGTGGAAGTGCAGGAAGCAATGTCCTTCCAAAATGCAAGAGTATATGTAGCCCAATTGTATCCAGTGATCGGCCAGGCCCAATTGAAGTGGGAGGGAGCACCCCTCTGATCATGTCACTCTCTCTGCTCCAATTCAGTCTCGAACTGAAGAGAATCTGACCGAAGGAAGTAGCATTTCAATTTTCATCCAATGTTGGAACAACAACTACGTTGTTTTTGAAATCCAAGCGTTGTCTTTTCCCTTCTATGTTGTTCCACCCACGACCCTTGTCCCTCCAAACCTTGCTCAAGCGTGGCTTCACCCCCACTCCCAAACCCATCAACCGCTTCCTCCTTTTCCTCTTCCACCTCCAAAAGTTCAACCTAATAACCCACTTCTTCTCTCAGCTGCAAATCAACAACGCCCCCACCAACCCCCGAACCCTCTCCCTCCTCACATGGGCACTCCTCAAATCCCACAAATTCGAACAGGCAGAACAATTCATGCACACTCACTTGAAAATCACTCACCCCTTCATGTGGGACACCCTCATCCAAGGCCTCTGTGCCCAACGCCATGACCCTGAGAAAGCTCTCTCCGTTTTGCGGCGTTGTGTGAGGGACCGTGCTGTAGTTCCTTCTTCTTTCACCTTTTGTTTTATAGTCCATGAATTGAGCTCAAAGGGGCTGATGGGTATGGCCGTTGAGGTGCTGGAGTTGATGGCTGAGGATGGAGTTAGGTACCCTTTTGATGATTTTGTGTGTAGTACCGTGATTTCTGGGTTTTGTAGAGTTGGAAAACCGGAACTTGGGGTGGATTTTTTTAAGAGAGTCACTGATTGTGGCGGGTTTAGGCCCAATGTGGTGACGTGCACGGCTCTTGTGGTGGCTCTTTGTAAGATGGGGAGGGTTGGAGAAGTATGTGGTTTGGTGCAGTGGATGGAGAAGGAAGGGTTGGCATTGGATGTTGTTTTGTATAGTGCTTGGGCTTGTGGGTATGTTGAGGAGAGGGTTTTGGTTGAGGTTTTAAGGAGGATGAGGGAAATGGAGGAGAAGGGTATAGGCCATGATTGTGTGAGTTATACTGTGCTTGTAGATGGGTTCTCCAAGCTAGGTGATGTGGAGAAGTCGTTTACTTTCTTGGCCAAGATGATAAAAGAAGGACACAGACCTAATAAAGTCACATACAGTGCAATCATGTCTGCTTATTGTAAGAAGGGTAAGGTGGAGGAAGCGTTCGTTGTTTTCGAAAGCATGAAAGAATTAGGAATTGAAATGGATGAATATGTGTTTGTGATTTTGATCGATGGGTTTGGAAAGATAGGGGATTTCAATAAGGTGTTTAGTCTGTTTGATGAAATGGAGAGGAGCGAGATCAGCCCTAGTGTTGTTACATACAATGCTATTATGAATGGTTTATCCAAGCATGGGAGGACAGTCGAGGCGGATGAGTTATCGAAAAATGTTGCTGCAGATGTGATTACATACAGCACACTTTTGCATGGGTATACTGAAGAAGAGAACATTCCCGGGATTTTGCAGACAAAGAAGCGAATAGAAGAATCTGGGATAGCTATGGATGTTGTGATGTGTAATGTACTGATCAAAGCACTGTTTATGATGGGGGCTTTTGAAGATGTTTATGCACTTTACAGAGGAATGTCTGAAATGGATCTGGTTCCAAATTCAGTGACTTACTGCACAATGATTGATGGCTATTGCAAGGTAGGTAGAATTGATGAGGCACTTGAGGTATTTGATGAATTTAGAAAGACTTCAATCTTGTCACAGGCGTGCTACAATAGTATTATTAATGGCCTTTGCAAGAATGGTATGGCAGAAATGGCCATTGACGCATTACTTGAACTCCATAACTCAGGTCTCGAGTTGAATATAGGTACATTTAGGATGTTAATGAATACAATCTTTGAAGAAAACAATACAAAAGAGGCTTTAGATTTTGTTTACAGAATGGATGGTTTGGGACCAGACATATATAGTGCAGTATGTAATGATTCTATCTTTTTATTATGTCAAAGAGGATTACTTGATGATGCAAATCATATGTGCATGATGCTGAAAAAGAGAGGTCAACCTGTCACGGGCAAGTCTTATTACTCAATTTTGAGAGGGTATCTTAGTAATGGGAACAGGGAGAAAATTCTGCCCCTTTTGAATAGCTTCCTGAAAGAATATGGTCTAGTTGAACCAACGGTACAAAGTATATTTGCATGTTACCTCTGTCTGAAAGATGTCAACCGTGCCCTTCAGTATCTTGGAAAAATGGTGGATAACTCTTTTGCCGACATTTTCCCTGCCTCTATTCTTAAGATTCTCATAAAGGAAGGTAGATCTATAGATGCATATAAGCTTGTCACAGAGACTCAAGATAATTTACCAGTCACATATTTTGATTATGCAATTGTTATTGATGGCTTGTGCAAGGGTGGATATCTCAATAAAGCATTGGATCTCTGTTCCTTTGTTGAAAGGAAGGGGATGAATTTGAACATAGTCATATATAATTCAATCATAAATGGATTGTGCCATGAGGGATGTCTTATTGAAGCATTTCGGCTGTTAGATTCGTTAGAGAAACTTAATTTAGTACCCTCTGAAATAACTTACGCTACAGTAGTTTATGCTCTATGTAGAGAGGGGTTTTTGCTAGATGCAGAGCATATTTTCAGGAAAATGGTCCTCAAGGGCTTTCAGCCTAAAGTACAAGTTTACAACTCATTACTTGATGGATTTTCTAAGCTTGGACAATTAGAAAAGGCATTTGAGCTTCTTATTGATATGGAGACAAAATATATCGACCCTGACAGTTTGACTATAAGTGCTGCAATTAATTGCTATTGCCAAAAGGGTGACATGCAAGGAGCCCTTGAATTCTATTATAAGTTCAAAATGAAATCTGTATCACCTGATTTTTTTGGCTTCTTATATTTGATAAGAGGTCTTTGTTCCAAGGGAAGGATGGAAGAAGCCAGGAGTGTCTTGAGAGAAATGCTCCAATCCAAGCATGTGGCAGAATTGATAAACGTGGTCAACAAGGGGGTTGATAGTGAGTCAATAAGTGATTTCCTTACCACTTTGTGTGAGCAAGGAAGGGTTCAAGAAGCTGTTACAGTTCTCAATGAAATTGCCTGTATACTTTTTCCCGTTCAAAAGTTGTCCACTTATAAACGACAAAAGATTCATGAATGGAAGGATTTTGGTTCTAAATGCACAAGCATTCTACCTTCCTCTTGCAAAAGTGGTTGGAATCTTGGATCTTGTGATGGCAAAGATGTAAATAATCTTGCAACAAATAACAGTGATTGTATGACAAGATCCCAGATGCAGGGTTTTGACTTCTATTATTCTAGAATAGCTGCATTTTGTACCAAAGGGGAACTTCAGAAAGCAAATCAATCAGCGAAAGAAATGCTTTCTGATCTGACAGAGTCCATGAACTGAACGTGTGGGGTAAATAAGGAAAATTCTTTCAGTGCTTGAACTGCTTCCCGTGTGCTGCTGACAAAGAGAGCACATGGATGACACCCACAGGTACATAATTTTTCATTATAGTTAAGCTTCTAAAGTGTCTATCCATGTATAATGGTTTACAATTCCTTTGGTACTTAACATAATTTATTGAAACTTACCTGAAAGCTTAATGACACCTTTTAAATTATGTAAATTCTTAACTTCTTTGTTAGACAATTTTGGCGTGGCATCTACGTTCTTTACAATTTCCATTCTTGTAATCATGTTTATTGTCTTCTGCACTATTACATATATTGCATGTCATTGCTAGTGTCTATTGGTTTGAGTGCTTTTACCCTTTGTCTTTCAATTTTATTTGATCAATCTGGTTGTGACTCTGCTGTTCCCAGTCCCCAATGCTTGGAGATATTGAGGTTATTACACATATTGTCCAAAGACTTGGGCCTGTACTAATACTGGATTTAATTTTATTATTAAATAAATGGGTGTATTAGTTTATGGTATCGCAATACAATACATGCTTTCGCTGCCAGAAGCTGCCTTTCACTCTTTTCCACCTTGCCTAGCCCTCAACCTTAAAGCATACCATCGACCTTGATCTGTGTGTCCATGCTTCCAGGAAATCAGTTCCTGGAAGTCAATGAATGTGGCACCCTTTCTGATTTTCCTTAAAGGGTTAATCCTTTCTATAAATGCATAATAGTAATGTGTGTAATAATAAAAAATGAAAAATTTCTGTCATGTTCAATGTTCTGGACTATGAAGGGTGGTTACCGTTCGAGGTTTTTACACAACCCAAAGGCAATTTCCAGCAGTGGTCTCTTTCTCTTTTACATTCCCTTACTATGATATAGACGAATAAGATTTCCAATTTCCATTGTAGTAATAACAAGCCAGACAGAGAAGTAATTTTGTAGCCCTCTGTCTTCCTTTTTGCTACAATCAATCTGAAAGGGACAAAAGTCTAAAGGAAGGGGAAACAATATCAGCCTAAAATACATCGCAGAAATAATCATAATTTTTTTATTTTTATAACCTTATGATAATCTTTAGTACGAGGCACGAGACAGTGAAAGCTCATTCAGGGTATTCTTGACATTTGACATGTACATTCAGGGTATCATGCTTTGAGTCACAGGACTGGATCAATGCTGGATCCTGTTTGAAAAGGCAGTTATGTAACATGGTTGATGAACTACCGTCTGTTCTTGCTCCTGTTCTGCACTTTCACCCATAAAGTGACTACCAAGGAACCTGCTGGACTCAACACCGAGCCACTACAGAAATGGTAATATATATACACCTTTCTCATCTAATTTGGGTTTGTTGCTTCAATTATAGTTCTTTCCAGTAAAGAGATTTAGCTACAGCAATGATTCTGGTAAAGCGCATCTTGTTGATGATAAAATTGAACTTTTTTTTTTAATTCCTTTGGTTTCCCCTACAACTATACAATTATTTTATTTTATTTTTACTTTTTTTTTTCACTTCATTAAACTGTATATACTTACACTGGATAGGTGATGAAATTAGTTTCATACTCTACTTGTATTCCAAAAACATTAAAAGAAGTATTTTTTTTTCTTAGGCTCAAAATGAACAGACTGAAACACTCTTCTTTAATTTGTGTAAAGTAGTTCTTTCGGTAGATAACTTCCTTTTGTGAGGGTATGTCATGTCATGATGCATTTTGATAGGTTCTTTTAATCAAGAACCTATAGAAAACACACTTAACACACACCAAACACTCAACCCAGAACTGTATAATGATAGGTTCAAGGGGAAGGTTTATATTAGAAGGAATAAAAACTGACAGACAATTATAACTGTCTAAGGGGTAGTTTTGTTGTTTCAGACTTTTATAAACTCTGCATGGACAGTTTGTTTTAGCAGTTTTTATCTTTGTTTTGGAAGTTCTGTAAATCTAGGGAAGTGGAGAGTCTGGTTCTCTCAAATAACCAGAAGTTGTATGTTGTTTCATGTTTATCTGTATTGTTGGAAATCCAGTGTGTGGGAAATAAATATATACAGTTTAAGGTTGTTCCGTATAGGACTATAATACCTATCATATAACCTCTGTTTATTGCCAAACAATCAAGAGTACAGGATACAATTGGTTATAGAGAGCTTAACCTTCCCCTACAGGACAAAAGAGTTCCTGTTCAACTAATAAGACTTCAAAACTAACTTCCCAAAGCACCCCAACCCCTTTTATACAGACTTCTAGCCACCTTTCCTAACTATCTTGGCAGTTAGGCTGTGTAACGTTTCTCCTTCTCCTATATACAAGTAGTTTCCTAACATTACTCTCCTCTCCTTTAACAACCTTGTCCTCAAGGTTGAACCCCGGATATTAATCCTGGATAGTCACCAATATATAACTCCAATCCTCCCGGACCCGAATTGCTGTTCCAGACGAATCCCAATGAATACCAGACTCAACATGATAGCAATCAAATGAATAATTTCAGCGTGTAACCAAATGCAAGTGTCCAGTCTCCATCCTTGATGCCCGTTCCCAGCATTATCCCACCCAAGGGCTCCCATCTCAGTCAATGTTGAAGAAGAAAGACCTAGCAACGAGTTCTCCTGCATAGGTTCGAAAGAGAACCTTCCAAGGAACTTAGCCACGCAGCCACCTTGGGGACTGAAGTTATTTTTGAGACAATTGTAGATGTACATAGAAATAACAAAATCAACAATATTAGCAACCACCAACATAGGAACCAGCCATGATTTCCAATGGGTATCAACTTCGTAGAGATTAGAAGACTCATGCGCAGTGTAGTTTTCCTCTGTTCGGTTGTTCTTGGTCCTCCCACCGCCAGTCTCAAGATCTCTTTTGGCCATAATTTTTTTCCTCTCGCTCAAACCCAATTTCCAAGTCTCAAATTTTATTATGTAACAATGCTTTATATCACGAAGTGGAGGCAAACTTTCTCTCTCCCGGAACACAAGGTAGTGCGCCTGCAACACTGCTCTGAACTCCATTTTCTGCCCCTCTGTCAACTCACCTGTCCACTCACCGCATGCCTCCTACTCCACTACGTCCAAATTCCACACTAAAACCCATGACTCAACGTCCGCCATTTTCAACAATGCCTTTGGTTCCCCAGTTGTCTAGATAAAGCTGAGTCTCCCCTTATATTGACCTTCTCGCCCTCCACGACATACTTCATAGACATCTCCTTCCAATTGATCACCATTTCTCCTAACTTTGCCAACCATGCAATACCCAGGACGACATCCACACCCCCCAACTCAAACACGTATAGTTCCTCCTCCACCGTGGCGTCACCTAAATGTATTCGGACCTTCTCGCAGCGTCCGCTCGTCACACTCTTGTGCCCATCCTCGAGATTCACTGCATAGGAGGGGGTATCAATCACGTTTAACTCCAACTCCTCTGCCACTCTCCGACTGATGAAGTTGTGACTGGCCCCGCTATCGATGAGGACCCCCACTTGCCTTTTCCCAATTATTCCCTTCAATTTCATGGTTTCTGGAGTGGTCAGCCCTTCCGCCGAACACGCCGACAATTCCATGGGTTTCGTCTCCTGTTCTTCCCCCTTGCCAGCCTCATCCTCCTCGTCTTCCGCTAGCAGCAATACACTCAAGCTCTTCTCCGAACATCGATGGCCTGGAGCAAATGGGCCCCCGCATTGAAAACAACGACCTTCTTCCCGCCTCTTCAGAAACTCTGGGTAAGGTAAGTTTCTTACCATTCTTCCTCTACTATCGCCTCCCCCAGCAATACTTCCTCTCGTGTTACTCGCCGTCGACGACCCCTCCCTTCTGGTCGTTCCGACTCCCTCGGCCCCACCCGTTCGACTCGCGTTCTGTCGATCAGTGTCGCCTTTAATGACCGTCGACGTGGCTCGCATTCCCACTGGGTTTATTTTAACGCCGTTCCAACCTCCGCCTCGCGCTCGACACATAGCGTCCTCGACATCCCTTGCGACCCTTATCGCCCCCATCAATTCTTGAGGGTCTTGTATACGTACTCGCCCCTTGATATCGTCCCGCAGCCCAGCTAGGAAAAAACCCAATACCAACTCCTCCGATAGACCCTGGGTCTGACCCAGTAATATCTCAAAACTCCTAACAAATTCTTCCACCGTCCCCTCTTGCCTCAGTGTTGCCAATTGTTCGTACACGGTTCCCCTGAATCCACCTCCGAAGCGATTAATCAGCCCCGCCTTTAGACCCAACCAAGAACGATTCTTGGTTTTTTCCCTCCAATACTTGAACCAATAACTAGCGCTCCCCTCCATGCTAATGTAGGCTAGTTCCACTTTATCCTCTTCGGCCACCTTCTGGATGTCGAAGAACCGTTCGACTCGATTAATCCAACTATGAGGCTCCACCCCTTCAAACGATGATAGTTCTACCCTTTTCCGCCAATTCTGGGGTATTCCCCCATTGTCGCGCCTTTCGGGGTTATCGTTCACAGAGCTGCTACTTCCTTCAGAACCACCCCCCTGATTATTCGGACCTCCACCCATCAACCTCATCATTTGCTGTAGATCGCATTTGATCGCGGCAGTCTCCTCCTTAATTCCCTCCACCGTAATCTCCAGATTGTCTAATCTTCCCTCCGTCTGGCTACCCATCGCTGATTCTTCTCCTCCTTGATCCGACGGATCGGACCAATTGATAGGTTCTTTTAATCAAGAACCTATAGAAAACACACTTAACACACACCAAACACTCAACCCAGAACTGTATAACCTCTGTTTATTGCCAAACAATCAAGAGTACAGGATACAATTGGTTACAGAGAGCTTAACCTCCCCCTACAGGACAAAAGAGTTCCTGTTCAACTAATAAGACTTCAAAACTAACTCTCCCCAAAGCACCCCAACCCCTTTTATACAAACTTCTAGCCACCTTTCCTAACTTCCTTGGCAGTTAGGCTGTGTAACGTTTCTCCTTCTCCTATATACAAGTAGTTTCCTAACACATTTTCTGTCTAACTGTTGTTTAGTAGACACTTTTTGTTCATAAAATAAATTATATAGACTCAAGAATCATAACATCCTCATAAAATAGGCTTTATTAAACATGGACAAGAAATAAAATTTTACTAGTTAAGGAAGGCAGACAAGGAAACCCAAATACCTGGAAAAATTAGAGAAGACACATTGTATACACACTGCCCAAACTTCTTTTTTCTTTTCATAAACTCAAAAAGTTGCATCTCTATGTTTTCTTTCTTCTTTATGCATATAAATTTTGAATTGATGGAAGAAAGGCTAATCCACATTTTGATGAGTGAAACAGAAACTTTGAAGTTTTCTTATGCACTGCCAACTGAATTGTTATTTTATTCTACTTTTTAGTTTTCATTGACTTGAAGATTCTTGTTTTGATTATTATACTTTCTAATTTCTAGCCATTTCATATATTTGTTTCAAGAACCTTGAATCTGAAAGGTTCTTCGCATGGCTTGGAAGAAATGAACCTTTGGCTAAGATTATATATAGTCACGTCTCAGTATACTCTATAAAATTTTTGTGCATGGAAGTTATGTTGAGAATTTAAACACAAGTAGAGAAAACTGGTTTCTTTCATATCTTTCACGATAAAAAGAGTACTGTTTATCTTTATTTTTCTTGAAGCATAGAATTTTGATGAACTACATCTGTGAACTTCCTCGGAGCAACTAAATTCAAATTTTCAGAAGGAAATGTGTTTTGAAGCAGCACTTGAACAATGGTTGTGGGTTGTGCTGACAATTTTTTGACAAATGATTTAGACTTAAGGATGGAAATGATGAAAGAGAGAGAAGTAGATGGAAGAGATGCTAAAAACTGTGTATGGATATGGACTACACTGCAAAGTTCATTTTAAACAGATTGATGATGACAAATACAAATAATTATAGGATATTTTATTTTTACATACATAATATTATGATATGCCTATAAATGATATTCTAATAAGATATTCTTATAATAAAGATCCTAATTAAATAAGAAAATAAATCAAAGTATAAAAGACGAACAAGTCCTAAGAGATCATCGAAGATACTTTACAATATTCTAAGATAGTATCTGAAGATATTTCTCATATTTCTAACAATGTGTGCATATGCATGTATTGACTATAAACTGTATGGAAACATATTTTAAATAAAATGACTTTGTGTAACTGCCAAGAGCAGTAAAGGTGTTACAACATGTTGAACATTACACATTACTAATCTGAACAGAGTTTCCACCACTTTGTAGTATTTTTTCCATCTGTGATTGGTTCTACTCTTATGATATACAGCTCATGGTAATACATGTCGGATGGCTGCTAACACAATATTCAGAATACAAGAGCTGTCATAATGTTGTATTTTTAGAAAGAAAGGTGATAAACTGCATGCTAATTTCTGCTTTAGGCCTGGATCGACCAAAGTTACTCCTTCCCTAATGGTTATTGAACGTAAGTGTTTTTCTTTCTGTTCATGCTATAATAAATAAGCATATTGAGTTGGGTTATTTTTTTTGTTTTTCTTCCTTTCTTCCCCTCTTTTAACTGAATGATGCTTGATTTGTAGACATTAAATTTTTACCTTATTCTATCTGGCCTTTTAGATCTTGATTGTTTTTTCTATTAAGGTTAAGTATTTCTCAGCCAGTTGCATGCAATTGCAAACTGTCTGTGTCTTGAGCCTTTAACAGAGATGGCTGGACTGTGGAGAAAACTGGAGTTAGACGTTGAAAAATGCCTGTCTGGAGGAATGATTTTTGTCATGTCACTAAAAATAGAACTGTAACATTATAGAAAGGTGTGAAAAAGTGTTTTTTGTTGGTGATTGAAAATTAATATTATGTAAGAACAATTATGATGTATTCATAGATAGTTCAAATTTACATCTGTCAGTCCAGTCACCTACCTAAACTACTTACATTATTCATTTATGGCTTAAATAAGGTTTATAGTTTTAATGTGGTTAATTTTTGTTTTGAGTACTTAATATAAATATTTGTTTTTTTTTTCTGAGTACATGTTTTAGTTTAAGTCTCTTCTATTACTTGTGAGTTCTCAAGTTTACATGTTATTTAAGTTGAGCACATGTCATACAATTTGTAGTGTTGAGAAATAGTATATATTAAGTCTCTTTTTTAAGTGTATTAATAAGATATGTCGCCGGATTATGAAAATCATATTGGTTATAAAAATAAGTTTAGAGATCAATTACTGTTTGTGTTTGTTAAGTTGAAAGAACATGTATCATATGATTTGTAGTAATGATATTTATTAAGTTCCTTTTGTCACCAGTACTGACAAAATGCTACTTATGATAGAAAATATATTGAATGTTTTTATTTAGTGATGTTATCTTTATTTATCAATCTTAAAGTATGTTGTGACAAATATGAATTCTGAAAGAGGAAAAAAAAGTGTAGAAAAAAATGAAATAAATTTTTTCATTAAGTTATATTTAGTTTTTGTACAAGTTAAACAACAACACAGATTTATATATATTATTTCTTATTTTACTTTTTTGGAAGTCTTTAAAGAATAATGGCTCCAAATATATCTTTAGTGTGAATCATTTGCTTTTGCTTATATTTGAGCTTGGAGGATAGCTATACTATTACAATTCTCAGAATACAAGAGTTGTTATAACTTCTAATGTCTTGTATCTAAATTCAAAATAATTAAAGCCATATATGCCATGAGAGCAACGCATTGCCATTTACTTTACCTTGTTAGTGCACAAATAATACTTTTGTTGTGGATTCAATCAAATTGGAGTTCAAGAGTTGTGATTTGTGAATGCATTCACAATCATCAACCACTAAGAAGTTCACAATCAATTCTTTGGAAATAAACATAGTTATTAACAAGGTCATATCCCACGTTGTAGCTCTGTTGGGCTAACAATCCAACAACTGAAGGCTTACTTTTAATGTCGATGTTACTGGCTGGACCTATAGTCATGCAGAATATGTCATTACTGACTTGACTAAAAAAGCTTCCAGAATCCATAGCCAAATCTGCTCCTTCAGCGAAATGAAATGTAACAACTGGAAACCCAGCTAGATCTTTGTTGATACTACCATAATAACACAACATCCATGGGGAATTTTCAATTATTGCTCCTCTAAAGGACCTACCAATGAGATTTCTAACTTCTTTGTAGATTAGTTTATGCACATTATCAACTAGGTAGCTGATAGTGCTGCCTGTGTCAATGATGACTCCTCCTGTGCCATTCTCTTTTATCTCAAAAGTTCTTGGAGCTATGTCAAGGCTTTTCTCCCCTATACTTATGCCTTCCATGGTGACATAATAAAAGCCATTGTGGACTTCAAAAGGGGTGGAAAAACCTTCAAGATCTGCCCCTTCACCTAATATCAGTTGGTTGTAATTGTAATGAGGGTCAGCCAGGTTGCCTATGCAGTAAGAAAACTTTCTACCAGTTTTTGTTGCCAAAGATTCAACTGCACTGTTTAGTCCTAGTATTCCATTATGTCCTGGATCTGAATCATATCCAATGTAGTGGCCACATCCAAATAGTACATCTAATATCTTAGAGGTACCTTCATCAGTTGTCTCAAAGACAATAGTATCACGACCATATGTTCCTGAAGCTGTGGAGCCATCTGCATAAGAGGCACGAAATGGAATAGGGTCACATTTGCAACCCTTGAAGAGACATGGTATTTTGCACTGTGGGAAAAAGGTGGAAGACTTTGAGGGGTCAAAGAGTGGTCCTAAATGGTTGTCACAATTTGTGCAAGGGGAGCACATGATCCAGAAGCTGTCACTGGCAGTGTCTATAATAACTAGTTGTGGGATAGGGGGTTGGCCTATTGAGATATTGGCCAGTATGGTTCTACCAGTTAAAGAGGGAGAAACACTAGCTTTGTTGTCATTATTAGAGACCAAAGAACCTTCTATCCTAGCTTGAATGTAGGCTAAACGTGCTGCTGAGTGTTGGATATCAAGTTGAATTCGGTCTTGAGCTGTTGCATGTGGCTTGTAGTGAGGATGATGAATTGAGCCAGGGTGAATGAGTCTGGAGACCAGTCTTTGAGGTTTAACAGATGAATTGCTGCTAGTTGATGAGAAACATGTTGAAAAAGCCATCAACAAAAGAAGAAATTGTTCATATGCAAATGCCATGGAATATTGATCTTCTTTGTTATTGAATTTGTTGTTTTAGTTTATTGGTAGATTGTAGTTATATATTGCTTCCAAGACATTCAAGATAGTTATATATAGTGATAAATGAACCTTTAGGCATTGCACACACATATATATATTGATTGATTCACCTTGTGGAAGGTATGATTTGTATATACAAAAGAAAATTTATGACAAGAAATGAAAAAGTTAATTACCCTTAAGAGGTACCAGCCACATGAACGTTGCATGTCTTTATTTTTTTCTACTAGGACCATCTTTACATTCTCTACCAAGAATCAATCTAGAAAATGAGCACCAACTTTTGTTGTGATTTGACAATCTTTATTTGATGTAATTCTTATTATAGTAAAAACTAAATATTCAAACAGAAAAAATAAGATTACAATAAAATATAGAAGAAAATTGGTTACAGAAGTTACTTTTATTAATTGTTATAGTTATACAATAAAAATGTTATAATCTTTCATCACATCTCACTATAAGTAGTTTCTTGTAACAAATATTAAGATAGAAATAGTAAAAGATTATGCATACGAGATAAATAGTTAAAAAAATCTCTATTAATAGATTGAGATATATCATATCATTATACTCACTCGCCCTCGTAAAAACTCAGCAAAGAATAAAATTAAAAGCCTTGAAATTTTTATTGGATAAAAACTAGAAAGGATTCACAGGAACTAAAAACACGATTAGTGTAATAATATTTAAAGTAATATTTAATGTTAAAATAAAATAAAAGTTAGAGTTAAAAAAAATCACCACACATATGCTTATAATAATGCTGAAGTTAGAGAAGGAAGTACAAGCACAAAGTGACTACACCATATTCTGTGCAGAAGAAGAGTAAGAAAAGTAAATATTAATTATCGAATCTTATTATAAATAATAAAAATATAAAGAATTTGAGTTTAAAAATTGACACCTTTCGTATAAATATAAACATAACTTTTAACCGGTGTTACAAAGTATATAACTTTACATAATAACATTAATTTATTGCTGTAATTTTTAAATTATAATTTCATTTTATCATAATTATTAATATTAAATTTTATATGATAACAATAATAAGTAAGTAAATTATTTATATTTTAAAAATATATTACATCAATTTCAATCAACATATAATGTGAGTGATGTGTGAGAATCTAGAAAATTGTGTTTTAAAATTAATAATATGTTTAAAATAATAAGATTTAATTATTTTAATATTAAAATTTTAAAGTATAAATATAATATTTATAAATGAGGTTCGTTATTTAAAAATATGTATTTTTTAAAAAAAAAAAATCTTTTTCTAGAATTCTATCTAAGTTTTCTTTAAAATTTCTTACAATCTGTTTATTTTTTAAATATCAAAGACGGTAAGATTTCTTTTAAGGGTGAATTCATCAAAATTAATTGATCAATTTATTCAATAAGATAAGTTGATTTTTTATTTCTCTTTTGGTTTGTTGGTTTTTCTTTTTCATGTAATCTTTTTTGGCTTGTATATAGTGTTCTTGTTCTTTTTGCTAGTCTCTATTGATTAATGGTCATAATTATGTGTTCTGATTGTGTTTGTGTTTTTCATAGGGGTAGATTGAGCTACCTGTGCGTTTAAGTGTGTTTTAGGGATCATCAAGCTATTTGGTTGTCTTGTAGGTAAGGGAAGCTAGTTGTTTTAGTGTGCGCCAGTTGGATAATTTTGATTGATATTGGTATGTTGTTGAATTTGATTGATGCTTGTACTTTAATTGAAATGGTATGGTTTGATAATTGAATTGAGTTTTGGCTTGTGGTTTGGATTGTTGTGGTTGAGAGAACTAAATTGCACAAATTGGTATGAATTTAAGGTATAAAAATTGTGTTGCACTATTTCTTTGAAAAAAAATACCAGTCTGAATAATTGAGTCTATAGTCAACTGTTATACGTGTTTTTATGAATTAAATTACTTTATAAATGTTGAACTTATATTTGATATGATTAAAATATAATAATTTATCTTTTGCAGATTAAGTTATCCTGTCTTTTCTTTTTGTTTTTAGTTATTTCCTTTGTGATTATATGCGACAAAATGATTATAGGAGTTAGGTGAATGACTATTTAATCTTATCTAATTGGTAATGTAGGAGTTTCTTTCTTTTGAAAAAAAAAACCTTTCGTTGTTTATTTTGTTGATATTATATATATATATATATATATATATATATATATATATATACATATATATATATACGGGGTTTGTTAATGTGCGTATGTCTGTTTTTTAAATGATACATTTTAGCAATGTGTACCGGGTTTTAGTAGACAAAAATACCCTCATATATTATGGATTCTAAGTTTTAAAGTCAAGGGTATTTGAATAATTTTCATTTTCAAAATAAAAAAAAAAAAAAGAAACCCCAAACCCTTACTCACCTCCCTCATTCCTCTCAATCCTTTTTCTTTCATCTCTCTCACTCCAACATTTTATCTATCATCCTATGGTAGATCCAACTGAAAAAAATATTAGAAATATTCGTCGTTAAACAATTTACCTTTGTAAAGAGTTGAGTCATTGACATATTCGCCTTCAGGCAAAGGTTTATTCAAGATCTCTTCAATTTCATCATCTTCACTAACTTCTCTAATTTCATCATCTGATGTTGAATCATCATCTCTTAAAAAACTTCCAAGCCAATTACCACTTCCAGGCCAATTATCAATTCTTCTCATGTCATTATGCTTGTGAAAATTAGATAAAATTAGATAAGATAAAAATTATAAAATGAAAACTCATTATAAAATCATTTTTTGTAAGTTTAACGAGTGTTTCTGATTTTTTTTTCAAACGAATTACCAATTCCTTCGTATGTCATTATGCTTGTGAAAATTAGATAAAATTAGATAAGACAAAAATTATAAAATGAAAACTCATTATAAAATCATTTTTTGTAAGACAACGAGTGTTTCTGATTTTTTCCAGACCAATTACCAATTCCTTTGATGTCATTATACTTGTGAAAAATAGATAAAATTAGATAAGACAATAATGATAAAATGAAAACTCATTATAAAATCATTTTTTGTAAGAAATTGTTTAACGAGTGTTTCTGATTTTTTTTTTCAGACGAATTACCAATTCCTTTGTATGTCATTATGCTTGTGAAAATTAGATAAAATTAGATAAAACAAAAATTATAAAATGAAAATTCATTATAAAATCTTTTTTTGTAAAAAATTGTTTAACCGTCAGTGTTTCTAATTTTTTCAGTGGGGGCTACAGTAGAGATGACAGAGAAAATGTTGGAGTGAGAGAGATGAAAGAGAAAGGATTGAGAGGAATGAGAGAGGTGAGCACGGGTTTGGGTTTTTTTTTTTTTTGTTTTGAGAATGAAAATTATTAAAATACCCTTGTCCTTAAAACTTAGAATCCATGATATATAAGGGTATTTTTGTCTACTAAAACTCGGTACACATTACTAAAATGTACCAACTGAAAAACAGGCGTACGCGCGTTAACAAACCCATATATATATATATATATTGATTATCTTTTATGTATTATCAATTTTAATGTTTTATTTGATACTGACATTCCCCAGATACCGTCATTGCTTCTTCTCCGGGAAAAGAAGTTCATGACCCGTAGGCCTTCTACCTTCACGCGGCATTGCTCCGTCATGCTTTTGCTCATTGCGGAAAATTCTCCACTGCTGCCTCCCATAGGAGTCTAGGCCGTGTCTCAGTCCCAACGTGACAAATCATCCTCTCGGACTAGCTACTGATCATCGTCTTAGTAAGCTATTGCCTCACCAATTAGCTAATCAGACGCGAGCCCCTCCTCGAACGAGCGGATTCCTCCTTTTACTCTTCAGCCTACGGAGTATTACCAGTCGTTTCTAGCTATTAGCTATTAAATAAGATGTTAGATGATGTAACTTTTACTATTAAATATTACATAATTAGTAACTTTATATTAATCTAACCATTAAATTATAAATAATATTTTAATAAATTTTGAAAACCACATTTTGATATATCAATTATTCTAAATTAATATAAAAAAATTATATATATAATCCATATGAAAAGAACTCTCGATATAATGACGTGAGTTTTTTTTAAACAAAATAAATTGGAAACTTTCATGAAATTTTAGACTATCAATAACTTTGTATAAATAAAAAACGAGAATTTTATCAATTTAACGACTAAGCAATAATTCATCATCAATATCAAAATCATAAAACTTAAACAATAAAAGAAAAATCTCAGCTCATCGTCAACATCCTTTAAAAAAAATCAATAAAAATATAATGACAGTATAATATTAAGTAAAATTTAACAGATGTAATTTAGTTCTTTATACATTTTTCTTTTTTTTTTCTTTTCTCATTACTAATATTCCATTTTTAGTTTGACACCCCAACTTTGGTTTTTGTAATGAGTGATGAATAAAGCAACACAAACTGCAATTCATTTCCAAAAGCTGCAAATGTGACAACAAAGTCATCACAAAAATACCAAACTTATTTGTCAACAAACACTAAAGTCGAGTAAAGCAGAAGGACCTTATGATTCCTAGTCAACCCCAACCCAACTTTCTCATTGCTCCTTTGCAACACACACCTTAATATTTTCTAAAAATGTTTATTTTTTAATTTTCAAGATATTTATTTATGCTTTATATTCTTCTTTTCACTTTCTTTTTAATCAATTTTCATATTTGTCAGAGATGTATGACTTAGTTTCTCATTTAATTGCAAACACATTAATGAATTTTCCACTAATTACCTTAAATATATATTATAACTTGTATTGATTAATTAACCATTTTTTTCTAAACCATGGCATAGTTTGTTTTTTTGTGTCTTAGTGTGTGCCACTGCTTCAAGCAAGGACCCTTTTGGTTTTTCAGAGAAAAAGCAAAACGCAAAACGCAAAACGCAGAAACAAAAGAAAGCGAAGCGATTCGCGTTTTGAAGAAGCCATCACAACGAAATAGAGGCACAGACACTGTCTTTCTTTCTTACTCTTCTCGCGTATGTGTTTTGTGGTCGTGCATGGTTCCTTGCGATTTTCCCCTACAAGGATAGATCTTTCAACGCTCATTTTCCTCTGAGATCTTTCCTTTGACGTGTGATGTGAATTTTTTCGTCTTCTTCACGTCGCAGGTATCGACACTCTTTTTTCCATTCTCACTGCGTGAGAGAGAAAGAGAAAGTTTTTGTTTTTAAACGTTTGGGATGTTGAGTGTGGAAGATTTGAAAACAGTGAAGGAGGGAAGGAAATGCTTTTTCTTTTTTTGGTGAATTAATTAATGGGATTGTGTAGTGCTTTTCTAGATAGTTCAGTTTCAATCTTTAAGGTTGTTTGGTGTTTTCGTGGTAAATTAATTAATGAAATCGTGTAGTGTTTTGCAAGATAATTCGATTTTAACGTGTAAGGTTTTCTTTTTTTCTTCGATGTGTTTTTGTGTTTGAATTTTCACGTGGTTTTTGTATGGGTGGATACTTGTGTATTTTTTTGTAGAAGTGCCCCCTTTGAATTATAAAACGTTGAATTGATTGATTGTTAACTTATGAGATGTAATAAATGCTCATACTTTTCACGCTCGTGTTTTTTTTTTCTTCTCTGGGACAATGTCTTTTTCTGATTCCTTAATGTTATTATCGTGTTTGGTTATACTAGAAAGGTGTGGTGGAATGAAAATAGGTTTGTTTTATGATTTTAGATTTTTAGAGAAACTTCCCTTTCCCACCCGATCGTGGGTTTTGTTGTATATTTACGTAATCGCTCCTATGATTGAGGAACTGAGACTTTGTGGGATCAGATTGGAGTGTGTGGGTTATGTTATGTTATGTTGATATTTTCTTTTTTCATTTTTAAATTGGCTAAAGAAAATTGCTTTTGACTGTGTTCAACCTTACACATATTAGTTCCTTCCTCTTCCTCAGAATTTGTTGGTTATTCAGTTAGGATTGTCTACTCTTTAACACATTAAGATATTTTTGATTTCGACATCCGTTTCTTAAAGTTTGTAATTTGTGACCGAGTTATTTTCATTTGGCGGTAAATTATTATGTGGGGTTCAAAAGTGTGTCAAAAGTTTGCTTTTGATCATATTGAGTTGTTGCAGTCAATTCTGTGGCGAACCTTAGCATGCACTGTGCATATTAATTTGGGCCCAGATGCTGGTTTCTGAACCTGTGGATTTAGTTGGCCGAGTTGTTTGCTAATGTATCTTTGTTCTGATTTTGTTTCAGATTTTTCTGCATTAACCTGTTGAAGACTTCTTTTTGGCCATTTATCTTGATTTATTATTTTAGAGTGGTGTGGAATATGAATGAAAAGGAAATTGGTTGGAAGTGGTGAAAATTGTGATTCAAGTGCATAGATGAAGACAATAAAAGATTCGCGCCTAGGCATGGGCGATGTGCATATCCTGCCTGGGTCTCGTCATCGTCCTCCTATGAAGAAGCCAATGTGGATTATTGTCTTGGTTTTATTCGTATGCGTGTTTCTAATATGTGCTTATATCTACCCACCAAAAAGCAGTTCTGCTTGCTACATCTTTTCTTCTGCAAATTGCCGGTCAATTACTGATTGGCTTCCACCAGCTCCTGCAAGGGAATACACAGATGAAGAGATTGCATCACGAGCTGTTGTTAGGGATATTTTGAAAACACCTGTAGTTCTTTCAAAGAATCCGAAAATCGCCTTCATGTTTCTGTCACCTGGTTCTCTACCATTTGAAAGATTATGGGATAAATTTTTTCAAGTAAGGAATTGTTACGTCTTATCTGTAACTGATTATTTTTGTATTATTTTGATTTATTGTATTAGTTCATGTACACTTATCTTATTTGTAAATGATTTCTTTTACAAACAAATATGTGAGCAAGTCAAGCATGACAATTGTTTGAGTTAGGACAAGGACTGATGGCTAGCTTGTACAAGAGTTAGGATGTGCAAGCTCTTATTCTCTCTTACTAAATCAACTAATGTATTTTCCTTTCTAAAATAAATTTAGTACTTTCTTTTTAAAACATTTGTGATACTTCTAAAGCATATGATCCTTCAGAATATAGCAGTCTGTATTAGTACACTGGATGTTTAGTTTAATCTTTAATTGGACGAGTTAGAGAAATAACCTGCTGTACTCTCCAATGACGCTAGCGATTCCATTGATTGTGAAACTCGGTTGTTTTTTATTACTCTTATTTTAAAAGTGCTAGAATGAGGGAGAAGCATCAGGATGTCAGGATTTGGTAGAATGTGGAAAATTTATTCCTTCTGTTGGGACGGTGAGACTGAACTTGAATGACAAACTATGGTACTGGTTTATTGTACACTTATCTGAGTACTGAACAAGTGCTTTGCATGAAATTTGATAATGGTCTTTCTGGTCCTAACAGAATGCAATGAATAATGGTTTTATATTTAGGTTAAGTGTTTGGATCTTAACTATTAATTTTGAATAAATCTACACCAAAGATGTAAAATATGTTTGATTCATAAATTGTTGATACATGCATATGGGAGAATGAACAGTCTTAGTTTGTAGTTGCAATTCTGTTGGTTAATTGTCTTTGCTTCTCAACCATGCTAATTCAGTGTGTGCTCACCTGGAAGAATACTTTTCTCCTTTTTGCCAGGGACATGAAGGGAAATTCTCAGTATATGTGCATGCTTCTAAGACTAAACCAATTCACGTGAGCCGTTATTTTGTTGACCGGGATATACGAAGTGCTCAGGTGGGTAGGGTCACGATTGTTCTGTTTGCTATCATCTGTTGTTTTATCAATCAGGATATACACAGTGACCATGTGTGCAACATGTCTCATGATTGTTCTGTTTCCTGTCACCTATCAATTGTTTTGCTCATTTTTATTTATTGAATTTAAATTGTTGTTTAATGTTGTTACTTCTTGCTTTTCTTCTTGAGTTTTCTTTAAAGTACCCTCTTTGCATGAGTCGACTTTCATTAATGTAGTGATCAAAACGAATCTCCTACTTTAGAGTACCCAAATATATGAAACCAAAATGTCTATCGACGTGGGAGATCAATTGATGCTGTAATTATTTAATAGAAATGCATTGGAATGTAGTGTTGACTCTGTCAACCTGACTGTCTGAAATGCAATATTTTGCATTGGTAACATAATCTCCCAATTTCACACACTTTACTTCCTGTTAAGAGATTATAATGTACATGTATTTGCTTGTTTGAATTGTTAGAAGTCTAGGATAACATTATATATAAGCTAGGAAGTTTAGTCTAGTTTTACTTCTGTGACTTTACTATTTTTGAGAGTGCCTTAGCAACATATTCCACTTTCATTATTTAGAATTTTTTTTATAATAAGCTATGAGTTTAATTTGAAGTTAAACTACATGCTCTAAAAGTAGCTATTATGGTAGTTAGCAGCTATGTTAATAGTTGGTTACTTTATTGCAGGTGGTGTGGGGTAAAATATCTATGGTTAATGCAGAACGACGACTACTGGCAAATGCTTTACAAGATCCTGATAACCAGCAATTTGTTTTACTTTCTGATAGGTAAATATGTGCCATGATATTGCTTTTAATTATATTCCTATTTCCAGGTAACTTATGTGTTATATATATATATATATATATATATATATATATATATATAGTTTAGTTTCTAATCCTTTCGTACTGGTTTTGCAGCTGTGTGCCATTGTATACCTTTGACTATATTTTTGATTATCTGATGTACACAAACGTCAGCTTTGTTGATTGGTATGTCATGCTTTACATAGAGTATACCTACCCGTGTGTTCATTTGTAGAGTGGGTTGTTCTTCTAATTTCTGTTTTCTGCCACCAATTTGGTGTCCTCAACTGATCCAACCTTTTCTTTTTCTTGTTAGCTTTATGGATCCTGGTCCTCATGGCAATGGCAGGTATTCAAAACGCATGTTACCCGAAATTGAGATGAAGAACTTTAGAAAGGGTGCACAGGTAAATTAAATAGACTGCTTGCTGGAAATTATGCATTTCAATTAGAATCTTTTCTTGTTTACTACAATACATGGAATGTGAAATTTGAACTTAGTATTTAGCAATTACCCTTTTCAAAGGATATTAATCGAATAAATGGAGTTGGCCATGATTTATGTTAATAGGCTTTACTAAAGCATCGATTACAAGAAAACTTTGTAGTCCAGTCTTTTGGCTTAAAACATAGGGGTGAATAGATTCTCAATAACATAAGTATTCTTTGTTCTTGCCTGAAATCGCCCTCTTTTTGTTTCTACTTTTCTGTAGTTCTATTTGCATCTTATTGTTCTTTAATATCGCCACACATGATGTGGAGGAGCTCAATTGTTTTTGTACAATATAAATGGTGGGCTCAATTCATTATGTCATCTGTTTAGATGTCTCTGGCTAATTGTTAGATTCCTGATGCAGTGGTTTTCAATGAAGCGCCAGCATGCTGTTATAGTTATGGCTGACAACCTGTATTACTCAAAATTTAAGGCTTACTGTCAGGTGCAGTTCTTAAATACTGTTGCATTAAAATTTTGAGCAATTTCTTTTATTTATCATTATTGAATATTTTATTAATTTGCTTTGAACTGGCATTTTCATTAAACCAAGCAGGTGTAAGTATTTCATTTTTGCCGCAAATACACGCTCAATGATTATGTGCCTTTCACATATGATTTACATGAAATTTCTTTTAATACAACATATGTATTCTGCCGTAAGTTCCTTCCTTCTCATAATGATATGGGTATTTAGAGCTGATTTTGATAGACTTTTCAACAAACAGTTGCACCAATAGGAAAATAAGATGAATCAAGGAAATGGAAGTTGAATATAGTGAAAACTCCCTTGTGTTGAATATACACATAGGGTCCTCTATTTATAATAGAAGAAATATGGGCTAAGTCCAAAATACAAATAAGAAATATAAACAAACTAACTAAAGATAAGAGATAAATATAAACTAAATATAATATCTCTAACACTCCCCCTCAAGCTGGAGCATACAAATTGTATGAACCAAGCTTGGAATAAATAAACTCAATTTGAAATATATGATCTGTCTTCAAGAGTGTGCGACAAACAGATGCGCAATCACATGTCGACGAACAATTAACAGCAATTTATGAACAGTAGTGGACAACTGCGAAACTTCAAATAGCACCATGAAACTTCAAGTAGGATGACTTTGACAAAGGAGGACAATGACAACCTCCAGGGACTGGATTGTCATCAAGTAAGGATGGGGCTTGCATCAAAACTACAGGGATTGCCATCACTGACTGATGGGGCATGTAGTGGCTAGAAGCGACAAAACTACAGGGACTGCCATCACTGACTGATGGGGCCTGTAGTGGCTAGAAGCGACAAAACTACAGGGACTGCCATCATTGACTGATGGGGCTTGTAGTGGCTAGAAGCGACAAAACTACAGGAACTGCCATCACTGACTGATGGGGCCTGTAGTGGCTAGAAGCGACAAAACTGCAAGGACTGCCATCATTGACTAGTGGAGTCTGAAAGCCTGAAACCTGAAAACTAAAACCTGGCTGGAAACATACTCCCCTTCATGACAAACGGCGGAAATGACGGCGCGCCGATTAGAGACCGTGAAAGTGGAAGATCATAATGAGCTCTTATTCATCAAAGCATCCAAAAAACAAATATGACAAATTTGACAAAGGGCTGGTGAAATTGTTTTAACCCATAACTTTGGTGTTGAAATTCCTTAGTGTTAACCACCAACTGTCCTTGGAGACCTTTCAGAATAGAGAAGAAGATAGCGGAAGCAATAGAGGTAGGACTAGGTGTTGGTGCATCGGTGGCACAAGTGGCGGAGACGATGGCCGCAAAAGTGGTCGGCGACGGTGGCCGGAGACGGTGGCCGAAGACGGTGGTGGCGGTGGACGGCCGGCGGCGGCGGACGGCCGGTGACGGTGGCCAGCAGGTGGCGGCTGGTGGCGAGCGGCAACGGACAGTGGCGGACAGCAACACCGGACAAATGCGAGACAGAAACCAGAGATTGCCCATTAAAGTATAAAGGCACAGATTGAAAAAGAGACTTTTTAGGGGGACTGCCGGTGGCGGTCGCCACCGATGACAACAAAGACAAAATAGAAAAGGATCAGAAAACCTGCTCTAAAAACTCCCTTGTGTTGAATATACACAGAGGGTCCTCTATTTATAATAGAAGAAATATGAGTTAAACCCAAAATACAAATAAGAAATATAAACAAACTAACTAAAGATAAGAGATAAATATAAACTAAATATAATATCTCTAACAGAAAGAATAAAACTTGCTGCAAAGTTATGATCAACTTGTGCGTCTTAATTGTTTAGGAAACTCCCTCTTTACAAGCACCTATTTAATTTAGCCAAGCTTCTCATTCTTGTCTTAAAAAAGTTTTAATATGAAAACGTTCCATAAGCTAGAAGCTATCCTTAGTTAGACCCTTACTTATTGTTCTCCTAAATTTGAAATGAAAACCTGATGCAAGGAGTTATTTAAATATCTTAGCTCTTCCCTCAAACGTGTGTTGAAGTATGAATTTAATAATTTTTAAATTTGGCTGTGCTCAATTATTAACGTGAATATTATGATATTACAGCCTGGTTTTGAAGGGAAAAATTGCATTGCGGATGAGCATTACTTACCTACATTCTTCCAGGTGAGAATTTCTATCTGTAATCCTGGCCTGTTATAACAGTTTCAAACTGTTAACTAATACGATTCTGTTTCAGATTGTTGATCCTGGTGGAATTGCAAATTGGTCAACAACTCATGTTGACTGGTCTGAGAGAAAGTGGCATCCAAAATCATATAGGGTTCGAGATATTTCATATGAGCTTTTGAAGAATATTACGGTATAGTGCTATGACAAATTTACTTTTCAATACAGAAATAGTCACCCGCGATGTGAATGTAAAGAGAATATCCAATCTTATGAACCATGTTTTCCTTGAAATCCAAGCAATGTATTCTTTATTTTAGAAAAACATCCTTAGTTTAAAAGCAAAAAAAAGTACCCTTCCTTTCTATTTCTTTCTCTTTAAAATCTCACTTCAAAAGATACGCTAAGTAACAGCCAGTGTAAAGTAAGAAGAATTGGAAATTGGACTTTTGGGAAAATTGGAAAGAAAAAATCCATGTGGAAGAATCTCCTTGATATGTATCCCATATCTATATATGTTGTGCAGGTTTCTATGTATGATTTATCTTTATTTTTTTTATGAAATTCCGCAGAGGTATTGGAAGTTACTGTAAAGTTGGCATATTTTGATTTTAGTGTCTGGTCTCATCGATCCTCTTTTCTATATCTTGCTGCCATCAATTGTCCTTATGTAGTGCAATCATGTCATTTTGAGCTGGCTTTTCTGTGCTGTGGGGAAAAAAATTACTTATTTACTCATTCAACTGCTCTTTCAATATATTTTCTAACTGAGATAATGGATATTCATTTACTCCATAATCATATTCGCAGTCCATTGATGTTAGTGTGCATGTCTCGAGTGATGAGAAGGTATGCTCTCTGAAAGCTTTCTCATATCCTTAATTTATTAAGAATGCATTGAGTGACTTAAAAAGTTATCACGTATTGCTACAGAGACAAGTACAAAGTTGGCCTTGCTTATGGAATGGGATTCAGAAGCCATGTTATCTGTTTGCTAGGAAATTCAATCCTGGAACACTGAACACTTTGTTGCAGCTTTTTTCTAATTACTCAGCACCTTGAGCAAGCAATTTTTGATCCATTCTTTGGTCGGATTAGCTGTTGCTTTCGACCTCCTTCTTGGTCTCTCATAGGGTAGTAGCAGCTGTAAATTACATCATTTTTATCTACACTGAGTGCAAAGTCTATTGGCATCACAGCTACTGTGGCTAACATTTTAGTGTTGCTTCCTTAAGGATATAGGGATCAGTAGCTTGATTCATCCCCCTCTGCCCCTTATTTTCATTTTGGGTTGTGTAAGTTTTCTCTTTGCATGACAAATTTTGGGGGAATCATATCAACTCATTTTCTGGTTGCCCGTCTTTGTAGAACTCTGCAAATGCAAAAATGTTTAGTTAAAATACAAATGTTACCATTCGTTCTGGAAATTCATGCATCACTTCACTCCTTGATGCAATCTTTGTAGCCTCTTGATGAGGCTTATGCTGTTAAACTAGGGTTTTGAGATGTAGCATGAAGATCTGTAATTTTAATTTTATTGATATAGCTTCAGAAGTTTTATATACTTGTAATTGTACTTCCTGATTCAATGAACTAAGAAACTTGTAATGACCACATCCCTGGTTTGTATGACTAAAACTTTATATTTATTTATTTATGAGTAAGAGAAAATTAGTGTTTAATTAGTTTGATTTTGTGAACATTCCTAATCTAAGAAGTTATACATGTAATTGTCTTATTCTAAATTTTATATAATTTGTTATTAAAGATGATTTATGATTCACGTATCAATGTTTAACTTTTTTATTTTAATATCTTTTCCATCCTTTTTTCCATGCAAGTAATTAAAACTAAAATTTAAAATATAAAATCAACAAATTAAGAGTGTTATGCTGCTTAGATTTCTACCTCTTTTCACATTTCTCAATTACAATAATCCATTGTGGAAGGAATGGTCATTAATTAAACCTGCTACTGTGATCTGAAATGATTAAATATAATAAATATATGCAAATTTTAATTGTACCCAAATTAGTTTCAAAATTTATTTTTCATGGATAATTAATCATAATAGAATTGCCAGCATTTTTTTTAATTTATAATGAAATTACAAGCATAATTGATCATAATAAAATTTGAATTTATATTTTATTTTTTATAATTTTTTTATCTCATGTTAAAAACTTATACAATAATTTTTTTTAAATATTTGTTTCTATAGATTTAAAAACAAATAAGAATAATACAAGTTGGAGAGCAAATAAAAGCTATCATCATTCGACTTGATCCTATATCATTCTTACATTAGAGAACAGTAATTAATACACATATAAAACTTATTAATTTAAGTTACCAACATAAATAGAAATTTTAAAACTGAGAGTAATTCATTCTTTAAGATTAGATGTAATTATTAGAAAAGTCATCATATTTTTAAATACCAAAAAACCAATTAATATATACTTAAACTCTAAAATTGACAATTAAATAGGAATAAAAGCGTTTAAAAAAATGTGACATTTATAAAATAAAAATGAAAGGAGGGATTATTAGTGTTTGAAATTGAAAAAATGTTTTAATTTGTGTATAATTAAAAATAGAAATGTACGTATTTATTGTTATCATTTTTTTAAGGTTTAAATCTTTTTTGTCCCTAAGTTAAGTGCTGATATTCAGTTTAGTCCCCGCTTTTAAAAGTGTAAATCTTTGGTCCTTATGTTATCAAATTTGTTTGAGTTGAGTCCTATCCGTCTAATGGTTTTAAAATTGATAACAGTGAAATTACTGAGGAGCTGATCTTCTCGCAGAAAGACCCAATCCTGGGCTGGGACATTTGGAGGTGACGACGATGACGTGGAGAGGGCGCGACTCTGACGGCGTCTTCGTATTCTCCAGGTGGCTCGCGGCGGCGCGTTAGCCATTCTTCCTCTTCTCCTTTCTTCTCGGTTCAGGTTCGTTTCACGTAGGGAAGGGAGGCCGACGCAACTTTGTCTCTGCGGAGTGACGGTCCCCGTTCGTGGGGGTGGCAGCAGTGGCGTCACCGCAAGGTTTCGACTTTGGCAACTTCGCAATACAGGGGTTTGTGCTCGCTGTTGGCACGTCTCGCGATTTAGGGTTCCATTTGAAGATTTAGGGGGTTTTCTGTTCTTGTTTTCGATTCTGGTTTTGGGATTGAGTTTTCTCTGTTTTCCTCTGCAGGTGGTGGCGCAGTGATTTGGGATCCTTGATTCTGCGATTAGGGTTTTAGGAAATTGGAATTTGATTTAGGGCAGTGATTCCGCAACACTTGGGGGATTTTGGTATATTGGAATTTGATTCCTGCTAGTTTTTTTCCCTTTTAATAATTTAGTTTGAAAGGAAGGATATTTAGTTTCTTGATTATTCTTCATGAATTTGTATTTTTGCCTTTTGGGTTCCTTTGATTCGTGGATCTAGGGTTTCATGGTGGTTGTTAGTGGCTAGCAAGTGGTGTTAATGGAGGGTTGTGTCAGAGCGGCTGCAGCAGAATGGTTAGCATGGAATAACAAACCAAGAGGGTTTTTAATTCAAACGTGTGCCTTTTAATTTCTACTCAATTTATCTTACTACACAAATAATAAATATAAATAAAAGAGTAAGGTTGAGAGAAATTTGCACAGATGATTTTTATAATGGTTCGGATCTTACCAATGCTACGTCCAGTCACTTATCTCAAACCAAGATAAACAGTTCACTAATCACAAAACAATTACAAATTACAATCACAAAGAAACAATTTGTAAGAGTTTAGAAATCACCTCTCTTGATACCACAAGAGATGAACCTGCACCTCCTTTGAGTCTTCACAAAGGATGAGACACCTCCTCCGAATACTTCACGAAGGATGAAACACCTCCTCCGAATACTTCACGAAGAATGATCCTCTTCCACACACATCCTCAGACGCACCAGGGATGAACCGGCTATTCCTCCGTCACCGTAGTAGCACTTCACCAGCTCCACAGACGAGAGTTTCTCAAGCCGAACAAGAACACACCATTAACAATGATTTCTGAGTTCTAAAGCACAAGGAAAGAGTTGCTGTTGATGGATAAAGAGAGCCTATTTATAGACTCAGCCAAAAACTCTTCCATTCTTCGTAACTGGCCATTTAAGGCTTTTAATCGATTAATATTACTGTTAATCGATTAAATGAGTACAACGGCTAGTTTTCAAAAACCAGAAAACTCCAACGGCTAGTTTTAATCGATTATTCTAAGAATTAATCGATTAACTAATCGATTTAAAAAGGAATTAATCGATTATTCCCTTGCCAGTTGAGTTTTCAACACCTGTAACGTTTTAATTGATTAATACTTGGTTTAATCGATTAAAACCTTGCATTTATGATTATGAACAACAAATATAAAATATGAAGGTACACGAATCAAAACCTATTACAAATCTAAGTTCTAAGCAATAAACTACAATTATTACAAAAGCTTTTAATAACAAAAAAATAAGTCTTCAAAGGATCTTCATGAATCTTCATTTCTCTTGACTTGATTTGGACATCATCAAAACTTCATCTTCATCATTTTGCTAACATTCTCCCCCTTTTTGATGATGATCAAAAACTCCTTTGAATTAAAGCTTTTGGTAATAATCTGGATAAAAACACAACTCATGAAAGACAATGACATTAGTGAATAACAATAAGCTTTAAGATATTTTCTCCCCCTTTTTTATCATAATTAAAAAGCTATGTTTCCCCTAAGATAATACTTCCCCTTAATAAGGACATGTAACGTCGTTCTTACACCGTTAACGGATAAGATTGATTTGATATATTTTGTATATGGGACCAAAGATTTATACTTTTAAAAGCGAGGACTAAACTGAACATCAACACTTAACTTATGACCAAAAAAGAATTTAAACCTTTTTAAATGAAAGACATTCTCTTATTGAAATACTCATTTATTTATTGTTTATTGTTCTCTTGTAATAAAAGAAAACTTTATTCAAGTAAATCTCCATAAATAGTATTCAATACTATTTAAGCTAAAATTTAATGCACATTAATTTTATTCTATTCAAAAGTCATTCAAATAGTTTTGCTAACACCATGTAATTTTTAAATACCTCTTTAAATAAATCAAAATATTTATTATGGTACTTTAGCAAAAACCCTCATTAAGAGAGCTTTTAATAAGCATAATATTGCTAGCAAGCCTCAAGTCAATGCAGAGAAACTGTTATTTATAGAGCAATGATCTTCACTGCATATCACATCGAAGTCATTTTGAGAATCCAAAAGAAAGTATATTTTTGTTTTATATCAGAATGTTGAACCACATCTTCTTCCATTTTCTTCTCTTTACCATTTTTGTTATGGTGGTAACAGGTTAGTCTCTTTCTGAATTATATCATTAGATATGATTCTTTTGAAGAACTGATATGAATATTTTCCTTGATTTGGTTTTGTGCATGATGATATATATTCTGGAACACAGGGCAAAACAAAGTGGAAGAAGATTCAAATGGAAGTTCAAGAGATTTGGAGATAAATGGTGAATTGCCTGTGTCATGGTGGAAAGATGATGATCCTATAAGGAAGTGCAATGGTTCTCAGGGACTTTGCAATGACAATTGTGATGAAGATTGCTGCAATTCTAAATGTTCTGCAAAATACAAAGATGGAGTTGGGACTTGTAAACTCTATGCTAAGGGTTATAACTTTTGTATATGTAAATATGTTTGTCAGCCAAATTAGGGCAAATTCTATTTACCTTTTGGGTGAATGCCTCGTTAACTAAATTAAATAACTATATTTTCTTTTTCTTTTCAAAACTTTTTGCTTATAATATTCTTTTCTTATATAATTTTGTTTTTGCACAAATTAAGGAAGTTATTTAATTGTTTTTTTACTTTTAATGTAAGTTTAAATGAGTTATTATTATAGATTTTTTTTTATGTTATGTTTTGTGTTGCGTATTAATTTCAATCATTTTACATATATGAATATATATTTCTTTTTATCAATGGATTTCAAGTTTCAAATGTTAAAAAAAACACATTTTATGTGATTAAAGCATCCACACACTTTTTCTTCAGTCAAGCATGGCCCCGATGCTAAAAAGTTCCTTTTTATTAGTGGGAATAGAATATTTCAATAAATATATGTAGAAAAATTTAATTGGGAGGAAAGTAGAGAATATATATATATATATATATATATATATATATATATATATATATATATATATATTTAACAAGATAAAAGAAATGAGTATTTGTGCTTTGAAAAAATGGCACATTATTTTTTTGAATATTCTCCCCAAATAATAATTTTTTAGAAAAATTTCCTAAAATGGATCCCGTGCCAATTTATTGTCAATATCAGTCTTTTCAACATAATATATTTTTCTTACATCCTTTTTCTTTTTCGTCCTAATTTTTTTCCTGTTCAGTTTTCTTTGGTCGAGTCCTATTCGAGGGTTAAAAAGCTTTCTTTTTTGTCTTTTTATATACGTATCTATTGGTAATTCCAATCAGGCTGAACTGGTTAAAACTGATTTCTATAAAGAATAAAATATATATTTTTCCATGAAGAATTGTGTTTAGTTTTTAAATTAAATTATAAAGTATTTAATTTTTGTATTTTATAAAATTGAATATAAAACATGTTTTTTTTTTCAATAAAGGACATATAAAAATTATATTTTAGTTTATTAAGCTATTTTCTTTTTATCACAAAAAACATTTATATTATTTGTTAGAAATGTTGTTTTATTTATTTTTTTCTTATAAAATATAAGGACTACTATATATATATATATATATATATATATATATATATATATATATATATATATATATATATATATATATGGTTTGCTAACTTGCGTACACCTGTTTTTCAGTAATGTGTATCAAGTTTTAGTAGATAAAAATATCCTTATACACAACGAATTCTAAGTTTTAAGGTTAAGGGTATTTTATTAATTTTTATTTTCAAAACTAAAAAAAAAAAAAAAGCCTCAAACCCTTGCTCACCTCCCTCATTCCTATCAACCATTTTTCTTTCATCTCTCTCACTCCAACATTTTCTCTGTCATCCCTACACTAGTCCCAATTGAAAATATAAAAAACACTCGCCTAACTCTAATCTACCTTTCTCACTTATCCAATTTGTTTCTCTCTCATCTCCATACTTTCCCTCACCCACACACAACAACCCGCAACACCGCAATTTGTTACTCTTCTCTGTTCGTTCATTTGTTTTCCAGTTTAATAACAAAATAATTGATGATGTTGATGTTGATTTTTTATTGGAAAGCTATGTTATATATTTTTCCTTCTGATTATTATTAAATTTGTAAAAAACTAAAGTCTACAATAATTTCAAAACTATAACCTTATAAGTAAGAATATATGATTGTTTGGTGCTACAAGTTTTTTTTTTCTTCCTTTTTTATAATCAACTTATAAGTTTTTCATATTTCCTTTTTGTAAGGTTAGAGTTGCTGTGAACATTAGAAATCAAGTTGGAGAAGAGGTGATAATGCGTCTAAAGTATCATAATCCTCTAATGAAAACGAGTTTTCCAAATTATTGAAATTATATATATATATATATATATATATATATATATATATATATATATATATATATATATAAAAGATCCTATTACACATTAAAACTAAAAGTGTAATATTAGAGTTTTACAAAAAAGATAAATTCTACTCTATGTTTGAGTTCCATCCCCATCCAATATTTGTTCAACCAATACATCCTCATCTGCTCCTACTATTTAATGCAATCATGACAAACAAGAAAAAAACAAATAGACAAAATAGAAAAGTAAGCTAATTTACCAAAAAAGACATTCATACGACAAAAATATAGATATTAACACATAAACATAAGTATATCTATATCAGTCTTAAATCATACCATTATTTAATCTAAACTTGATCATCTAGATAAATTTATTGATATTTGACTTTGGAGTTCTACACTTGCGATAGTGGAACAACTTGCCCACTCAAGTTACCATACACAAAGTTAGTCAGTCAATCATCTTTGTTCAAGATAAAGGCTTTAGACTAGGACTCTTCTCTCATCACATACCCCATCCTTCTCTACTTGAGATGAGATGATTATTAGAGTGTCAGAATAATCCCAATACAAAATCCCTACATCAATACATATACTACTTGAAACCACAAAAACAACTTCTTGAAATTTCTTTTATCAGGTACTTAATACACACATACAAGTATGAAATTCCAATCACTTAATAATTTTATAAACTATGTTTAGAACTTGTCTTATTATGTTTACAAACTAGTTTAAAATTTGAATTTAACTTGAACATGTTTTCTTTGGCTCATATATATATATAATATATTTTTTTCATCTGGAAAAACTAGTCTTAAAGTATTTTTATTTTTATTAATTTAGTACTTATCGGCTATTTTATGTTATGGTATGAGATAAAAGGAATAGGAGAGAAGAAAAATAAATATTCGAATATGAAATTCTTTAATGATGCTTTCGGTTCTAGTCACAGTAAAATATAACTTTGGTCCCATTCATGCATTGGGCTCAAATTTACACTTTCTTTACGTTGTTTCTTACTGGAATCCCAGAATTACTAACTACACCCCAAGAATCCTCAAACCCAACAAGCCAATGCTAACTCACTCAAAGCCTTTCATGCATTATTAAAAATTGTAAAACTTGTTCCAAATGTCTGCATTTTTCACCCTGTAAGACCTGCATGAACATAACACAGTTCTTGACGAATAATCTTTATCTATCTAATATAATACAAAAAAGGTATCATCATCCAGCAGATTACTAACAATTTTTAACAAAAAGAGAGTATTATTCACTTTTTGTAAATCAATAGTTTTGTAGTCTGAGTTGTGTAAATTGTTGTAAGATAAGTCTGGTGCTAAAAGTATAAATCAGGATGAACATGATTTTTGATTTTGTTTTTTATTAAAACAACGTTCTAATTAAACAGAATTTCAAGAGTTAAATTGTGGAGCTTCTACTCTTCAAGAAGGCAAGTTCGAAATAAATAAAAACCATTATAATGTTGAATATGTTACAAACTTCTGAAACTTGGAGGAGTTAAATATGTTTGAGTTGTTTTGCCTCATCTTTTTTAGAACATGGAATTGTAATAGTATAAAAGAACATCTTTAGAACATGGAATTGTAATAGTATCAAAGAACATCTTCAAACTGTACGAGAAAAGTCATTAGAGTCTCACATGAGAGGAAAAAAGCAAAATATAGCCACAGGATGACCTGCCGGAAAAACCAGCAAACGAAGATACCTAAGTTGCTAGATTGGTAGCAAATTAGTGCCGGCAAGTCATCCTTGGCTTCATTCCACTTTCAACCTCTCCATGAAAGACTCTTAGACCAAAAACTTATGAACTTCTCCGAACTTGTTTTAACTTGGCTAATGAATTTGAATCCATAGCCATATCAAGCTCAATGTGTTGCTATTCTCAGTCAGTTAGTGTCCTTTTATAAGCTCAAGGCAACGCCTAGTGGCAAAAGTTGATGCTCTCATGCAATGGACAATATTATCATTTTGACTTTATTAATCTTTTGGAGAAAATTGATTGGTGTTACTCCAAAAGGGCAACCCAACAATTCTATCTGTTTGATAAAAACATCCCATTTGAAAAAGTATCTGATTTTCTTCCAAAAGCTTCTTCCCTTCAGCATTTGGGTTGGCCACTTTAGCACAATCAAGATTGATGGGGTCTCCACCAACCTTTCAAGTTTCAATCAATTGACTAATTATATTTCTTTTTGTGGGAATAACATCTTTCATAAAAGGGAGGGTAATTAATGAGGATCTGTGCCACTACATGGCCATGCCTTTTTGTCATGAATGCACATATGCTATTTGTCAAGTTCTTTTTCTCTCTCTTGAATTGATCATTTGCAAATAGACACAGATTGATTTAGCTGAAAGGCTAGGCATGAGTTGTCACATGATATCTTAATGATTAGTACATAAGGTGCTAAGGAATAATATAATTCACGTATAGTGCAGAAAAGGGTTGAAAAAGGAGAAGGTGATATGGGACAGCTTTGACTTTTGAGATTTTCCAATTAAGAACAAGATGTTGCAGCAGTAATGGAATAATCTCTCAGCCATTAAAAAAATTCAGCAGAATTTTTCAAGCTGTTGAAGTCATACAGAAGTCAATCCCATCATCGAACAATCTGTCAATGTTTTGGTCAAGAGACATTAACGTGTTAAAGACTGATTGCTTGCTAAAAATTGTTCTATTCTCGAATGAGAATTGTTCTTTATGTTTACTTTTACGTTGATGGAGACAGAGTTTATGATATTATATTGATATAATACATTTAATAGTGAAAATATAGTACAAAAAATGATTTAATTATGAGCATTTTGCATTTGTTTCATAAGAGGAATTAGTGTACTTTGCATAATTTTCTAATTTCTAATAAGCAAAGCGTTGACTTTGGCTGATTTTTCCTTCCAATAGGTCTAACTATGGCTGATTGGTTAATAATTTTTATGGGAATAGAATAATATATGAGAAGCCATGGCATGGAGATAGCTGTAGGGATTGGTGGCAACCCATGTCTGTGTAACGACATTGTCATGTGAATTTGTTCTCAGAATTTTAGTTCATTACAAGAGTATCTCATAAGATTTTCACTTTCCATGACAGCATGATAGAGATCTGTGTATAAATTTCATTTCTTTTATGTTAGATTATTTTAATCTAATATTTGCTCATAAGATTATATAGTGACTTTTAATAAAAGATATGATGATGTTTTAAAAGATATGATTATATTTTAAAATTAAGTTATGAAATAAATTTTTTTCTCGTTTTATTAAGGGTTGTTTACTTGTATCTGATTATACATGAATATTTATACGTTAGATACAATTTATCCATATAAATTAAATTTTTAAAGTTTAACAGTAAATATTGTATTTTATATGATAAGATAAAGTAACAGTAATCCTTAAAATTGAAAAATAAATTATTTTGATGAATATATGTTATTGTACTTTATTTGAGGTGGTGGATACAGTATGTAATCTCATGTGGCTATAGAAAAATATTATTTCAATTTGTTAGAGTTTTACAAGTTGCAATTTTTAAAATTTGAATTAACCTTAAAGAGAAATTCGTTTATTTGAAATGATGAAATATAAAATACAAAAATAATAAGATAAAATGAGATAAATAATATAAAAGGTCATAGATAGAGTTTAATATAAAATAAAATTTAAAAATAACTCTTATTTATAAGTAAAAGTGTATAACATATATGTGTTTAATTCAATATAACCACATCTGAATCACAATTTACTTTCATCAGCTGCACATTTCAGAATTTTTTTACAGTAAAAGTTCATGACAATACTGGAATCACATTTTAGAATATGATTATAAGTCACATTGTTTAGCTACAATTTCAACAAGAGACATTATCAAATATATCATTCTTTCAATGAAGAAAAGCTCTTTTCCAAGTCTCACATGAGAGAAAAGAGAGCACAAGTGAGCCAAAATGTCTCGCCAGCAAAACCCTAAAAAGAGATCATAGTTATTAGTTTAGCCGGCAAGTCATCCTTGGCTCAAAACCACTCTCTCTACCTCTTCATGCAAGACATTTGAGCAAACACTTCAAACACTTTGGTAGCATGTGTATTAAATTTATAGGCATCAGAAAGAAAATTCTCAAAGCACTTTTTCTTATCCAAAAGTCTTGTAATTGTATGGAATCAATTTCAAATCTGCTACGTGCAGCTTTGAGAATTAGCCAGGAACAAGCAGAAGTTGACTTTGGCTCATTCAAAACTGTTTGCTGATTGTTGAAAAATTGTTGTGGGAATAGAATAATGAGTAAGAAGTGAAGGCAACGAGACAGTAGTATAATGTTTCTGCAATGGCATTGTCATGTGAATTTGTTCTCAGAATTTTAGTAGATCAGAACAGTATATATATATCTGATAAGATTTTGACTTAATAGAGGAATGTATAAATTTCATTGCTTCTATTCTAGATATCATGTCCCTCTTATTATTATGCTCTAAGTTCATCATGCAGATTCTCTATTACACTCATCTGTTCTTATCTGCTTTATAATTTTCATAACCCTTATCTTTTCCAATGGAAAATCGTTGTGTTGTTCCTCACCAAACAAAATGTACAATCTCGATCGTATAATCAATGAAAACGACAAGGAGAATACGTTGTTGTTTTTACTGTCAGTGCATGAAGCCGTAACAGTTTTGATTAAACATATATTAGATTCTGTTAATCTAGATACAAATGAAGGTAGAAAGGCTCTTATCAATCTCTGATAACTTGTGAGGAAGTAATGCTATGTGTATATTTGGGTAATGAAAGAGTCTCCCTTTGCTTCAAAACCAATTAGTTATATACACTAGTGAGGACTAAGCTATATATATATATATATATATATATATATATATATATATATATATATATATATATATGGTATAGTGACACAATACATGATATAGCCTTAAGATATTATTAGGATATAGACTTTGGAAGAGAATTTAATATTTGATGATAATATTTATAGTGGCACTTTCTTTTTTTGTTTTTAACATAATTAAGAGTAATTAGTACTTGTATAATATTTATAGTGACATCTTTTTTATTTGTTACGAAAAGTAATAATACTTGTATATAAACATTCTACTATTGTCTTCATACTTTTTATATTATTAAAACCATAAATTTAATTTTTAAATATCATTCAGTTAAATTATAATGTTGCTAGAATTAATTTATTTGGTTTTAATACTATATAAATAAACTATTTTTTTTTCAAAAAAAATAAAAATATATATTTTTAGCTTTTTCATTAAATAAATATGTGTTTGGAGGTGTTAAGTTAATTTTTTAAAATATGAAAGTTAAAAATTTAAAATTATTTTTAACCTTTTATTAAATAAATATTTGTATTAATCATGATTTCATTAATAAAATAAATATTAAAAATAACAAATTTATTGCCTAAATATCCAAACCCAAAATAAATTAAAAAGGGAACCATAAGCATGTCTTCTTCTTTTTCCACAGAGACACAACTTATGACAATGGCTATCTTATTTAACCTGTCGTTGGCATCCTAATGTAGCCTTTGCTGGCTTTAATGAGACATCTCCTCCTTTACTCCTCTTCCTATGCGCGAGACCTTGACACCATAACCATAGCTCGACATTGCACATCCTTACCTGCCAAGAGGTTGTTGTTGGTGTTATACTAATGACACTAACAAAACTATTTCCTCCTCTTTCTACAATCTTTATGTGGGGTGTTGGCAAACTTGGACTTTTTCTGTTTTATTATAGAAGATTCAATCGGACTGAAGATGAGTTGTCCTTTTGTAATTTGTTGATTATTCTATATTGGGATTGGAAAATGATTTTTGAGTTTGGAAGGAGGTTGACAGTGCTCTACTGGTGACAAAATTCATCAAAATAGAATTTTATTGATAAAATTTATTAATAAAAATTTTAGAGACTAATTTTTTATCGTCAATAATTTTAATTTATTGACGAATTTTTACTGTTAGTAATATTAATTTTTTTTAATGATAACAGAGGTTGATTAAATATAGTTTGTTGTTAGAAGAATGACTCTAAAAATGTCCTACTCTTTTTTTTTTAATGTTTCTTCAATTTCAATATTATGAAAAATTTTAAAAAAAAGTTATGGGGATGAGGTGTTAAAGAGAGGAATTTGTAAGTGGGAAGAGGAATATGTGTATTATGGATACACATTTGTAAGTAAAAGAAGAGGAATATATGTATTATGGATACACATTTGTTTAATGAGAGGTTACATAGCTTTACTATTTTTCTTTTTCTTTCTTCTCTTCAATTTTTGTGTTTTTGTTCTTTTCATATTCTTTGCCACGTTTCTCTCCTTTGTCATTGCCACATCTTTTTCTTTTTTTTTCAATTCTCTAAGGATCAACTCATGCTCAGGAAATTTTTGGTTTGTTTTGTTCTTGAATTTGTGATTGATATGTTTACACTTTTGTTTATATATGTTCTTTCTGTTTTTCCAATTTAACTTTTTGCTTTTTATTTCCTTTCTCTTTAATTCATAGAACTTTAATTTTCCAGCACTTGAAGTCTTTGATTTTATGTTTTTAATTTGCAAAAAAACAAATATTAAAGATAGAATATCATTGAATTAATACGTATCCTTTGAAATTGTTCAAGTTATTTTCCATATTGCATATTTGAGAAAAATTTAGTTTTATTTGAAATTACCTAATTATCAACTAGCTTACTAGAAGTCCGGAATACAAAAAGATATTTAAATAATAATACTTTGATACGATTATTTACTTTCATACTCAAATGACATGTTGGTTTTAATAATAACTTTATTCAATCAATAGTATTGTATTATTTTATAAATATTAATGAGATGACACCATGTTAAATGAATGTATTTGATACGTTAGCGTCTCGAAGTATGGTTACTCAAGATATTTTGGATGCTAAATATGAATTTTGGAATAACCTAAACGATGGAAGATGTTCTTTGCACGATTCGTGGTGGTGGAAGGAGCTTAGAAAGGCTGTCCCATAGGTGAATAGGATAATTAGTTTGACATTATTGTAGCATGAAAGTCAGAATAGGTGCAAACAGTGAATTGTGTGCTGCATGAAGCAATAGGAAAAGCCACCACCAAAGCCTGTAAAGTAGAGACATACACACTCTTATATAGGAAAAATTCATTTTTCTGTCCAATTCATTGGAAGTTGTTCAAAGCACTATGAAGTCGTGAGAAAGGAAGAGAAAGAACATCCTAAGACGGAAGACAACATAAAGGCTAACCAAAATGATCCAATATACATACATTATGTAACAAAACGATGAAACATAGTGCACATTTTGAAATCATACAACAAGGAAATCAAGCTCTTTATAGAGACTCATATAAGAGGAAAGAGAGCAAAAATGAGCCCGGATATCTCGCCGGCAATATCTTAGTTTTCACATGCCGGCAAGTCATCCTTGGCTCAAATCGTACTCTTTCTACCTCTTTATGCAAGTCATTTGAGCACACAATATTAAACTTCACTCACTCTTCTACACTTACGTTTCAAACTCTATGCTCTCATGCATCAATGTTACCTTTGCATTTATAAGAAGAGAATGTCAAAGGCTGAAATTCCGTGCTGTTCCTTCTCCAAAATCGTTTTTGTTATCTAGAATCATTACTTGAAGTTCTGTGAATGAATTGGCAAGGAATAATAAGCCAAAGTTGACTTTGCCCCATTAATGTTTCAAAACTGTTTGTTGATTGAATCATTAGTACTGTTGTTGTGGGAATAGAATATTATAAGAGAGTGCAATCATAGTACCCATGTTTGTGTTATGGCATTGTCAATGAGAATTTGATATCACTTCTCCGAAATATGTGGATGAGAAGAGTGTCTGATAAGATTTTGAAATTGGGTTTCACAGAATTATTAAACTTTGTAATCTGTTCTTCAATATCTTGTTGTGTAGGTGTTTTTCTTGGTAACTCTCCACTCAAGTTACATACAGATTCTTGACTTTACACTGTTCTTTTGTCTTTATGCCTGATCAACAGAAAATTTTACTTTTCCAGCTGTAAACAGTGATTTTGTTTGCACACCAATAGGAAAGTTTATGAATCATTCGGGTGATATGATATGTAATATGGTTTTTTCATGCGTGTAGGAAAATGGTTGGATCCTTAATTATTTCATGCTTCAGTGCTTCACCTTAATCTCAGTTGTCATGTTGTTCGTGTATAACTGGTGTTTGAATTTTCAAGAGTAATCTCTTCTTCCAACATTGAAAATTTAAGAAATGACACTTTATTTATGTTATTGACTTATATAAATATTTCTGAATTATGATAGAGTCGCATTTTTTTTATAAAAAATAAAAATAAAAATAAAAATAAAAATAAAAATAGGAATAATAGTCCTTCTTGTTTTATTTTCTTCACTGCTGGCCTGCTAAAAATAAGACAGGACAGGTTGATCTATAGTAGGAAAATAAGTTGAAAATCTTAACACATCTGGTTGGAAAATAACACGACAAACTGGTCTGTTTAAGTTTTATTTAAGTGGTACTGTTTATCTTTATTAATTTTAGAAAAACTCATATATAAATCATTTTCTATTTTCATTCACTAATACGGGTATGAATTAGATTTTTCAACATTCATTCATTGTGAGTAATGTTAAGTTTGATTAATATCAAGAGAAAAATCAGTAAAGTAACGAAAGTTTCATTGAATTGTATGAAATGTTGGAAGATATTCTTCTAGAAAATAACCTATAGCTTCTAACTATGGGAGAAACAATATATTATTTAATAATGTTTATGAAAAAAAATCATAACATTATTTTAAGCTGATTCTAATAAAAGAAATTAACCTTTTTAAAAGTATAAAGTTACTTTTAATTTACTTTTTTTTTTTAATTTTAAGTCGACGTTTATTATATAGGATTGACGCCAACGTTAATTTTTTAATAAATAGAATTATTTATATTAGTATTGGATTAAAGTTTAGTTAATGTTAGACAGTATTAGAATTAGATTATTTAATTATAAATATTGTTAGTTATTTTTAATATTTTAATATGTAAAAGTATTTCTGTAAATGTTATTAAAATAAATAAAATTAATATCCGTTGACAATAATTTTATTTGTTTTTAATATTTATATTTATTTAAATTAATTTATTAGATAAAATTATTATATTTATTTTATTATTTGCTTCGTTAGTCGATGTTAATATAATATATCTTTATATTATGTGAATATGTATTTTAGACATATTTATTTTTTTAGATGCATTTATTTCTTTCATCTACTATAAATACTTAAGTATAAATTTTAAGTTGAATTTAATTTTACAAAATTTGTCAAAACATATATATATTTTGAAATAAAACTAAATATAATGAGTAGTCCAATGATTATGATTTTATATTAAAAATGTAAATTTAAAATCTAACTTAACCTAACAAACTTATTTTATAAAATAAGTTTTATATTTATTTACATATTATAAATTAATTTTATCTATTTAACGTGAGATTTTGATATGTCACCGTACATTTTCTTTATCGTACGAACCCTTATGACCTCCTTGACAAACTTATAAGGAACATAGTGCACCTCACCTTCCACCGTGAAAGAAGCTCTAATGAGATGAAAGTTGACATAGTGATGAATTTCATTTGAGAAAGTTCTTATTTCTTTGATAAAATCTTTGATAAATTTATTATAATAAATAAATTTAACATTTATTTCGTAACATGATCAATTACTAATTTAATATTATCTATCTGTATATACAAGTAATTGTATTTATGTTTCCTATCTAAAAGCCGGCCCAATAACTTTTGAAGAAACTCAAAATAAAAGGTTATTATGATAATAATATTGAAAACATATGTTGTTATTATAAGATGTTAATTACTTCTCTTTAATAATTATTATTCAGAGGGATATTATTACCTTGTTAATGTAGACCGACATGTATGAACTTAAAAGTGTTATAAACACATTATTTTAGGAGTTATTAATTGATCAATATATTTTTACTCAATATTATTTATCTACTTTATTCATTTATCATTCTTACTAGATTGAATGTCAAAGTTTTTAAATAGATTCTCTCCGTTCTTATCAACGAACTCAAGCTAGAGATCTCTATCACGTATAATCTTTTAATTTTATAGCAAATATTGTAAAATATAGATAACTAAAAAATATAGTTGAATAGAAATAATTTAATAAAATATTATTCAAAAACATTTATTTAGCTTATTTTAATAATTTAAGCACTATAGATGTCAATTAAGATAATTTTGTAATATTTAACTAATCATAAAAATAAGATTTTTAATAAATTTTTTATCTCTTAAATATTATTAATCTAGATAGAGATTGGTTAATAGATGTAACCGTCTAGGAATTTATGCTATGAGAAGACATAGTTTTAAAGTCTTTAATTAAATTAATTAACTCCCTTTTTAAATAAAGTAATAAGAAAATATTTTAAGAGATTGAGTGTGCACCTATCTCAAAATTATATTTGAGTTGTGACGTTTGGGAATGCTGAGATTCTTTTAACACATGAGTTTTATTTCTTTTCTACACAAAATTCAGTAACTTTAATTATCTTAGAGATACCTAAGAATAGGAAACTATGTTATCAAGCTAAATATATAAAAGAACATAATATTTATCTTATATTATATTTCATATAATAATAATAATAAGTAATTTTATATTAAAATAATAAAATACATGTTAATCTTTGGGTAAGTTAATGTATTCTTTCAATAGAATATATATTTTTAAAATACAAGTAACATGTTTAATTAATTATAAGTAATAATCTTTATGAGAAAGTTATAAGGAATTAAGACATTTCATATATATAATCGACTTTTAAACTGAAATTTAGTTTCGTAGTCTAATATTTTCTATAAACAATTTCCAATCTCTTTTTCTAATAAATATTGATGGTTTTGTTTTTCAGCAACACGTCTTATAAAAACAAATTTTGTTTAGCAACACATAAACCAAATCATAATATTTATCAACAAATTTTTATTAACAATCAAGACTCGTTAATAATTATAAATAAATATTTACTAATAAACAATTATCAATAAAATTTAATTGTCAATAATTACAGTTTGATTTTTTATTAGTAAAATTTATCACTAAATATTTTATGGACTAATTTATAATGGTTGATAATTTTAATTTATTGATAGATTTTTTTAAAAGTAACAAGAAAGTTTAACCACCAGTAAATCTGGTTTTGATTGTTTCTTTTTGGAACAACCACCGAGAGATAATTTAATATCATAAGAAAATAATGATTAAACATGTGTAACAAGTGGTGACAACTAAGTAAAACCTAATCAAGCATATACAACTTTCAACAATTTAGGTTGTCAGTATGCATTGGTGAGAGGTGTAAGGCATGCTGAGATGCTCTAAGTCGAAATAGCAGAAACATGTTCTTAGTGAACAGAAGGAGCTCTACGACAGAAGAATTATTCTGCAGTAGCAAACAGATCTGATAGGAGGACTCTAGAGATTTGAATCCTTATGGTACAGATTATAGATTATGTTGTTGGTAGAGGAATGATGATGATGGTTGAGAAGCTAATAACAGACTCAGGTCTAGGTCTATCATAAGCAACAAACTGTAATCTACTGCTAGGTTAAAATGTGAGTTTATGTTGTTGGATTGCATGGACATTGCACAACTATTACAAATCTTCTGCTACAAATGTTCAAAGATTTTACATGAAAAGAAAAACAGTAAATAAGAGCCAAGGAAGACTTTACCGAGTGATATTACACAACCGGCAAGTCATCCTTGGCTCACATCTACCAATTCACTCTTCCATGAAAATCACCTTTGAACAAATCAAAATTGCAGTAATAGTAATAAACTTTCTCCTTCTTTTCACTCTGTCATGGTATTTTGCTTCCACAATCCATAACAACTTTACATATTTATAGATAACGTAGAGCATGCATTGATGTGAAAGATTAGCATGGAATTATTGTTGAGATAAGATTTGGGTTGTGGGAATAGAAGGTAGGAGATAGATTCTGTCGCTTGCAAAAAGAGATAAGTATATGAATGATATATATATGTCAAGGGTCAACACACACATCTAGAATTTGTTCAAAGTGTTACACAAAAGGGTGAAGCGCGTTTGAAGCGTGTCATGACGCTATACCTTTATGGGTTTGTTAGCAACAGCTACTACTTCTTTCACTATTTCTATCAATATCTCAGTACTTTTGTTTCTGCTGTTTTCACTCAGTTTTAAAACATGTGCTTTGACTCCATGAATACTTGGAACCTTCTCATCTACCACTCTAAATTCTATCTTATAATGTAAAACAGGTTAAAAATCCTTTACTATTGCACATAGATTTTCTCATTGAAATTATATATCCCTATCTTTATCCAATCCTTTAATATTTTACGTACCACAAATGAAAGTGATATACAATATCTGGATGACAAATTTAAGGATAACGTAATTCACAGTATACATTATCTGTTTAATCAATATCAAATAGTTAATTAGTGGATTAAAATTTGTAGGGTTTATATCTAATAACTATGGCTAGCTATATATGAAGAACACCAGACACTACTTCCTAAATTTAATTTGCAGATAGAATAGTGCATGGTGAAACCACAGATACCATTTATTTTCCTCCTTTACACCATATAAGTATGTCTGAACCGAAAGAGAAACATGTGGTGCCCCATCAGGAACAATTTATTTATGATAATGTTGAAAGAATTGGAATAGGAGAGTAATTTAAATTTGGTTGACCATTATGAAGCTTATTCCATAATAGTTCTGTCATCATCAAAAGATTATTTCCGTAACCACGGGATCGATGCTTATGTGAACTTATTCCATAGAACGTTCCCAAAGCACTAAATCAGAAAAATGTCCCTTGAAGATCTGAAATCTGTGCTCTCAGTTTATTGTTTGCCATTTATTAATGTATTATTTAGAATTTTAAAATTAATAATCACAGTCACTATTAGAAAGAAAAAAAAAACGAGATTAGACAATGCAATTGAGAAGTGTAAATGTGCTGCAAATGTAGAGCTAGTAGTTAATGTAGAGTTATTATTGTTTCAGTTTTATTTCCATAAGCATATATACCTGGCAAATGTAATTGAGAAATTTGGTCGAGTAGATCTTTCTTGAAATTTGATCGAATTCTATCAAGTTTATTTTTATTTGGATTAAATCAATCTAGATTAAAATTTCGTCAAATTCAACTAAGTTGATAATGATCCAAATTTAATTAAATTGAACTAAACCGATCCTGATCAAATTCGATTGAGTTAATCATGATTGAAATTCGACTGAATTTAATCAAGTCGATCCAATAAAAATTCATCAAAATTTGAGTCAGTTGACTCTAATAGAAATTCAATTAAATTCAGTCGAATTTGTCGAATTTGATCATTGAATATTAATTTTTCATTTTTTTTTCAAGTTTTCTAAAAAATTCAACACAATTTAAAAACAGTTCAAAAATAGTTCAATTTAAAAATACTACAGTTCAATTAAAAAATAATATAATACAAACAAAGATTAAAATATATAATAATTCTCAATTCATATTAAATTTCAGTACAATTTAGTATAATATAATTTAGTAGAAAAAAAATAGTTTAATTCATTTCGTATGAATTAGTTTTAAGTTTAGTTTATTTTGTCTACTCCTGTTTTCTTTGAAATGGAAGCAAAATTTAAAAACATTTCGAATGATTAAAATTTTAAAAAATAATATGTAAAATGATATGTTTCTCAATTTATTTTCCATCAATTTATCTATTTTTTTATCATAATATAATATATTATTAAAAATAGTCTCTAAATAAGTTGAATGCTTGATGAGAGAGAATATTATAATTTGGAAAAAGATGATGAAGGAATTCAAACTACAAATAAATTTAGTTGGATAGGTCAAAGAAAATTAATACAACAACTTGCAAAGCAATAATTTATAAATTAGTTTTAAAGACCTTTTATGGAGTGTGAGTGTTAGTTAATGATAAATTTATTAATATTTTGGCAGTTGACTTTTAGTATTTTATTGTTGTTGCATTGATTTACTTATATTTTTTTCATATATATATATATATATATATATATATATTTATTTAGCTTCTTCATGATAGGTATTTTTTCTTTTTATGTATATGATATATTTTTATCATGAGATTGGTGTAGTCTTCATATTATTTTCATATTTATTTTTTAATAAAATCTCCATGTTATGGCTATGATCAAGATATGAAGCCTGACATTAACTTATTCATAAATAATTTATTATGATAAAACAATTAGATAAGTTGACAGAAAATAAATTGAGAAATAAAAATATCTCAAAATATTTCAAAAAGTTATCTAAAATAAGTTAACTTAATATTAAATACCAAACGCAAAAAAAAAAAAAAACTTTTGAACTAAATTTTTTTAATTTATCTTGCAATTAATTATTTTAAAAATTAGATAGCCAAAATACAGCAAAAATCATTGAGATATTACACACACTATCATTCATGATGAGATAGTGTAGAAAAAAATATTTTATAATGACAATGTATTCCATCTTTAATGAAAAAAATTACTCATATAAGTTGTGAGTTGAAAACGATATAGTCAGTGAACGAGCTTTTTATTGTTCCTTATGATTGGTACATATATATTTAATACTTATGAATTAAATGCAGTTTCATTCAACATAAAATTAACAAGTTTTGATTATAATTCTTATAATTTTTTATTTTGATCATTTTAAAAGTTTTTTTTTCTCTAATATCAGGTGACACACTTACCAATTTATGTTTAGTTAGAAGTTGAGAGATCATTTTAAATAATGTATTTACAGCCTCCGTAGAGTTTTTCATTATTGTTATACAATGTCCACATTTTAAATTTTAGAGGATAAAACAAATAAAAATTATAAACATCAAGCATTATAAACGTATACAGTTAAATATCTATTAAAACTTGTCTCTAAAAAATTATAGAAAACGAAGTATCATTATCAACTTCAAACGATTGTCTCTTTCATGTTGTTATGCATATTGTTCTCTCTCAAAATATCGTAATCGAGTGATTTATGGTTTATGGTGAAAGAAAATGACAAGTGAGATTTCTGGGTTGACCATGTTGGAGTTCGTACCTTAATACTGCATGAATGAATGAATAATGTTACAGTCATCATCAAAATATTACGTACCTTATGTTGCACAGCGTTCATGGAAATTTATTCCACAGAATATCAGTATTTTGTGGAGGTCAAAAAGTCCAAAGCACAAATTCAAACATATTTCTTTATTGGTTTGCATATATCTCTAACATGAATTCTAATGTCTTATCAGTAAAAAAAAAGAAGAGGAAATGAAAGTTTTATATTTAATCATATAAATAATAAACGAAGATATACCTCTCAAATAATGCACACATGCAGGGTTAAAATTGTTAAAGGGGAGATGACTAAACGAGGAAAAGCATGCAGAGGCTGATGTTCTTTTCATCGTAGAGGATAGTGTGATAACAGTAAAACTGTTTGTTCGATTTCACTGTTAGTACCATTCGATACTAACAGTGAAACCGAACGATATTACTGTTATTATAATATTTCGCTAAAAGAATGTAAAAATTTGTAAGTTGTGTGGAACTGCAATATGCATACTCTTGGTTTTAAATTTGTCTTACATATATTTATAATTTGACTTAAGAAAATGATGAAGTTCATCATGCATTAAAGCTCTTTCAAGTCTCGTACGAGAGGAAAGAGAGCAAAAGTGAGCCAAGATGTCTCGCCAACAACACTCTCAAAAGAGTAAAACCTTATGATAGCTGCTTTTATAGCAGATGCCGGCAAGTCATCCTTGGCTCAAATGTACTATCTTTGCCTCTTCATGCAAGACATTTGAGCAAAACAACATGCATCTCTTCTAAACTTACATTATATTTAAATTGTTTGATCTTATGCATGGTTGCATGTTTTCTTTATATAGGCAAAGAAGGTCAAAGGGTTAGTGGTGGAAGTTGGCCCCATAAGCCTTATCCAAAACCATTGCCAAAATATATGTTTGGAATAAAATTTTGTAGATTTTGCTACGTGTTTGTTGAAGAATTTGCCACCACTAGCTAAAGTTGACTTCCCCTTTTTCTTCCTAAATCTGTTTGTTAATTGGGTATGATTGTGGGAATAGAATATATAAGGAGGGAAGGAATAGTAGTGGCTAACAATGCTTCTGTTATGGCACTGTCCATCAGAATTTGTTCTCAAGAATACTCTCTGCTTACTTTTTTATTACTTCATATGATTTTGTTAGAAGTTCATCTTAATACAACACCAAATACACATATTTGATGAAAATAGATCCATGAATCATGAAAAGAAAAAAACTATCACGATAATATACGTAAGCACGAATTAAATATCTTTGTAGTGTATAAATTAATGTGAAATTAAAATTTGATTCTAATTTTAATAAATAAATAGTTATATTTCTCTTACTCCTTTGATATTAATTTCTTCTTTTATATATTAAATAATGTTTTAAATTCACATTTGAGATTAAATGTATCAAACAATATAAATAATTTTATAATTAACTTGAAATGTCGTCAAAGATTTTTTATATAATTAGATTAAAAACTATTATTTTTTAAGTTTAAGAATTACTTATATTAACATTTGAAAAAAAAAATTAATTTTATTTCTTTTTTGAAACTAAAACCATGTTTAATCCATTCAAATACAATTATTTTTGTTCCTTCATTCTGAATATATAGAAAGCAAGGGATGTGGTAATAAAATGTTTACTTCATTGGATTTATAATTTTGCAGAGTTCTATACTTTCGTATAAAAAAGGATATTTATTTCTTATTAAAAGAAAATCTTCTAATTAAGTTTTTGATATTTACATGGATAGAAGCATTCTAAGTGTTTCTTATATATTATTATTATTTTTTTATAAAAATAATGTATGCTATATTTTGAATTCCTAATGATATATCAGAAGGTGAAAAAATAATTTAAATTACTTTTAACTTTGATTCCTAACGATGTTAGATTAAAATTTAATATTTTTATAGATTAAAATTCAAAATTTAAAATAAAAATTTGAATTTCTTGGTATGGTTGCAATCAAAACAATAGTGTATGTGAAATTCCTAGATATCCTTATATTCTCAGTACATCTGTCGGTCTAAAGTTATCACCAACAAACTGCACCTATGCTTATCCACTTTTACAACAATTGACTTTCTTCTCATGTAAAAAAATTCTGCTAATTCTGTGGTTCCATTGCATTCTGCAGAATTTGTATGTTTGAGTAAAAAATTTCTATTTAGAAAAAAAAAAAGTGTCATTTGTTGTCTTTGGATGCAATAAATGACGTGTAATTAGAGTACTTTTGTGAATGAAAAAGGGTAAAAATATGTCTTTAATTATCAGGAATATATATTAAGGACAGGATTAGAAAGCATTTTTGTAGGATAATATACCTCATTACAAAAGAGAATATTGTTTGGAGTATAGCCTCAAATTAAGTGATGCAAATTTTCACTTATTATCATAATATTATTAATTAGATACTAGATAATATTGTTTGGTGTTTTTTTTTAAAGATTATTTCGAGAGAGACTAATTGATGAATTTAGATAGATTTATAAGAAAAATTTATGTTGTTTCTTTTAAGAAATTTGAAAATAAAAGTAAAATTATGAAAATTAGTGAGTGATTTGAGTGATGTAATAAATTAAAAAAAAGTTGTAATAAATAAAAAGTAAGATTACTAAATTAGCTTTAATATTAAAAATGATATAAAATTATATTTAAACGACTTAGAATTATTTTAGAAAAATTTATTTAATGAATAAAATTAAAAAAACGTTATTTGAAATATATAAAGAGTAATATATTTGGTATAAAAAATATTAAATATTTAGATATTCAATATTTTTGTGGCAAATAATTTATTTACATGGATATTAATTTTTCTTTTAATAATAGTTTATATTAATGATTATTTGTGTGATTAATTTATATAAAATTTTAAAGATAATAATAAGCATAGATTGAATAAAACTTAACTCATTGCAATAGTAACAAAAAACATTTTGTGTAAAAGAAAACAAAATGAAAATTAATTGAGAAAAACTCAACTTATTATAACAACAACAATGATATACCACCTGCAAGTCCATGTACACATGAAGGTAGGATTTTAATACACGTTCAAATGAAACCAATATATTGTGATACGAGGATGTTTTATCTAATTTTTTTATTAAAGAAACATCAAAGTTTTTGACATTAAATCATTAATCGAAAAAATATTTTTATTGAGTTATACATTATTCTTTTGTTAGAAAAACAAAAGATAATAAACCAATGAATGAGAAGTGGGTTGAATAGAAGCCTATAACATGCACGAAACCAATTCCATGCTCAAGGGAATCAATTCTCAACATAATGCATTTATCTGGAATCGGTTCCAACTTCTTCCTAAATCAATTCCACCTTCTTCATACAATTCGAGAAAATATAGGATCGTGGAGTAATCTCATCATTCATCTCTTATCATCGCTTCTAAATAACGAGAAACGAATACTAATCTAATCTTCCAAATTAGTTTACACAGTAAATCACTTTAAAAGAATACACTCTACGGTTCGACTTAAATAAAATAAATGTAAAGTTCAATAATTTCTTTTTAGAATACTAAAAATAAAAAAAATTCAAAATTTTTTATAAGAGAATTTCTTTTTTTATCTTAAAGTAAACTATTGATTTAGTAATATATTTCACTTTTAGTAAAATAAAAAATTATAATTTAAATAAAAAATTATAATTTCTTTAATTATGTTTAAACTCATTAATAATTAAAATAATAAAATATATATTTTAGTCATTAATAATTATCACAAGTTTTATTTATAAAAAATTAATAATAATTTTGTAGTTAACATTCAAGAACTATTTACTTTTCATCTTTATGCTAAAATTATAATTTTTTTTACTATATTAAAAATAAAATATATTAATACTTTTTATATTGTTCTAATTATTTATTATATTATCTCATCTAAGCTTTCTTTAGAAGAGAAATATATGCCAAATTCAAATAGTTTATTTGCATGCTCTATATGTCTCCCATAAAAGACCATATTACCTATTGTCATTCAAAATTAGCATAAAATACCATGCAACTAATGTAATTGTAAAGTGTTAGAATTACAAATTGGTATCTTGTGAAGTGTTTGGCATCAACCACAAAGTAGGTGACAATTGTCTCTTCTTTTTCAACCCTAACATATATTTATAATGCTATTGACAAAGGTAAAAAGTTGCCAAAAACATTGCATGGTTCCATGCTTGAAAATAAAGATGTTTTTAGTTGAAGTATCATAAAAGGTGGAAATATTCTATCCATTATGCATGAAAAAGAAAAGAAAATTATTCTATACACTTTATATTCAAAGGTTGAGAAGATATAATAATGGAATAAGTTCCAAACAAGGACCACTAATTCTGTAGAACATATCATAATTGACTTTCAACATTATAAATTGATTGCACATTGCTTATCAATCAATTCCTAAACATGAATGGGGATCATTTTCTACAAACTTGTAATTTATATTCATCAATTATTCTACATTTTTACTCCAAATTTATAATTTATAATTTATTGAGTTCAAATTTCTTATAATTAATTATCAAATCCACCATGGAATATTCCTTTTCTTCTTTTATCCACTCATGATCACTTATTAGCTTTCTTTTAATATGGTTTGCAGTAAACTTTGCTAGTTTATGTTTATAAACTATATATTATGATTATGTTGTTAGATACACACTTAATTAAACTATTTATTTAAACACTCCCTTCGTGAATGGCTGCAAAACTTAATCATTGATTTAAAAAAATTAAGAGGGTAATTACTTTTATACAAAATTTCATTTTTTTATAAAATATGTTCTTTAAAATAATTTTAAAAGAAGTTAAAAATTTTAAACTTTTTTTTATCACAAAAATAAGATTAATTGAAATTATATAAATTAGAATTATAAAATTTTCAATTTAACTTAAATAATAAAAGTTTTAAATTCTTCATCTTTATACATTCACGTGTAATAGCTTTAACTAAGATTGAGACATTATTGAGATGACAATTTTTTAGTTGACGTTGATCACGATTTTTATTAATATTGGTAGAAATGACATTTTTTTTTATATTTCAATTGTCAGGATATCATTGTTTTTTATACGGCTTGATATTAATTGGAATTTTCTCAATCAATGTCAATTAAATTATTTTTTATGGATATGGACTTGATTTTTTTGAAGATTCTTTTGTGTCTACATTAGTTATCTTTTTATCTACAACATCAACATTATTCTTTGTGCATGGTTTCTTATCATTTTTTTTAAATGCTTACTAGAAAATTTTCTAACTAGAAAGTATGAATATGTTTTTCGCCAATGTTAACTTAGAGATATTTTTAGTTCACACAGATTATGAATTTGACAAAAAACAAAAAAACTCGAATACGCAAAATAAAATAAAAAATCACAATTGACGATAAATTGAATAATTGTAATTAATATGAATTAAAAATAATATTGATCAACATTAATTGAGAAAAAAAAAGTATCAATTACAATTTTTTTAATTTTAACTGAAAAACTAACATCAACTAATATTTTTATTTCAACAATTATTTAATGTTTAATTTTTCATTAAATAAATTTGAATTTTTTATTTAAGTAAAATATTTAAACATAAAACAAACCAGGACTATTAATATAAATTAAATATATACAAAAATCTTGAAATTTTCTTTCCAGTAATATGAGGCTTAAATCAAGTGGATGTGGTGATTTTGTTAGAATTCTCAAGAATTAATTTCTCAAGAGTAAGATAATGCATAATACATATATCACAAGAAAAGACATATCATCTTTTCATTAGAAAGGGTGAAGGAGTACATAAACTCATTGCAACATCATACCTATCTCTTAGTATAACATATACATATATATGTATATATATACATATACATATATATGTATATATATATGTATACATATATATATGTATGTATACATATATATATATGTATACATATATATATATGTATACATATATATGTATATGTATACATACACATATATATGTATACATATATATATACGTATGTATATGTATATATGTATATATATATATATATGTATACGTGTGTATATATATATATATATATGAGCAATAGTATTTCAAATGATTGTTCCTACTAAATTATGATTGAGCTGTGTTCTACACATCTAGGAATATAATAAATGTTCCTCAACATTTCAGTGGTAGACAAAGAATCTTATTCAACAATTCCACCTCTGAACATAAGTATTAGTTTACTTATATACATGTTGGATCAACAGATCCTTCTATCCTGTCTATTAAATTGTCTAGCACATTAGAAAGAATACAAAATAGTTAAATTTCAAAACCTAAAGCATTTAATTATTATATATATGCAACAAACATCATTTCTTTCTATCAGATATAAAATCAGTGTAACCAGTAAATTATAATATTATATATATATAATTGTTTACCTTTCTACATTTTTAGTAATGTTGTCTTCTAACAAGGTTTATAGAGCTTCACAAGAGAAGAAGAAAGACAAATGTAACCAAAAACAACTTGCCGAAATTAAGGAACATTATAAGTTGACATCTAATGTATGCATTCCGGCAAGTCATTCTTGGCTGCAAATAACTCTCTGCCACTTCTTGCAAACACTCCAAAACCAAATGTGATACAAAAGAAGGCCTTGTGTGGATGCTTATATAGAGAAGAATGGTAGTGCATGATCATTCCTGTTATATATTTTATTTTTATATATTCTCGTAAGAAAGTGTTTGCATGCAACCAATAGAAACTCGACACTTAGAGAATAAATCCTTTTAGTTACTGGTGGTTGATACGGCTTTGATTGCTCACAATATGTAGAATAAAGATGTCTGCAAAATTTTTTTTTTATGTATTAAATTGGTATAGAATATAATCTTAATGTGTCGAGGAGAGAGAGTTTGAACAAAAGGATATGGTGGAATTAAATGCTTCACCCATATTCATTTTTATAAAATTAATTAATCGTATATGTGTTTGAATTAATTAATAAATCTTAGGTAAAATCGTAAATCATTGTGAAAAATATCCAAAAGAACTCTAAATTTAACCTCAATCTATCCGACATTTGACTTGGACATGGAGGCGAGACGAGAAACGTGGCGTTTCAAGCATATTCTTAGAAAGTAGTTTCAACTTTTGATGATTAGCGTTTTTTTTTAATATATGCAAATAACTCTCGCATTGTAAATAAATTAATATAGGCAGACAGTTATAATAGAAAAATATACTTTTCACACACATAAATTTTTTATATTTATTTAATATTATCTTTTTTTTATTTTTCATTTTTTTCTTAAAAAATATAAAAATTTAATTTTTTTTATAACCATTAATTATCCTTATATTATGTATTAAATCAATCTAAAAATATATTATCTTACTCGTAATAATATAATCTCAGGCCCTTTATCTTCGATGAAATGACATTTGGCTGTGAAGGATCCTTAGCTCCTTTTTCTCTGTCAAATCAAAATACTTTTTTCTTCCCATTTCATCTTTAGGAACTCCATTCCCTAAATATTTTAATTTTTTCAATAAAGTTACGTCTTCTTTCAAAGTTCTTACTTTTTCATGATATTATTTCGAGTCAACAACTTTGAAGAGAAGTTTCGTCCCATGATATAGTTTCATGTGGGCATTATTATTTTAGTAATGAAGACATATTTTCTTTTTATCTCATCTATGCTTTTAATGAAGAATTCTTAACTTATACTTAGATTTCTACCTTTGATTGTATAAATGTTAACAGGTATAAAGAGATGTAGTTATGCAGAGTACACCCTGAAGGATGAGAGAAATATAAGAGGGAGCAAGTGATTGGTGGATTCAGGGTAAGACTTGAATAAAAATAAAGAAGTCAAGTAGGTAAATATAAACTATTAATGAAGCTACACAAATGGTACTCTTGTATCTCATGACAAGTTTAGCTGAGAATTCAGTTATAGTAGGGGAAGATGGAAGGAATATGTAAATTTATGATAATTTAAATAAATATTAAAATTAAACTAACATCTATTTAATAAACAAAAAATCAAATAAATATGAAAAATAAATAAATTAATTTAAGCTTAATTAATTATAATTTAACTGAAAATTAAACATGTAAAGACCTAAAAAATGGTATTTCAGTAGTGGTAGTAGTTTAAAAATGATGAAACTTGATTATTTTAATATTAAATATTTTAATATACATAATTTCATTATAAACGAGTTTTATCATTTTAAAACACGACATCTTTCTAGAATTCTAGAGTTCTTTGACTTTTCTCTAGGAGTTCTTCTTCTGCGTTCATTTGTTAGAAGATGAGAGACCGTTTGAGTGATTACAGCGACGGGATCCTCAAGTCTACCCGATTAGTTTCTCTAAAAGAGTAAATTAGTTTATACTATTTTTCTTTGGTCTGTCTCGTTTTCTTTGCATGTGAGCCTTAGTGTTTTTGTATGTGAAGTTTGAGTGTTCTACAAGACTCTCTGATAATCAGTAGTTCTAATGGTATAACCTAATAATGTTTTCATTGTTCGTAGGTGATGATATTTTTTTACCTATGGTTGTTTGAGGTTCTTTAAAGTCGTGTAGTTGTTTAACAAGTAATGGAAGCTAGTTTCTTTGATTTAAATTATAGACAAGTTTTATTTGATGTTTGTATGATGGTATAGTGGTTGATTTGTGAAATTGAATTGATTCGTGAGATTTGATATTTTGAGTTGCTTATTGGAGTTATGTATGTTGAGTTGAATTTCATGAATTCTTGTGTGTAGATGAATTGCTGATATTGTACTTGATTTTTGATGAATTAGGAATGTTAGATTAGCTATTTTAATTTGTTAAATTGTTGTAGAACCTTGGTCTAATCATAGATAAGAAGAATTATGCGTTTTTGGTCTAAAATGTGGGTTTTTGACAGGTGAAATGTTAGAGGAATGGTTAAGTTTAAAGTTTATAGATACGACACTGATTTAAGATCTAAAATCGAAAATAACCGGTGTCGTTTTCCTTAATTAAGGTCTGTTTTTAGGTTATTTAAAACTTATTTGGATACATAGTTTACCTAAATAAGATTAGGAATGTGTAAATTTGAGTAATGAGGTTTTAGAATGGTGAGTCAGAGTAAGTGAGTATGATTATAGGACAAAATGATCTAAATGGTACTCACATTTATGTATAAATCTGTTGGTAAATCAATTTCAGGGTTTAAGATGTCAAGTTAGGCTATGCGTATATCAAGAGGTGAGTTGAGATAGGAAGTTTGAGTTGGGTTTGTCATGATTATGGAAAAACTGTTGTTCTGCAAAATTATGCATACTCATTGAATGAAAGTTCCTATTAGGTGAACAAAGCCCACTATTTCTATAGTGGTTGGGCGAAAGTTCTCACTTGACAAGAGTTTTGGATCGTTAGGCGCCAGAGTTGGCACTAGGTGCCTATTGTCTGTAATTCCTTTTATTATTTTCTTGGTTTCTCTAAGATATGTCTTGTTTGATTTTGAGTTACAATATGCTTGAATTGATATTTATTGATGCTCATTTAATGATATAAATCTGATTGGGAGAATGGAAGATATGTGATGTGAGAAGAACCTCAAGGAGAGGTTTTATGTTTGAGAAAGTTGCGGTGTATGCTTGATAGTGAGATTTCTAAAAGGAGGTATCCTGATAATTTACCAACCATTCAACTTATGTAAAGATGAACGAGGGTGGCGGGGAGAATGGCAAAAGGTCTTTATCTTAGACTTTTTAGTCTTAGGAGTGGAAGATTACCCTCATGAGTAGTAGGTTGAGTTACCCTTATTTATAACTTTACAGAGTATAAATACTACCATGGATGCATGCCTTCATTGAAGTCTATGTCAAAGCATCATATCTGGATAGTTGAGTCTAGAGTCAAATGATGATATGTTGATATGAGTTATAGAATGTTTCAATGTTGAACTAATATGTGATGTATTAAATTGTTTATGGCATTTTTTTTAACACTAGCTCGTCCTCTTGTCTCTTTTGTTGTTCTTGGTGTATTGTTTGTTTCTTTTGCGATAATTACCTTAGTGGTGGGAGCAAATGAGAAATAGGTGTTGAAGTATTTCTGGTGAAGGACGGTGATGTTGCATAATGTCTTCTTGATTGTCTAGTGGTTAAGTTTAGTTCTTATAGATATAATTATTATTATGATTATTTTATTTTAGATAATAGTATTAGTACTATATTTATAAGTGATGATAAATCTGTTTTATTTTATGAATTTTATAACGTCTTATTTTACCTGGAGTAAGTTACTAAAATTAGAATATTACAAAATACAATAAAAAAATAATGTAGTTAACTCACATTTAAAATAACTTAATCAACATATTTAAAATAATGTTTTTTATTAAATAAAAAAAATTATGAAATAAAACACTAGACATGTTTCAAGCCATACATCATGAATATACAGAGAATATATTTCGCAGGTAATTGCTAGCAGTTCATGTCCTGTTGTTCCCATATAGCATCTCTATGGTCATAGTCCTTGGGGATAAAGGTAGATGATGTTTTTTCAACTTCTTTGTTTTCAATGGTACCACTACTTATATCTTCTTCTAATGGAATGTTTTTTATTTGCTGATAGAAAAAACATAGATCGAGCAGATTATTTTAAGCTAAGAGATACAATACCCAACCCAATGCTCTTCTTTTAATTGAAAATGTATATGTCTGGCTAAATAAGCAGAACATATGTATGATTAAATGGAAAATCTTATATCACTAAAGATAAATTATATTTATAATAAATATATAAATAAATCTAAATTTTATTTTAAAAACTAATTTTATAAAATTAGATTAAATTTAAAATTTACTTATTAAAAGAAATAAAAAAATAATTGGTATTCTAATTCTAAATGCTTTCTTTTTCATTTTTCATGATATATATATATATATAGTATAGACATTAACGAATAATTTGATAGTAAGTAAAATAATATATTTAATAAACATCAATCTCACTGAAACATCCTTTGATTTATGATTGATATAACATATTAAAACTTTAAACTTAACTTAATTTCATAAAATTAATTTGTAAATTAAGACTTAGCTCAACTTATATAATGTAACATTAACATTTGGGACTTCCACAAAGATGAATAACAGTATATATTAATTAACAAAGAAACAATGCATATTATTCTCTCTTTGAGGAGAATGAGGATGGCTGATGCTTAGATGCATATATGAACATAATGAAGTATATATGTTTTAGACGAATGCTGGTGCTTGGTGCTGCTGCAACAATTAATGGAAGTGATTTATATAGAGAGAATCTTCAGATAGCATCACAGGAGAAGAAGAAACCGGAATGTAGCCAAGAGAAACTTGCCGGAATTTGAAAATATATGAATCAAACAGAACTAACTATTCACATAACACTGAAGTAGTTAGTGCCGGCAAATCACCCTTGGCTGCACTCCACTTTATGCTTCTTGCTGTGAGCTTAAGAAGATGAACAAAAATAAACCATTGCATGTTCTTTAGTGTGCCATGCCGAACCCATTTTGCAAGTGCAAAACTTTGAACTTCATCCATTATTATATAGCCATGGAAGATAGAGACACAGAGAAATTAGAATATTCTCTTGCAAGTTGCACTCTTTCCATCTCACTCTTCACTGTGACTCTTAGTAGCCACATAAGGAGACTGCCACGTGTGTGGCTTTCAGACCATCCACGATTGCTGATTCTTTTTTATAATGTACACGAAGTTCTAGTTTGATTATGAACCATTCAAATTTAGAAGTAGAAAGTTATGAAATAAGTCATTAACATGTTACTTAATTTTGTCTCAAAGTAAACGTTAGACTAATATAAAATAATTTGGTATGTTTACATTGGTTTAGAAATTAAGATTTTTGAAGCTTTTGATGAAAGCAACAGAGAAAGTGAAGTTGATAGAAAATTTGGAAGGGATGGGAATGCCAAGAAAAAAGGGAGCAGAACAAGAATTGCAGCAAATCCCAGAAAGAGAAGGAAGACCATGACCGGCGTCATCTACCCTAGATGTTGGATGAAATAAAGAATTTATAAGAAATTTCACAACACGTGTAAGTAACTTCAATGTAGTAACCAATTACGTTGTTGTACAGACATGATTTAATCGTAAACCACAAGAAGAAATTACCTGGGATAATACGAAGCACAACCCAATTCCATTTGCTTAACGAAACTTATAATTTGAGCTTTGCAATTTGTCGAACGAAATTGGACTGACTCCAAATCCTTTTAAAACCTTCTGCAACGGTACATAGAAAGATTCATCAAAGGAGATTCGTGCTTCCATTGTAACCTGGATTTTAAAGCTTGTTAGTCTTCTGGGTCTGCTAAGTAGGAAGTGGGAACATCTTTGGTCGTACATCATACATATGTTATCCGATTCAATTGTGTCATCCCAATAATCCATGTACATTCTTACACTCTCCCTTTCATCTTCATCCTTACCACCACCGTCACTTACAGTGATCTTGAATTCAACTCTTCTGATTATGTCTGTGTGTTGAAACTCACCAAGGACAAAGCAGAAAATGAAGGCAGCCAGGGAGGAACTCGTGCTAGAAGGGAGATCAATTATTATATAATCTTCTGTTGTCTTATACTCCAACCACTCTGGAAAATTGCTTCCTGGATACGCGTACACAGCCTGATAAGAATGATAATTATATTCATAATCACTGTAATCTTCAACATGACTGTGATCCGGTGCAGATATATGGTTTGCAACAAATTTCATCATGTTGATTTTCATATTCAACCGTATAGCTACCAGAGAGTGTTTATCCAAGTTTGAGCAATTCCAGAAAAGCAGCTTTTTCATGTTTTCCTTTAGTTTTTCATCTTTTGCTGTAGGAAACAAAACACGTTTCAATGATTTGCAGTATGTAGCATTTAGAGTTTCAAGGAATGGGGGAAGTTGTGGTAGATTCTGAAGGGAAGTGCAGTTTTTGGTGTGTAGAGTTTTAAGGCATGTGGGAAGCTTTGGTATAGTTCGAAGGAAATGGCAACATTGGATGTTTAAAGTTTGAAGACATGGAGGAAGCTCTGGTATTGTCCCAAGTGAAGAGCATGATTCAACATTAAGGATTTCAATGGATGGGGGAAGCTCTGGTAGAGTCTCAAGTGAAGTGCATGCTTCAGTATTTAGCGTTTTAAGTGATGAGGGAAGCTTTGGTATAGTTTGAAGTAAAGTGCAATATTGGACATTCAGATTCTCAAGAAAAGGTGGAAGCTCAGCTATTGTTTGAAGCTTATCACAAAAGCTTACATCTAGATGTAGAAGTTGAGTGAGATTTTTCAGAGAAGGTAATCTCTCGATGCCACTTTCTTCTAGATGAAGCAATTCGAGCTTCCTTTGGTGTCCAAATGATGGAGGTAGTGCTTTGATCTTTGAACATCTCAATCTGAGTTCTTTCATATTGTCTGAAATCAGTGAGAATTTCATTAGATTCTCACAAAAATCAAGGTTGAGATAACTGAGGCCATGTAAATTGGAACAGCTAGCAAGTATTGTAAGGGACTCGCATCTCTGAAGGTCCAACTTCTCAACTTTAGGCAGAGAGAAAACAGATGGGTGAACACTAGTTAACATGGAACAACTCCTGAGAATCAGCACTTCAAGATTCATGGCTTTTGATAAATCTGGCAACCCCTTTAACTTCTTGGATTTAGAAAGGTCAAGTTCTTTTAAATTCACCAGATTCTGTAATGGAATTTGAAAAAAAAAATGAAGATATTACACTAGCTTAATTAATTAATTTCTTATTCCTCAAATTAACAAAAAACAAACTATACTAGTGAGACTCATTTTACCTTAACTCCAAGCCAGAGTTTTTCCATTCTGCTGTGAGGCAATCTCAAGATTACAAGTTTTTGTGCAGAAAAATTCTCTGGCAGGGATTCTAGAGGATAGTGATACCAACAAAGAAATCTCAGCTCAGTAGCCAAAAAATGAAATCCTTCAGCAAGAATATCAGCAATCCGAGCTTTTTGCCATTTAGGCCAGCAGGTGTTAGCACCAAGAATATCAAACGGTTCGACAGAATTATAGTGATATAAGTCATCAATTTCCAGAAATTGCAGTCTGCTCATCTTTGCAAATATATGAGGCCTTAACCTTTCCTTCTTAATTGCAGGCCAGTGAAGTACTATGCTTCTAATGGAATCAATACCCTGTCATTAAACCAGAAGATAAGTTATAAACATCACCACAAGTCATTTTGTAACAAAATATATATTTAAATGTTATCCAAAATAATTTACATGTAGTTAGGCTTCAACCTTGACATTTTTCAATGCTTCATATGTTTCACTGGGATTCCACATCCGAATGTATTTTCCAGGGTCTTCAATAGACTCTTGGCGAACAATTTCCCAAGCCATTTGTTGTAAATTATCGTGCATGGATACAAAGTTATTATTCTCTGAGAAAGTTATAAGAGCTTTGTCCTTCAGCCTTCCTAACTCAAAATCAATTGAGTTATCACTTTCATCATCTTTCAATAAAGATTTTAGATAGCCAACATTTACTCGTTCATGTGTTCTCAGAAAGAAACATGCAAGGTCTAGAAACATTTGTTTCTGTTTGTGCTCTAGACCATCATAACTTAGTTTCATTACATCATAAACTTTCCTCTGAGGCATTTTTTCAAGCTTATCTAACTCACGTTTCCATTCTTCCTTTTTCTTTCCACGCAGATGACCAGCCAAAACTTTAATCACCAATGGAATACCTTTAGCATAAAGGATCACACGTTCTGATAGCCCATTGTACTCCCATCTATAATCACTCTGGTTATAGGCATTCAAATTGAAAAGTGTAAGTGCTTCATCAGAACTTAATTCTCCAAGCTGGTATTTCTTGTCAGCTTTGTTGGCTTCAAGCACTTCCAAATGTCTAGTAGTTACAATTATTCTGCTGCCTGATCCAAAATTACCTAGAATTTCCAACCATTTTTCTAGGTGTTCAGAATCATTAACATCATCAAGAACAATTAGAACCTTCATACTTTCAATTCTCCTAACAATATCTTTGGGCAACGAATTTGGCGAGACAATTTTCACATCATATCCCAGGAGTTTAGAGAAACAATTTTCCTTCAATGAAAGTATTCCATGTCTGCTTAATTCTTCTGTTACGTGGGCTAAGAAATAACAACCTTCATATAGAGATTGTAGTTTGCTATACACTTCTTCTACAAGAGTTGTCTTGCCAACACCTCCCTTCCCCCATATTCCTATAAGACGAGTCTGTTTTGGGTTTTCTTTTATCCATGATACTACTTCTTCAATCTTTTTGTCAATTCCTACTTGTCCTTTTGAGTTAACCATTCTCAACCTCGTCAGCACATGATTGACAATTTCCTTAACCAACTTATCATCGTCTCTAGATGACACACATAGAGAGGGAAATTGTTAGTTAAATTCAATATCATTAATTTTAATACATGATGAAGATGTTCAATATATGTAAATGTGTTTCCTGGTTTTATTTTAACCACTAAATTCATTGAATCAACTAGAATTGTCAACTTCACCCATAGTTCATAGTTCATGAGTCAGTTCTAGTCTACCCTTAAAAAAGCTTCCCTCCAAGAGGGGGTCAAAAAAAAGCCTCTCTTGTGATTAAAGATTGCATCTTTTTCAATTTAACCAATCACATTGTGATAATTTGCATACTGAACTTTTGAAGGGGAAACAACTTACCGAATCTTTGATGACTCAATTCCTGATAATTGTGCAGATTTTTCCAAAGCAGATCTCCAACTTTGCAATTTGGACTCATGTTTACTTTCATCTTTTGCAAATGGACTTCTTCTGTATCTGCCAGAACGATATAGTACATCTGCCTGGTCTACATGGTAGAAAACAGGGATAATGGTATGTCCGTATTTCACTCTGCATTCAAATATTTTTGCAAGTTCTTCTAGACACCACTCAGAAGAAACATAGCCTGGTGAGAATATGATAACTGAAATGGATGATGCTTCAATTGCACCAACAATTGAAGGCCAAATGGCTTCTCCTTTAAGAGTTTGACCATCTACAAAGGCTTTTATTTTCTTTTCCTGAAAAGTATTTGTCAAATGAGTAAGAAACCCACGACGGATGTCCTCACTCCTGAAGCTAACAAAAACATCATACTTTATTCGAGGAACACAGTTGTCTGACACGGCTTTATCCTTCATACTCTTCAGTTTTCGAAATAACCAAGGGATAAGCGAAAACAACACAGAAAACAATATGGAAGAGAGAAACAAGTACATGTTAATTTTGAATATAACTCAGAGACAAAGTATATATGGTGTTGGATTGGAAAGTGCACACGGGGATCCTTCTTTATAATATGTAAGATATCTGCAAAGGGAAAAAAAGTCAAAAATAAGTGGGAAAATTTGAGTTTATGAAACAGAAACTTGATATCTAGAACAATTGTTGAAATGAGGAATGAGGAGGAAGTGATATGAGAAAAACACTATCACCTTCTTCCTTTTCTCTATCCAAAGGTCATATAATTGATGGAGATGACAGTAAATCAATCATTGGCCATTATAGCGCTGATTCATGCTTCAAAGTCAACTCTTGCTTATTCGAAGTGCTTTGCTGTCTCTGTTATTTATATAATAAGGGATGTTTTGATGTGAAGTTTCAAAGTAAACCGTTAGAAACTGATCCTTTTGGTCATTGACCACAATAAACTCCATAGAGTATACCCAGAAGTCAACTCTTCTTGGTTCAACTTCAATATGCTTAGAATATGCTTGAAGATTTTAGGGAGACTTGTTCAAAAACTTGATGAACTTTTTAATTCAGTAAAACTTTTCATCATCCATATGTGTCGCTTGGTGAATTTCATCTTGTTCTTGGATTTAAGGGCAAGTTTCATAGCCTGAACCCAGAAGAAGGGTAACTCTTGCCATTTAACAGAGGAGAAACAAGAACCAGGGATGGATTTTCATTGGTTGAAGAAATTCTCAGATCATTGAATTGAGAGAGTACATCCGACGGAATAAAAACAGAGCTTGCTGCAGTAAAAACAACTGCAATAACAACTATAAAAGACAACATATAAAAATATCTGGTAAAAGCTGGAGCATGATCATTTTCTTCATAGATATGGAAGCAATGTGTTGGCCAGCTTAAACTTGCTACAGTACTGCCCAGAAGAATCACAGGCATATTTCCTTCAAGTGCCTTTTTTTCGTATCGTGTTCTGTGACTGGAGCATGTGGAAATATCAAATTTACGTGCTTTAACGAAACCAATTTGACAAAGATGGATTTTTCTAGGAAGATTTATCATATTTTTGGTATGCCTTGATTATACAAGAGATCCAGCATCACCTTCTATACAATCTTAATCTCTGTTTGTATTGCTTATACAAGAGATCCAACATCACCCTCTATAAAATCTTAAGTATCTGTTTGTAGGTAATTTTTCTAAGACTCGACTTTCTCATTTTTTCTCTGATATTTTCAATTTATATTTTGATTTATAAGTGCTTCACCTCAGATGTGAGTTGTATTTTTCTATGGATTTCTTCTACTACAATAAGACTTATTTGTCTCATTCATTGATCTCAACACTTCTGGAAAAAAATTATGATACAATAGGATTGATCACCTCTAAAATGAGTTGTTCATGTTAAAGAGAGTGACACCAAAGGTTTTTGTGAATTAATGTATACTTTGGTTTAATGATGGAATTTTGAATATCTTACTCTTGAATTGTTTGAACAAACAAATGAAAATTTTAGTTTTCGTTAATCTTAAACAGTGGTATTTGTGAAAAAAAATATTTTGAAATTTATGAATTTTATTAAGTATCTTAGTAACATTCTTGCCGGATTGTTACATTTTTTTTATCAAAACTAGGTTATGAGTCTTTAGGTAGGAGTAAACTCCTTATGTTTTTGTTATGCATTGTATGTAGAGTCTCTTTATGTATAATTTTTTTATGTTTGTTAACATCATAACTTTGTTGGAATGTTCTCTTCGAGTATAGAGCAAAAAGTTCTTTTGTGTCTCGTGTGTGTGTGTGGAGAAAGACAAAACGATGATTTACCCTTATTTTTTTTCTGGTAAATGTAATTTTTGAGGATAAATTTGTTTTTTTGGAAAGGGATATTATACTATCCTATTTAGGAAAGAATATAATCGTTTCTGAATTTGGATTTCTTCTGTAAAATAGATCAAATAAATAAGATAATACCAAAAGATATATAAGAAGAACACCAAATAAAATATAAATGGATGATGTCATAGTCTAGCATATTAATAAGTTAAAGGAAGATTCCCCACAAAGATTTCCATCTTTAATAAGAATAAGAGTATCGGGATGACAATATCTAGCATATTAATGAGTCAATGAAGATTTGCCACAAAGAAGTCTATCTTTGATAAGAACCAATGTTCTGACAAAGAACCAAGAGAATCCTCTCTTAATGAAATCTAATTTCATATAATGATCAACCAAGGTGTCTACAAATGTATTTGATACCAACCTAAGAGGCCTAAAAGAAAAGTTCAAAGACATTGGATCCAAAATAACTTAAAAATTAAAAAACAGACTCAGACTCATCACCCAACAAATTCACTCGTCCAACAACACTTACAAAATCTTAAAATTAAAAGAAAATTACAAATACTTCTAATTACATAAAACTATTCTATAATTGTGCTCCAACATGATCTTTATGTCCTTTGAGTTCTAAGCTTCATGGATTGTATTGGAATAGGAATAGTCCTCTATCATACCCTCCTTCTTGAAGAGAAATTTTCATCAAATTTGTACCACTTGAAGATTCAAGAGATAGTCTTCTACCAGGAAATGTAAGACCCTAGAAAATTTTAATTTAGTAAAATAACAAAAATGATGAGTTGGTTTTAAGTAATAATTTTTAAGATGAGTAAAATGATCAAACAAGTTATATGGAAAGTATTAGGTTTGACTCTAGAGCAAAAAATTATTTTGTGTCTTATGTGTGAGGAGAAAGAGAAGAGAATGATTTACCTTATTTTTCTACGGTAAGTGCAATTGTTAGGGACAAACTTTTTTTTGGTAAGGAATGTAAGACTCTAGAAAATTTTAATTTAGTAAAAGAACAAAAATGATTAGTTAAGTTTAAGTTATAATTTCTAGGATAAGTAAAATGATCAAACAAATTATATAAATCATTTGGTTAGAGCACTTGGGTAACATATAGTGTTAGATGTCTCAAATCGACTAGAGATAAGGTTAATCTATAATATATAAGTGGGTGCAAACCTCACCTTACAAGCCGATTTTGTGAGGTTGAGTTAGACTTAAAGTCAAGTAGATACTTTGAGCTAGTCTATATTTCAAGAAGATCTAACTTGTGTTTATCTTTATTTGTTTATGTGATTAGTGTTATGGATTTGAGATAAAAACATGAGGGGAGCTAACTCCTTTAGTTGTTTTAATTCTTTCAATAGGTTTTGAGTGTGTTTGTATGATATGTTGTTGTAGATGGATAATGGTGAGGAACTTTAGGTTACTTTCGGAAAATAACTTGTTTTGCAAATGAACTTGTTTTAGACAAATGTTTGTGTGAAGTAGTACACATTGATTTAATTATGGAATTTTGAATTTTACTCTTGAGTTGTTTGAACAAATAAATGAAATTTTCAGTTTTTGCTAATCTAAAATGATGGTATTAGAGTTGCAAAATAAAAGATTTTGAAATTTACGAAATTTACTAAGTATCTTATGTATCATCCTAGCTAAAGTGTTACACAAAGCTCAAACCTCATTTATTATGAGTTTGTGTTCTTCGTATTAAATATGAACTCTAGTTTATTTTTAATCTAAAGTTTGGAATTAAAGATGACAAATCTTCTAACTCATAATTTTCTTCCTCCACATTCTATATAAATGTCATAACACTTCTATTTTTCATTTTTATTCAAAAATCTCCTCTCTCTCACTCATTCATTCAGACTCATTCTTCACATTCATATATAAAGAGGGGAGTTCATTACGCGTCGGAAGAGTTTGTGATAATGTTTTATCACATAAATCTAAAACTAAATTTGGGTCTAAAACTTGTGATTGAAGGTTTATTGACTTTGCCTAGAATAATTTTAGCTGTTGTTGAAAAACGATGCTTGACTAAGAAAATACATGGAATTCTTTGAACATCTGCTTCCTTAAAATATTCAATTGAAACTTCTTGTGAACGTGCAAAACTTATTCTAAGAACATGAAAATAGAACGATTGACTTCAGTATTTCAATTAAAGTGCTTCTTAAAATGCACATGCACATGGCCCGCACGATGTCAACACACTTTGCTATATACTATTTGAAATACATTCAACGAAATTGCTTCTTAAACTGTTGGCTTGTGACGTGCTAAAACATGCATGAGCAATTTGCTGTACAAATGGAAGAAAACGAAGTAAACAAAGAACGGAAACATAACTCAGAAAGCTTGCCAAGAAGAAGCTGGTATTCATGTATTTGTCTTTGAGTTCTCTACCCTTTTCACTAGCTCATCTTTTGAACTTGTACATATTGAGTTTTTCTTCTGTAAACGCTGTGATTTCTAACTTTCTTTTCCTTTCCTTTCCATTTTTCCTTCTCCTTTCATTTATCAACCAAAAAGTTATTATTTTATAACTATTTAGTGGTCTGGTTTTTTTGCCTATAAGCTAGTTCTTAAGGGTGAAGAGGAAAATCCCATGTCAGACCAAAAAGTAATAAAGTACGATGTTTTTGTTAACTTCAGGGGTGGGGACATCCGTGGTGGATTTCTTAGCCATTTGATTGAGACTTTTCGAACGAATAAAATAAAAACCTTTGTAGATTGTGAACTCGAGAGGGGACATGAAATATGGAAATCACTTACTGAAGCAATTGAAAGATCATCCATTTCATTGATCATATTCTCACCAGATTATGCTTCATCTTATTGGTGTTTAGAAGAACTTGTGACAATACATGAATGCAGAGAAAAATTTAAACAGATTGTAATACCTGTTTTCTACCAAGTAGAACCCCGCATTGTAAGACATCAATCGGAGAGTTACAAAGACTCTTTTGATAGGCATGGAAGAGAAGATCAGATCAAGGTGCAACGATGGAGAAAAGCTTTGAAAGATTCTGTTAGTTTATCTGGAATTTTGTCATCCAATTTTCCGTAAGCTCTTCTTCCCCGAAGTGGTTCCATTTTTTGTAGTTTTTATATTCTTATGCCTGTTATCATACGTGGTTGGTCAAGTTTTACAAAATGATAAAATTTTACTTTTCAAAATCGTTACATTGTTTGCATATTACCATGATGTATTGGTTTTTGATTTAACTGTGAGTCTAAATCGCATATTATAAAAGTAAAAAAGTCGAACGCTATATAAAGATAAAAATTCATAAATTTATAGGTTGGAAGTGGTGTCAATCACTTGTATAGATTAAATTCAAGTTTTTTCATTGGTGTTGTTTGTCTCTCCAGTTAAAACCCTTTTTTAAAGACCCATCAAATAGCAAAAGGATGTATTTTTATTTTCTAAGTTAATTTTAAGAATATATCAGTAGTTAAAAAATACGATTTACAGCATAATTGGTGTTAAAAAAAATGCAGAGTGACAAACTTGTAAAATTGGGTTACATGGCATTTGTACAGCTTCTGAAGCTGTCAACATGTTGAATCTTAAACTAAAGCTGGTAATATTCTCTCAAAAGAGATGTCAAAAAAAATTTTGAAGTCTAGGATGGTAAGGTATTACAAAGGAAATGTTGCTTAATGCATAACCATCCCTAATGAAACATCCAAATAATTCAGTGAACATTAACAACATTATTGTTAACAACTCTTTCTCTCTTTGTCTGTGTCAAGTAGAAATGATGCCGAGCTGGTTAAAAGTATTTTTAAAACTGTGGTGACGAGACTGGTTAAACCCTCTATTCAGTCAAAAGGGCTTGTAGGAATTGAAGAAAAAATTGCAGATGTAGAGCTGTTGATACGCAAGGACCCAAAGGACACCAGTTTCATTGGAATTTGGGGTATGGCTGGTATTGGCAAGACAACCCTTGCAGAACAAGTATTTCATAAACTACGTTCTGAATATGAAGGTTGTTACTTTTTAGCCAATGAAAAAGAACAATCACACAGTCATGGAATAATTTCTTTGAAAAATGAAATTTTTTCTGCTCTATTAGGACATGCTGTGAAAATTGACACACCAACTTCGTTGCCTCAAGAGATTCTAAGGAGAATTAGTTGTATGAAGGTTCTTATTGTTCTTGATGATGTGAATGATTTAGATCACACAGAAAAGTTACTAGGAATTCTTGATAATTTTGGATCGGGTACAAGAATAATCATAACAACTAGAGATAAGCAAGTGCTGAAGGCCAACAAAGTCGATAAGATCTACCAGCTAAAGGAATTCAGTTCAAAGGATGCTCTTGAACTTTTCAATCTGATTGCCTTTGACCATAGTGATCATCAGATGGAGTTCAACGAGCTATCACAGAGGGTGGTCGATTACGCTCATGGCATTCCATTACTTGTTAAAGTTTTAGCTCGTCTTCTTTGTGGAAGAAACAAGGAAGTATGGGAAAGTCAGTTAAACAAGCTTAAGAAAATGTCTCTTACAGAAGTTTATGATGTCATGAAACTGAGTTATAATGGTCTAGATCGCAAAGAGAAACAAATCTTTTTAGACCTGGCATGTTTCTTTCTTAGATCTCAGGTAAGGGTAAATAGTGGTGATCTAAAGTATTTACTGAAAGATGATGAAAGTGATGATACAATAGTTGTAGGGTTAGAAAGGCTGAAAGATAAAGCTCTTATAACTTCTTTTGACGATAATTCTGTCTCTATGCATGATGCTTTACAAGAAATGGCTTGGGAGATTGTTCATCAAGAATCTAGCAAACCTGGAAGCAGCAATTGGTTGTTGGATCCAAATGGTGAAATTTATCAAACATTGAAAAATGACAAGGTTAAAGTCTAAGTACATATAACATCTTTTGAATAACATTTCATATTTTTCTTGAAAGATGCATAATTTTTTTTCTTTAATAGGGTCTTGGTGGCACTAGAAGCTTACGAATCCACTTGCCAACAGGGAAGAAAAAGCTAATCCATGGCATATTTGCTGAGATGAGCAGACTACAGTTTCTAGAAATTTCTGTGAAAAATAATGATGATTTGTTTGATCAAGTTTATGCCCTTGCTAAAGAGCTCCAATTTTTGGAAACTGAACTTAGATTTTTTTGTTGGTTGAATTATCCACTGAAGTCCTTGCCAGAGAATTTTTCTACTGATAAACTTGTAATATTGAAGTTACAATACGGAAGAATGGAAAAACTTTGGGACGGATTTAAGGTATAAATTCATGTGCTACGTACCCTTTAAATATTTTTAAGTTAACTTCACCTGATATCTTCATTTCGATTCACTGTTTTACAGAATCTGGTGAATTTGAAAGAGCTTGACCTTATGCACTCCAAGAAATTAAAAAAGTTGCCAGATTTATCACAAGCAACAAATCTTGAAGTACTGGTCCTCTTGGGTTGTTCTATGTTGACTAGTGTGGATTCCTCTATTTTCTCTCTGCCCAAACTCGAAAGTATTGACCTTTCGGGCTGCAAATCTCTAACCCTACTCACAAGCAATTCCCAATTTTGCAACTTCAGTTATCTGAATCTTGATTTTTGCAAGAATCTAAGGGAGTTTTCACTGATATCACAGAATATGAAAGAACTGAGATTAGGATTTACAAAGGTCAAAGTACTTCCTTCATCATTTGAATGCCACGGCGAGCTTAAATCGATGCATCTAACAAGAAGTGACATTGAGATGTTACCTTCTTCCTTCAACAATCTTACTCAACTGCAACATCTAGACATGAACAATTGCAACAAGCTTCGAACAATACCAGAGCTTCCTCCGTCCCTTAAAACTCTAGAAGTCAGCAAATGCAAATCTCTTCAGAATCTGCCAAACCTTCCATCGTCTCTTAAAACTTTAAATGCCATTGAATGCAAATCATTGAAGACTGTATCGTTTCCTTCAACAGCTGATGAACAATTAACGGAAAACAAGAAACGGTTTTTGTTCTGGAATTGCAGGAACTTGGATGAAAGTTCTGCAGAGGCTATTGGGTTGAATGCACAGATGAATCTCATGGAACTTGCAAACCAGCCTCTCCATACACCAAGTCAAGAACATGAATTTTACAATGATTATGAGTATAATTATCGTTCTTATCAAGGTATTTACGTGTACCCAGGAAGCAGTGTTCCAGCATGGTTCAAGCACACGGATACAAATGGTGATATAATAATCGATCTCTCTTCTGCTTCACCTTTCGAATTATTTGGCTTCATTTTTTGCTTCGTCCTTAATAAGTTCCATGACACAGATATCATTGGCAGACTTGAATTTAACATCACTATAAGCGATGTTGATAATGTTGGTGAAGGTAAAATGGGCAGTGTCAAAATCTACATAGATTGTTATTCAGATTGGTCAATTGCACCATATCACGTGTGTGTGATGTTCGACCAAAGATGTTCTGCCACCTTAAATAACATAGCCAGAAAACAAAAGAGATTTAAAATGAATGTTTCAGTAGGGGCACGAATCGAGTTCTATGATAATTATCATGAATTGCCGCAGGAGGTATTGAAAGGATTTGGAGTCAGCCCAATAAGCATCTCAGCATATAACATTCAGCAAATTGAATTGTGAGAATCTGTGTCTCAATTTCATTAAACAAATGGAACTGGGCTGCTTCATATTTTTCCAGGTATTTAAACGAATGTTGATCACTTCCTCTGATACCACTGTTGATTACACAAACACCAATGAAATCTGAACCTAACTATAGAGGATCGGCATCACTCTTTATCCAAAACCTTAAGACAATAGGTTAATTGATCTTTCATTTTTATATAATGTTGTACTTTCTCATTTCTATCCAAGACTTAGACTCACACTTAGATTCTCAACAAGACTTTGGTGGTTTTGCAACTCAACAGTCACACAATGAGTATGATGAGACTATGATGATGATCAAATGGTCAAATTTATCTTACTTTTACATGGTCATTTGAATTTCTCATTTGTATCAGCATGACATTCTAATGGAAAATTGGTCACTGATTTTCACAAATAAAATTAGTCACTAATTTTGTTACTGAACCATCGACATAGGATTGTGACAAACATAGTTTACTTACTGGATAGATCATTATTTGATTATTTAGTCACCGAACATTAACTAGTTTAATGTTCATAAATTTATCATTCATTACATGTATTGAAAAGGTACACTATGTGATGTGGTTTAGTAAAGATTTGCAAAAACTTATTTGAGACATTAAAACTCATATATCAACGAGTGCATAAATTTTTATTGGTTTTTTGTGTTATTCTTCTTTTATGACTTTAAAATATATTTATTTTGATATATTAAAAAGTTATTAATTTATTTCAAAACATCAAAATCAAAGCATATTAATATATTCTAAAGGCAAAAAAAAAATGGACGGTAACAAAAGTTTAGCAAGAATCCAAATTTTAAATCAAGTGCCGGATTTCTCTCTACACAGCGAAAATGTCCTTTTCAGGATACTTAATTAGATTGATGCATACAATGAGAAGGTTATGCACCATTTCCTGGATCCTTTCACAAGATCTTATATGTAAGGTTTTATGCAAAGATGTAAAAAAATTTATCAATTATTAAAATTATTTTATTAATAAATTAAAAAATGATTAGACCGGCCAAAAAGTTTTTTTTTTTTTGTTTCTTTGTATATTCTAGTCCAGTAGAAAGTAGGTGAAAGGAAAATAGTTGTATTTGCATACCAGCATAGCATGTAGTATTTACTTCATGTACGAAAGAGTTATGTTTTTTCTTCTGTAACCTCTTGGTTTTTTTTATCTATCTAGGCAAATTTGATGTAGTAATTACATAAATAGGCCATTTGAAAAAAAAAATTATAAGAATAAACAAGTTGTGTAACCTTCACACGATTTTAAATGGAGAAGTTGTGTATTCCCAACACAACTTTTGCACAATTTTTGTTATGACTGACTGCATTGAAATTGAAAGTCGTTAGCCTCCTAACTCTTTCAATATGATGCAATCAATTACAATGAATATGTCTTACCTGTTTGACAAGTATGCCAAATTATACAAGTAATATAAATGGTAAGTCCAAATATCACTTTTTCAATAAATTTGTATTGGTCTAACTAATTATGATAATTTATTAATTTAGACAATAAATATGAACATCTATTGATTTCAAACATAAAAACATATAAAATTGCAAATATAAAAGTTATAAAAACTTATTCGAGTAAAGACTCACTCGGGTTAGATTTCATGAATAAAACTCTATGTAATCATCAACACAAGATTTGCATTAAAAACAATGTTTAGAATAACCAAGTGCTTCGATCTATGTCTAGAATCAAACCCTCTTTGTTGTTCTACCCTCGTCTCGGTTTCAAAAAATTTCCCAATGACTAAAAAACTACACAGATAGCATAGATTCCTATACGTGAATAATAAGGATAGAACACGAGATTAATGAAGGATATTGTATTGCATAGAAATAGTTACATAGATTTTTGATACATTACATCTAACCTCAATCATATAGGGTTTAGCTACTCCTAGACATCTAAAACACAAGATGGAGTTGGAATGATGAAATGGATCATGGAAGATGGAGTCCTTGCACCTTAGAAGAGTTTGAACCCAAGCCTGGAGTATCTGTTACGTCCCTTTACAAAAAATTATGCTTTTGGTTCGACACTTTTATTGAGTCTTCAAAAATTACATACTCGTTAGGCTAGCATCTTAACTCGTTGGGTAAGTGACAAAAAGTGTTGGCTCGTTGGGCGGGTGGCAACTTCTTATTCTTCTACAATCTTTTATTTTCTTGCAAAATAAACATATATAGACAATTATAATAATCTAAGAACAAATAAATACAAATTTTATATTTTTCCATGAGACTCAACACAAAAGCACATGATAAAAAGGTTTTAATAAGTGTGAATAAAAGATAATTATCATAGTTATCAATATGTAATCAATCACATTACATTGAAGTTTCAATCTCAATAGAAAAACATGTTAGGGCAAGACGACTTCCAATTTCAACCCCACTGTTCAGTCGGGTCAGTCCAACAGCCCGATATCATTAAAAAAAATGAACTTGTGTCGCGACACTTCATATTAACACAACCCGATAACTCGACCAAGGTCTGATACATTTCGGCCAAGACCTTTAAAACCCGGCTCGGTCCGTTATTGGGCAAGCTGGTCGACCTACCTATTTTCTTTTTTTTTTTGTCATCGAAAATCTAATATCACATGCAAATGAGCTAATTTTCTTTTTTTACATGAAATTGGTTGATGATGGACTGTAGTGTAGGGTTGATTTTAATCTGAAAAAGACTAAAGTCCAAGTTGTTTCATATCTCGATCGAGCTGTATCACCTTAGGTCAACTATATCAATATAGGAAGGTATCAATATAGGCTAGACCGAACTATATCAATATAAGTCGAGTTGTATTAGATCTTGACCAACCTTGGTCAAACTGTGCTGCGATGCAAATTTGAATTTTTTTAATAAAATTGCCGATAATCGATTACAATAACACAATTATACATTACCAATTATATCTTCGAAATTGAAAGTCATATTGCCTCAAAAACAACTTTTAATTGAGATTTTTTACATTAAAAGTCGAGCAAAAGTCATATGGGATGCACTACTTGTCCATTTAAAGTCATGGGACTATCTGACTTGCCTATTCTCCTAAATGTTTTTCAAATTTGCCTAATTTTGTAATTATTGAACCAAATTTTCCTAGATATGTAAAAAAAAAAACCTAAAATCTTATAAAAAGCAGGTTGGTGTATGTGAACTGATGGCAGAAGCGATTTAACAATGCAACTGGATTTAAAATAATTCCATTTGCAAGCTCTATACGATGCTGCCGAGAAACCTCGAACTTGAAACAAGTCTATTTAAGCCACCTTATTCAACACCATTCTCTTCAGTTATCTCTTTGTTCCTTCTTTATTTCTCACCTGTGTTGTTATTTCAAAAACAGAAAGGTGAAGAGGCGCAACCATGTCAGACAGCAATGTTCCTGAAATAAAGTACGATGTTTTTGTAAGCTTCAGAGGCAAGGAAATCCGTGACGGATTTCTTAGCCATCTGACTGAGGCATTTGACATGAAGAAAATAAATGGCTTTGTAGATGATAAACTTGAGAGGGGAGAAGAAATATGGCCATCACTTGTCACAGCTATTGAAAGATCAGCCATTTCGTTGATTATTTTCTCACCAGACTATGCTTCTTCTCGTTGGTGTTTAGAAGAAGTTCTGAAAATAGTTGAATGTAAAGAGAAATATGAACGGATTGTAATTCCGGTTTTCTACAAAGTGGCACCAACAGATGTAAGACATCAATCTGGAAGTTACGAAAATGCATTTGCTAACCATCGACTAAACTATACGAGACAGGTGCAAATGTGGAAAGATGCTTTGAAAAAATCTGCTGATTTATCTGGAATTGAATCGTCCAAATTTAGGTAAGCTCTTTTTTTCCGTAGTTGTTCCCTGGTTGTTTTTGTAGCTATATGCATGTTGTTATAATAACATATTTCTTAAATTGCAAAATCTAGTGCTGCATGTTTGAACGAACATTAGATAATTCCCTTATAATCCTTTCCTATGAATAATTCATTTGCGAACATATCAACATATAGATAATAATTTCACAGCCAAATACATTGTCACACACTAGTAATTGAACCAATAAACGACATTGATTTTAACACACACTTCATGTCTCTTTGTGTCGTATAGAAATGATGCTGAGGTGGTTAAAGAAATTGTTGATCTTGTGGATAAGAGGTTGAATAAACCCCAAGTTAACCCAAAAGGACTTGTTGGAATCGATGAAAAAATTGCTACTTTGGAATCATGGATAAGTGATGAACCAAAAGCCACTCAACTCATTGGAATTTGGGGTATGGGGGGTATTGGTAAGACAACCCTTGCAGAAGTGGTATTTCATAGACTACGATCTCAATATCAAGAATCATACTTCTTAGCCAATGAAAGAGATCAATCAAACAAACATGGATTAATTCATTTGAAGAAAATTTTGTTTTCTAAACTGTTAGGACAAGAAGTGGATATTGACACTCCAAATTACTTGCCTGAAAACATTGTTAGGAGAATTGGTTGTATGAAGGTTCTTGTTGTTCTTGACGATGTGAATGATTCAGATCACATAGAAAAACTGGTGGGAACTCTTGAAAATTTTGGTATGGGTAGTACAGTGATTGTGACAACTCGAGATGAGCAAGTGCTCAGGATTAACAGAGTCAGTAAGACATACAAGGTGAAAGAATTTAGTTCTGATGAAGCACTTGAACTATTCAACTTGAATGCCTTCAGTGGAAGTTATAAGGAAAAGGAGTACGATGAGATATCAAAATTGGTAGTCCATTATGCCAAAGGCAATCCATTAGTTGTTATAGTTTTGGCTAAACTTCTTCGTGGAATAAATAAGGAAGAATGGGAAAGTGTGTTGGCCAAGCTAAAAACAATGCCTCCAAGAAAAGTTTATGATGTATTGAAACTGAGTTATGATAGTCTAGATCGCAAAGGGCAACAAATTTTTCTAGATTTGGCATGTTTCTTTCTTAGAATTCTTGTGCCAGTGCAGGTGCGTGATCTGAAATGTTTATTGAAGGACAATGAAAGTGATAATTCAGTGGCTTTTGAGTTAAGAAGACTCGCTGACAAAGCTCTCATAACAATCTCTGAGGACGACAATACTGTATCCATGCATGATAGTTTACAAGAAATGGCTTGGGAGATTGTTCGTCAAGAGTCTGTTGAAGATCCTGGAAGCCGCAGTCGGTTGTGGGATCCCAATGACATCAATCAAGCTTTGGAAAATGAAAAGGTTGAAGACTTAATAAATACAATATATTGCTCCTAATTAAGGTTTGATTTCTTTGTGTGAGAATTTGAAATTTTTCTTTCAAATTGATGGCAGGTTAGTGAGGCCATTAGAAGCATTCATTTGACATCTGATACTCCAATAACATCAACTAAGAAGCAAATGTTAAGTCCTCAAATATTTGCTATGAGAAAATTAAAATTTCTGGAAATTTCTGGGGTAGATGAAGCTGCTTACCACCAAGTTATTCTTGGTGAAGGAGCTCAGTTTTTGGCCACTGAACTAAGATTTGTTTGTTGGGACGAATTCCCTATGAAGTGCTTGCCAGAGAGTTTTAATGCTGAAAAACTTGTTATATTGGAATTGAGAATTAGCAGAATGAGAAAGCTGTGGGATGGAGTTAAGGTAAAGATATATATATATATATATATATATGTATCTCACTGTTAAGATATAAGGAATGAAACATTAACTGATTCAGTTCATGTGGCATGTTCATTTCTTTTTCATTTTATCACAGAATCTAGCGAATTTAAAAACACTTATTCTCCATTGGGCCATTGAGTTAAAGGAACTTCCAGATTTATCAGGAGCCATAAGACTAGAAGAACTGTACCTCCGTGGTTGTGAGAGTTTGAGAAGCCTGCATTCATCTATTTTCTCTCTGCCAAAACTTGAGATATTGGATCTTAATAACTGCATCTCCATTACCATACTTTCAAGCAAGTCTGAGAAGAGGGTGTCTTCACTTTGGAGAAACAGTGAATTGAGGTGTCTAAACATGAGTTGTTGCGAGAAGCTTGAAACAATAGCAGAGCTTCCCCCTTTCCTTAAAACTTTAGATGTCTCCTTCTCAACATCACTGAAAAGTCTACCCAAGCTTCCTCTTTCCCTTCAAATTCTAAATGTTTCCTTTTGCGAGTCACTTGAGAGTCTACCAGAGCTTCCCCCATTACTTTCAACTTTAAATGTCTCCTCATGCTATTCACTTCAAATTCCATCCAACCTTCCTTTGTCTCTTCAAATTGTAAACCTTTGTGACTGCAGCTTATTTCAGACTCTAGTTGAGAATATTCGATCCGTTAAAACAAAAGATACCAAAAATTCTAGATTAATACATCAAACTCTATCGAAGCTTCCCCTACCCTCAGAGATTTCGTGTTCCTGCAATTCAATCAAGACTGGAGCAGTGTCTCTCGAGTCTTTCACCTCTCTCATTGAAGATTGTCTATCTTCCCTGAAATTTACGACAGAAGAATAACATGAAAACAAACAAAATATTTTTTATATTTGTTGAACCGTGTTGTATTTCCCTCTCAGATACACATACTTGAGGCTAAATATATCAGAAATGTCTGTTCATCATCATACTCGTACATGTTGTTATAGCAAGTATACAAATTTCATGAAATTAAGAGTACTATTATAATTTATTATACTGTTCAGTTATTTTAATTTTTTATCATTTTAATTAAATCTCCTACTATCACTTTGTATGTTTTCCAATACGTCTTCGTTCACTCCCTTTGAACGCTGTTATTACATGCCATTATGGATTCTTCTTAATATGACATCCTTCTTCTTCCTCGTTTCAACTTCATCTACATACCAATTTTTGTTTCATAGAATTCCTCACTTTTCCACTTCATTTAGTCCCTTTTTCTGAATCTCGTACAAATTTTGCGCATGTTCCTGTTAAGTTTATCAATACAAAGAGTTTACTTAGATACAACACCAATAACACATGAATTTAACTATTGAAAAGATTCAAATCACTCTTTATCCAAAACTCTAAAATAATGAGTTAATGAATCTTTACTTTTATATAGTATTTTTATTTTTCATCTTTATCTAATATGAAACTTTGATTCACACAGTAACAAATTTTATAATAATTATGGATATAACAAATTTTACAATAACTATGAATATACTTATCATTCTTATCAAGTATTTACTTATAACTAAGAAGAGGTGTTCTAGAATGGTTCTAGCATATAAAAATTATTAAAATATATAAAATATAATGCAAATTCTAAAACAATACTGAAAAGCTTAAGATAGAAATATTAAAGTATATTGCAAATTTTAAAACAATGTAAAAAAGCCTATAATAGGAGGAAAAATCCATAACATTTTACATAACTAAAAATCTAGAATATTCTATACAGTTTCTAGTTAGAATTTTTTAAAATAATCATGTAAATAAGATGGGATCTATAAATATCCATTTGCACTATCATTTGAAGCAAAGCAATACACACAACAACAAAATATGCTATTTCCAATTACTACTTCTGAAATCTACTATCTCTATAATTTTTTTTATCCTATCAACTATTTTCACAACCTCAAAATACTATCAATGGTATCATAACTGCATTCTTTCATCTATCAGGCATAAATAAATTTTTTCGACTATTTTAGAAAAAATTATAACACCATTCTACACTATTTTCAAAATATTTTCCCAATCCAAGATCACTATCCATCAAACATCATCAATTGAAGTTATGGAAGAGGATGAAACCATTGAACATTAATTGTTCAAAAATCTCACCATGGTCCAAATGCAAAGGGAGAAAAGGATAAAGAAGACAAAGTCATGTTTGTTTGCATGTGTTTTTATGAATGATCATCACCATAATCATGACCCTAAACTCACTTAAAGAAATTTGAATTATTTGAAAGGAGGATGTGAAGAAAATTAGAATGTTTCACATATGAAAGTTCTAAACTTAATAAGAAAGTTTGAACTACAAAAATGAAAAAGTCTAAAATAATTAAGGAATATTCAAACAAATTATTAAGTATTACTAACAAAATAAAATTGTTGAGAAATGAATTTCAAATTTCAGATTTCTTGAGAAAATTTTAATAGTGGTTGAGAGAGATACAAATTATTTATTGCTTAAAAAAACACAAAAAAATCAATTAACTGTTACTTTGACAAAAGCATTATGCAAGTATAAAAGTAATGAATATTAATGAGAAATATTTTACAATTGAAGATAATTTATATATTTTATACTAAAAAAAAGATACTTTTGAAATCAAGAACAATAAAAGAACCACATATATAACCAAATGAGAACACATAGATTTTCTACGTTGTTCCTATTAGAAGAAAAATAATCATCAACAGAAGTGTTGTTGAAGGTCAAATGCATAATGTCATAAATGTGATCAAGACATATGGTAAAGATATTAAATCTTAACATCTTAATGTTAAAATTGTAGAAGAAGGATTGTACGAAAAACTACTCCTTACAATATTTTGTTGTAATAGACAAATCTATAAAAAGTTGACTTTATAAATATGATTACAAACTATATAACACATGATGAGGAACTTTTCAAAAAATTCAACAAATTAAATATTTTTAAAATAAGAATTAAAAATAAAGAACAATTTAACGTGAATAAATGTCATTAACAAAAATAAATTTAAATATTATTTTCAATTTTATAAGCTAATTGTTTTATAATTAACTATTTTTTAATTATTGCATCCTTTAATTTTATTTTTTTTATCATATTAATCAAATTTTCCTACCATCACTTTTAACACTTTCCAACACATCCTTTCTTACAGTATCTTAATTGATCCGCTTTGAACGCTATTATTGCAGGAAGCTTCAAACAATAGCACAGCTTCCTCCTTTCCTTGAAAATTCTATTGAAAAGAACTTATTTTGTTGCAGCATTCTAGTCTTCAACATGAGTTCTTACATTTTCAAGGTATCATATAAACATATGAAGTTATTAAATAGAAGCAACGATATTAAAATGATTATAGTATCTAATATATTTATGGTATGACAATTAAATATACAATATTAATAAGACATAAATTTAACTTAGATATAAAAAAATTAACATTACTTTTAATTTAAAATTTTAAAATAATAAAGTTATAAACTTTTACAATATTTTTTATTTTTTATTGATACGAGACTAAATTTAGAATGAATTTCTAACCTACATAATGTTATTTTGTATAAAAGATTAAACCTCCTTTCTAAAGATGCTGATGTATACATTCATTTTTGAGCCTTGTTGTGAAACTAAATCACATAAAGATGTTGCATGATACTTTATTGGGGCATTCAAACTCATCTATTCAACACTTGCCATTTTTTCTTATATGGTAAAAATGTCACTTTCAGGATAATCAAGAAGAATGATGATTCATACAATGTTTAATATCATCTCTAAGGATGTTGATCTATTTGTTCATCTTACTGTTAAAGTACATCATGTGATGTGCTCTGCAATAAAGATTCAGCAAAAGCTCTGTTATTAGAGTCACTCAAATGTATCTATTATAGCTCCATTTTTTTCATATACTGTAAAAATGTCGTTTTCAGGGGCTTGATGCATGCAAGCTGTAATTACTACATCAAGGGCTGCACCATCTCCAAGGTCTTTTCTAGGAATCAAACAAACTCACCAGTAAATTTTGGAACGATGCTTTAACAACTTTTTATAATATTTTAACATTATTTATATATCATTATATGATTGGTTCGTATTAGTGTTTATAATTATTATTATTGATTATAAAATAATTTTAGATAAATCATAAAATGATACGGAATAATGTTAAAATATTATAAAAAAATGTTTTCAAATATCATTATTCTTTTGAAATATGGCTATAGTCTCCAACTCAAAATTTCACCTTCAATCTTTTGAAACTTCAGACTTGTGTATGTGTTTGTATTGTCTCAGTCAGAACCATGGTGTTTGTTTAGGAAGTAGGATTGAATTAAAAAAAAAAACAGAAAGTTAATTTATTGGAAGTGGTAGAGCAACCTAGGTGTTTGTTAAGATTTCAACATCAAATGTTTGGATAAGTAGTGGTTGAATAAAATATATGGCAATTTCAGTTTTAGAATGCATAAGGGTTGAAATATGATGTAAGTGTGTATCTGTATGTAGGTACTAGTTAGGTAGTTTTTGGATGCTGAATCATTGAATATCTAAGATAATGACGTCTCAGATCAGCAGAGGATCAAACAAAATAACTATGTAAGAGAAGAAAGACTAAATATAAAACTTTCAATGTTATTATTAATAAAATATAATTAATTCAAAAGACATCTATAATGGACCATGCCTATAATAATACTTTGGTTAAATTTTGAATGCTAAAATTGGAGAAAGGATTTTAACTTTGTTGGAAATATTTAGTAAAATAAAAATGTAGAAATAGTGGAACTTTAAGACAAAATAGAGCGATTAAAAAATTGAAAGAAATAAAATTCAAAGTCATAAATAAAATTATATATGTGTAAAACTGCAATTAATTTAAAATTATTAAATATCTAACATGTAAAATTGAAATGTAAAAAGTATCCAACTAAAACAAACATAGAATATATTTGTTTTAGTAACAACTAAATCGATACTTAAAACTTATCTTAAAAAATTCAAATTTCTAATTTCAAAAAAAAATATATATCATAAATTTTAATAATTCCTTTCTCTATGAGCTGTTATAAAAATTTAAACATTTTAACTTATAAAATAAACATTTTAATAATAAGTTGCCATAAATTTCTCAGTTTAGACTCATGATCATTTAATTTAATTCATCATTGCTTTAAACATCATATGTATTATCATTTCAAATTTATCTTACATAAACTTTAACTTTAAAATTTATGTAATTTAATCTTTTATCAAATTCATCTTCAAATGATTTGTGAGAAACTCAATTGTTCTGAAATATTTATTACCTTGGATCTTGTCTCACATGTGTTTTCAAGTCTATTATTTTAGTTAAAATTAAGGTAATCTACAATTGTTAAATAATGAATTTGTTTTTCTTTAATTTCCAAACAAAATAATATTTTTTTTGTCAAGGGAGTGTAGATGAGCTTCCCATGTAACAAAATCTCAAACTATAATAATTCTTATATTTAAACATTGAGATTACAAGTAAAAATATTATTGAAGATAAATAAACCATCCAGTACAATATGTATGCACTCAAACTCTTGTTGAAAATCTAGTGAAATAAAAGATATAGAAACAATAAAACTTGTTAAAAAAAATAAAGAACTAAGAAAACTAATCATCAAAATTCATAAATGAGATTATGTATAATTTAAAATTGTAAAATATCTAACTTACTATTACATACACTTAAATTTGTAACCAAATGAAGTTAATCAACAAATATATAAAATCTTAAAAAATAACAAAATAATTATCTAAACCTTATTTAAAATTCAAAATTCAAAGAAAAATATCATGATTGGTGTTTGGTGAGGATTTTAAGATGAAAAACTATCATATATATTTTTTATATATATATGTTTGCAAGAAATGAAGCATCCCAGGGTTCTTTTCCTTTATTGTCGACTCATACTTTTTTGCTTTTCTAAATTCTTCACTTTCTTTTGATCTAAAGAAAAATCTTTCAGCCTTATAGGGCCAAACAAGTGGGTCACGAGAGTACCAAAATGTCCTTATCTCAGCTTCAAATTACAGATAAACTATGTATGTTACAAAGGGTATGACCCCACAATTGTGGGACCCCACCCCTAAGAATAACTCATATTATCCTCACTAAGGTCAAAAGTTATGAATTGAGTTGGTTTCACATTCCCCAAGAGAAGTGTGGGTGAGATGGCTGTCTTTATGTTATTTTTGTCTTTACTTTTGTAGTTCTTCATTCATCTAACTACCATGTCTTATTCATCATAACTTTGCTTTCATGCAATTTCCATATTTTTTTATGTTAGGCTAAGATAGAATTTCAACAATTATTTGTATTTTTAGGTTTTGCATCTAGTTTTTTATTTTTAAAATTTTCATTTACATATACACTAATTTATAATTTATGTAATTTATTGATAAACTAAGTTTGTTTTAAGTTTGAATATATACTGTGTTGAGCTTTCTTTTTGGTATCATATGGTGATAATGGTAAGAATAGGTTGAATATGATCATTGGATCCAGAAAGTTTGTAAAACAGTTTAGATTATTTTTGTTTCATTTTGTTTAGTTCACAATTTAGATTCAATCAACCCATAATGGATTTGTCTGATTTATAAAACAATAATTATATTTACAAAAATTAAAATAATGTTGTTTTTTAAAATGTATTATAATTTGTATTTATTTATATATCATATTAATGTATCTAAAATTTAAATATAAGTTTAATAATTTAATTTATTTTTTAAAAGATATACTTATTTTTTATTTTATTTAAATTTATTTTTCTTAAAATAGGTCAAAAGTATCTATTAATCTGTTGATCCAACATAGAACTGAACTCAATTAAAAAATTATAACTTTTTAGAAGATGAGTGAAACTTCTGTATAATTTTTTTTTTTGGATTGTATATTAAGATATTTGAATTTAATATAATTTTCATAATAAACTTGGTGTGTATTTTTATTAAAAAATGGTTTTAAAAAGGTGAAATGGTTTGAGACATTATTATGGTGATTTTTTTATGAAAAAAAAATCTTTTTAAGTGATAAAAAGGTAGAAAAGGTAAGCAAAATCACCTGATAATTTAAATTTTTTTTTGTGGTAATATGTAAAGGTTCATAAATGTATTAATGTGGTTACAAAACTAAATTATATGAAGTGCATGATAGTTATTTTCAATAAAATATGCATGATAGTTCTCAAGCTATTAGTAAATAATTGCATCTTATTATGCTTTGTAAGAAAAAAAAAATTATCAACTGGACTGCAGGGAAAGTGAGAAATTTTTAGAAGAAATTACTTTTAAAGTGATAAATTTCTTTATTAATTAAAGTAATTCCTCAGAAGTTAATAAATAAATAAATATCAATTATTTTGAAAAATTAAAGTAAACTGAAGATTTATGAAAAAGGTAAATTAAGTAAATTGATATTAATGAATTTTAAGAAAAATATCAACTTAGCTAATTAATGTTATGTTGAATGATCATTAAAATCAAATGATTCTTAAATTCACCAATCATATGACATATTTGAAAGAAATTAGAATAGTAACATATTTAATATTTCTATAATTTTTTAAACAACTTTAAAAAAGACAAGTATGTAACTGATTGTCCAAATCTAATGAATTTCCAATTGATTGAACCATGTCAAACATAATAGCTAATCTTCTTCATAGATACATGTAATGTTTGTAACAACATTATTATTAGACATATGATAATGTTGGGTCCCACTAATCACACATTTTGACCAGTCCCTTTCTCCAAAATTTCCTAAGTAAAAAACAAAACTTGTGATTTAGTTAGCTTCAACCAAAATCGTATGGCATTCCTGTAATTGTGTACAACATGGAGGGCAAACACTCACCCACCTTCACTTCTCACACTCTCTTCTTCCTTCCTTTATTAGCTCTCCAACCTCAACCTGAAACCAAAAACCAAAGCTTTCAATTTTCTCTCACTTTTTTTATCTTTCTTTCTCTCTTTTTTCCTTTTAGTATACTTGTTGTCTTCCTCCCTCTGTTTTGACCGTTGCTTTTTCTCAACGTCTTTCTCTGTTCATACACACTTCTCTCTCTGTCACTGATTCCTTTTCCACTACTCTTCCTCATCAAAACACTGTCGTTTTCCTTCACCTCATTGTCACCTGCGCTTCTCCCTTCTAACCCTTTATTCCTCTTCTTTCTTTTCATCTTGTTCTTCTCCTCTTTAACCAATATACACAGTTTGGTTGTGTTAGAAGGAAGAAATTGAAAAAGGGTATCATGGAAAATTCTGTCTTACTGAAAATGGGTACTTTGTTTTAATGTTTATCTGCTTATTCTTTATGTATTTTATCTGTATTTTTTCTGTGAGTGTGTAGAGAGAGCAAAGGAGCGAGGCAAAGAGAGAGAAACAAATATTTTCTCTTTTAAGTTTATTTATGTATGAATTTTCCTAAATTTGTATTTATCAAGTTACATTTGTTCTTTTTTAGTTTGTTCTTTAGTGTCTGCCCTTTTTTGTTCATTTCTAAGATGGTTTTCTGGGAGGCTTTAGGCTGATCGTCTGTTTTTATTTCTACATTTGGAAAAGAAAAAAAATCCCAGATGCAAAGTTGTGTGCTTACTTCTTGTATTCTGGTTGGGTATGGTTTGGTTTTCTGGATATTATAGAGGAAAAGGTTTGAAAAATGTATGTATCTTCATCAACCTTCTTCTGGCTTGTAAATGAAGAAAAGTATCGAGCTTCATTAGCATCGTTAGGTTTATTTGTTTCGAAGATAATACTATTTTCTGTACATTTGTTTTTGGGGTTACTCATGTTTGATGAAATTTTAGTACTTTTATTGAACTTCTCTATTTTCTGTGACAGAGTTATGGTTTCTATATGAATCTGGTGAGGCATAAAGAAAGGTTGTTCTTTGGTTTCCTTTTCGATGCAAGTTTGAGGAATTCATTCATAGGAACTAAGAAGAGATGGGATGTTCACATTCAACGTTGGATGATGAAGAGGCAGTTCAGCTTTGTAGAGACAGAAAGAAGTTCATCAAACAAGCTGTTGAGCAAAGGACTCGGTTGGCCACTGGACACATAGCATACATAGAATCTCTGAAAAGAGTTTCAGCAGCACTTCGTGATTACATTGAAGGTGATGAACCTCGCGAGTTCTCATTGGACAATGCCATCACCCCACCTTTCACACCTGTGAAGAAGAAAAGTGGCCCGGGATTCATTCCTATATCAGCAAAACCCTTCGCAGCAACAGGAGCTATTGAGTTTGGGATCGGACCAAACTCTACTTTGAAAGTGAATTACTTTAGACCTGGTGGTAACCCAGCAATTTCAGTTGAGGAAAGGCCTCGATCTCCGGAAAGGGTACGTGTTGAGACATATTATCCTCCAATGCAGCAGTATGGCTTTGATGGATTTTTCAACATGCAATCCTCACCGGTGAATCCCTCAATTTTTGCCTATTCTCCCAATAATAGGCCTACTATCCCTCCCCCTTCACCTCAAGCTTCCCAATGGGATTTCTTTTGGAACCCCTTTTCTTCTTTGGACAGCTATGGCTATCCTGCAAAAAGTATTGATCATGCTGCAATGGATGATGAATACAGAGGACTCAGGCAGGTTAGAGAAGAAGAAGGAATACCAGACCTGGAAGAAGATGAAACTGAACATGAAGATGGTGTTGGAAAAAGAAATGTAGTAGAAGAAAGAACTAGACCTAACATGAATTCTTCAAAAGAAGAAGTTATTGTTGAAGATGTTGAAGATGATGATGATGATGATGAGGAGGAGGAGGAGGAGGAGGAGGAGGAGGAGGATGAGGAGGAGGAAGAGGAGGAAGAAACAGACATTGAAGATGCAACTGAGCATGTTGCCAAAGATTCCCAAGCTCATGGAAGTGCAAGTTTTGAAGTATCAAAAGCTCAAGCTGCTGGTCATATTGAATCTAGCCATAGAGAAATGACAATTGGTAAGAAAGATGCTGTGGAAGAAACACCTGGTTTTACTGTTTATGTAAACCGAAGGCCAACAAGCATGGCAGAAGTGATCAATGATATTGAAACTCGATTCACAATCGTATACAATGCAGCTAAAGATGTTGCAGCATTGTTAGAGGCCAAGAAATCTCAATATTTGTTGACTTCTAATGAACTCTCAGGTTTGATGAGAGAAAACAGTTTATATTTTCATTTTGTTGTAGGTGTACATCCATGTTCATACTTTCCATATTTTAGAATTATTAGTGAAGTCCTAATGAATGGAAAAGAATCAATAGGCAGCCTCAAGTTTGATAATAAACTCCATTGTAAAATCTTATTTCTAGAGATCTCAGTATGAAAATCATATATCCAGAAATATTTTTTTCATTATTCCAATTCCTCATTTGATTTTACTGAATCGTATTTTTTGTCAGTCTTGTTCGTCTGTACATTTTCATAAATATTGATCTGAATTATATTTCATTTGCAGGATCAAAGTTGTTGAACCCGGTAGCTCTGATTCGATCAGCTTCTTCACGCTCTTCTTCATCACGATATTTGGTAAATTGTTCAAGCACTGGCAAGGAAGGTTGTGATGGCACAAAGGATCTCTCTGAGGAACATTGTATGTTATCAGGTAGTCACCACTCCACATTGGACAGATTAAATACATGGGAGAAGAAACTCTATGAGGAAGTCAGGGTATGCTACTGAACTTATATTATGTTTGTAAGGAAGTCAAATTTATAGAAAAGGATTTCTGGGAAGTTCTTTGTGGTGGTGTGCTTTGAAACAGATAGTTTTGCTACTCAAAAGTAATCTAATAAAACTGTAGAAAAGAACTTGAGTCCTCTGCTATTGGTTGAAAGTCACATTTGTAGAAGTCCCACTTATTTAATGGGTTTCTTTCCTGCTTTTATAGTTGTCAGTGAATTTTAAGCAATAAAAGAGTGAATGTTAAAGTGTGTTAGAGAGTGTTATTTCAGCACTCCTCATGTAGAAATTCCTTCAGATTCTTATAGCCTTACTCTTGAGAGATGAACAAAATCAATGATTCACTCAGGTTATGGAAAATACTCCTCTTCTTGGTTCTTATGGTTATTACTAGAAATAGCAAATAAAACAAGTTCTCATGTGAGTAATAATAAAAGAGGCTCAGCTTCAACATAATATGAAAAAGCATTATATCTTTAACTTATGGGCATAAACCTTTTTAGTAGATTATTAACAGGATTTGGAAAAAAGGACAGCAGAGATCAAATTCAACAGTTTACAGTATACTTAGTTATTTTTTCTTTTGGTATTTTTTAAAGTATTTATATTTTTTATTATTGTTACAGGTCATTATGCTTGTGATCACATACAGTTTTATTTTATTTTTGGGAAACTTATTTGTTACTGTGGCCACTTTCTTCTTCAACAGTCTGGAGAGCGTATCCGAATTGCATATGAGAAGAAATGCAAGCAACTCAGGAACTTTGATGCAAAAGGAGAGGACCCCTCTTGCGTAGATAAAGCAAGAGCAGCCATTAGAGATCTTGATACCCAGATAACAGTTTCAATACACTCAGTTGAAGCTATTTCAAGGCGAATCGAAACTCTAAGGGATGAAGAGTTATATCCCCAACTTCTTGAATTGGTGCAAGGGTATGTATAAATGTCAAATGCCCCCATGTATCTTTGGATTTTAGATGAGACTAAACCCCTTCTGCTGAAGTTTCAAGTATTTTCAGAAACATACTTCTAATATTTTCAGATAAAGTCATTCTCAATGACTTATATAGTTGAAATTTCTGAAATGTTTCATTACCTTTAGCTTACTTAGTTTAGAGTTCTTCTTTATCAGTCAATGTCATTAACTTCCCAAGTAAAACACCAAGTAAAGCCATCAAGTAAATCTCTGAGGAGTATATATTCCTGGTTTTTACTTTTTACATAAAAAACACTTTAAAAAAAACAAAATTACATTTGCTTTATGAAAAGCAGATATATCATGTATCAAACCTAGCCCTTGCTTACATATTGCTAGCTGATTCTTAACTTATGAAAATGACAGGCTGGAAAGGATGTGGAAAGTGATGGCAGAATGCCATCAGAAACAGAAGAGAACCTTGGATGAAGCTAAGATTCTTCTAGCTGGTACTTATTCTAAACTACATGCTAGAAAACAGTCTTCCATGTTAATGACAGATCCAAACAGGCTAGCTCGTTCAGCCTCCAATCTTGAATTTGAGTTAAGGAACTGGAGAAACGCCTTTGAGTCATGGATCACTTCTCAAAGATCCTACATTCATGCACTAACTGGATGGCTTCTTCGGTGCATGAGAACTGAGCCTGATGCATCCAAGTTGCCATGCTCTCCTCGTAGGTCAAGTGGCACTCACCCTTTGTTTGGAATGTGTGTTCAGTGGTCAAGACGCCTAGATGCCATACAAGAAAAGGCAGTGCTTGATGGCTTAGACTTTTTTGCAGCTGGGATGGGGTCCCTCTATGCACATCAGTTGAGAGAAGATTCTAGGAGAAACTCATTTGGACCAAAACAAAGTAATGGCAATATGGAACTAGTGGAAGCTGGTGAGGTAGAAGAGGTAATGGCTCCAGAGAAACTTGCTGAAGTTGCTATTAAGGTGCTTTGTGCTGGAATGTCTGTTGCTATTAGCTCACTGGCAGAGTTTGCTTTGGATTCTGCTGAAGGATACAATGAAGTTGTCAAGCAATGGGACAATGTCAAGTGTCAAAATACTGCTTCTAGCAACACCAGGACTTAGCTGTCTCACATTTTGAGTTATTTAGTTTAGGTTTATTTAGAAAAATGGGTGTCTTAGAATGTAATTATGTATTTAACTAACCAGTATAAAAGGTAGAATAGCAAGGGCAATTGCACCCAATATTTTGTTATAATTGATTTCTTTTTTCTTTCTCTAAATCTCTAGGTTTTTTAAATTCATCTTGGTTCCTAAATAAATCAACTTTAAAATTTATCCATTTTTAATTAGGACATCCTAAATTTTAAGTTTGTCCAAGTTGATTTTATGCAGATTTTTTAAAAAACAAAGTAAACTGAGTGATTCTTAAATTCTACTCATTTTTCAAATTATTCCTTTTATTAAATTATTATTAAATTTCTAGAACATCGACGTAAAACTTCTGAATTTAGAAAAAATAAGATGTAAGAGAGAACAAAACAATCAAAATGCGATTATTTTATTTGTTTGAATTTAACTAAATTAGGTATTAATTTCACATAAAATTAGAATTCATATAACTTGTTTTAACTTATTATATAATGATTCATATTATTATTTGAATTGTTTTAAAAAATTTATATTTATTTTTCTAAAATTTAGAATCAAGATATATTAAAGTTTAGAATATAAAAAGATATATAATTTTGGGTGAAAGTTTAAAAAATAAAAACATATTTAATTATTTTATTAAGTTTCAATTAATCTAAATTACTTTTTAATCTCACCTAAAATTAGTATTCATATTTCTTTCAAACCTTAATATATTTTGGTCTGTGAATATTTTAAAAATAATAAATATAATTTTTTTAACTCAATAAAATTAATTTTTTTTATCTATTATCCAGTGTATCAGAATATTATTTATGATATTTCAGCTTAAATACCAAGTTAATGTGTTGAGTTAGAATTATATCTTTTTTTTAAAAAACAATTGAAAGCAAAATACATCAAAGTTTAAAACATAAAAAAAATTGTAATTTCAGAAGAAAATTTAAGAAATAAATTCAATTAATCTAATTAAGTGGAACACTATTTTCCTGAAGAATACATCATAATATGTTTTTGAGGCCCCAATGAACAAGACCTACACATTCTTTAGGCTTATGATCAGTGATCGTTGTTGTGTTAGCCGGTAGATCTCCGGCTACAACCTTTACCACTAAATCAGTGCAATTAGGATACATAGTAAAAGTTTGAACCCAGCCATCGCCCAACCAAACCTCTCCTGTGATAATCATATGTAAACTAAACCTCGTCATTCCTCGTTGCATGTCTTCTGCAATGGCCTGAACCACTGTGTCGTCCACAATGGGTTGGTTCTCTTCCCACCCAGTCGTATTCAACTTTAGATGAACCTTTTTTGTCTCCCCATTTTCCAACAACGATACTTCCTGCGGTAACTTATATTCTGGCACAATGGGAGTGATCACAGCCAGGGTTTCGTTTTCGTTTTCCTCGTAACTTATTTTCGCTTCCAGATTTATGATGTTGATGTCGGAGTAGTTCATGACGTTGCAAATGGCTATGGTCATGACCCATGTGGATGAAACCTCGCCCTCGGAAACTTCAAGGTGAGGAACCTCAAACGAGTCGAGGAAGAACTTGGGTGCGATCGGATCAAACGTTGGTTTGTATAATTGCCTTCGCTGAAGGGCAAGTCCAACGAGCAGCATTGCAATCATGATCAAGCGTAGCACAATCACCACACCGTCCCAATCCAAATGTTCTTCTTCGAATGGCTCCATCATCATTACGTGACCGTCATTGATCTCAACATGGTGTTCCTCAACGCCTTGAGGCAGAGGTGAGAATTGAATCCTTGATTCAACTGGAGGTGTTGAAAGAGACATTATTATGTTTTTGAGAAACTCAGATTTGTCAGGAATGAATGATGATGATGATATTTGACTTGATTAAAATTGGATGTGTCGCTATTAAATATATATATATATTCAAAGGTGGTAGAAAGGAACAGGATATGTTAAATCCGAATCAGTTAATGTTCACAATGTTACAACTAAAATATTTCCGAAAAGGGTTAATTTTGGTGCAAGAGCTTGCTGGGACTAGTAGATATATTAATTGCAATGATTGAGCATTTGGTAACTGTTTTTTTTTTGTTGCCTGAGGTGATTAGTTTTAGGTGTATATTACATTTTTAATAACTAAATGTCTAAGTGTCTAAAAAATTTGAAACCTTTATTAATGGTTAAAAATTAATTTTTGAGACTCTTAAATTTTTTATATTCATTTAATATTATTTTTACTTTTTTTTTTATTTTTTTTTTGAAAAAATACAAAAGTATTTTACCCTTATACTCAGTATTAAGTCAACGTAAAAATGTGTCCTAATACCATTATATTTAATCGTTTGTTTTCTAAAGGTCTTAATGGGAAGGGTGAAATCAAATCATCATTACTTAATTTGCTGTTAAATGATAAGTCAATAAAGCAACATAGTGCTGTAAGAAGATTAAGGTATGGCCATATCAGAAATTGTATATGATAGAAAAAGATCAGATATCAGTTGTCAAAGATTCTCATGAAGAAAAATCCAAAATTTCACAAGCTACTATTCTTGCGTCACATTCAAGAATAAATGATGTAAAGAAGGAAGAATTAAGAACATCAGAAGAAAAGATTCCAGAAGAAAAAATGGTCAAAGTCTCAGTCAAAAAGTAATTGCAACGAAAATGACAACATATGTGGATTTTCAACGACTTTGACAGACAAACCTTCTAACAACTAATTTGTAGAGTAGACCTCTCTATAAATAGGTTCCTTCAAGAAGAAAAATTACTAAATGAAAAAATTGCTACATTTATAGAAATGTTGTAAATACTTCAAGCACCAGAAACTAGGGATTCCACGTGAGTACTTTAAATAGAGAATAGAAAAATTAAAGAAAATGGCATACAGTTGTACAACTGTTTTGGAAGTACTTCGAGCACCAAAATCTAGGGATTCCAATAATTATCAAAGTTTGGCTACTCAGGAATTTGAGTATTGTGGGAAATTGTGTAAAAAGAACCGATTTCATGATTTCAGCCTTATGTAACTTTTTAAAAAAATTGTTTCTATAAAATGATATTGTTTGATGTTTGTTTTTTTAATGGAATAATGACTACACTAATATTTTCCAACAAATTTACAAACAAAACTTGACACAATAAGAAATAATCTTGTATCAAAAAGATGGATTAAGAAATAAGATTTTACTAAAAATAATTCACTTCAATAATATTTTCACTTTTCTAAAATAATTAATCTCCAACAATCAATCAATCAAAAGCGATCAAAATCCTTATATTTTATAAAACAAATGTGAACTTAGTGTTTTCCTTTGTAAAAAAAAAAAATAAAAAAAAAATAAAAGAGTTCTATCATGTTTCCTAAAGTAGAAAATTTTCAGTGCAGGAAAAGTATAAATAGTGACTTCAATATGAAAAGAAATTTAGCAGGTTTGCGTCTTAAATAGCCCACCAACTTATTCCACCAACATCCTTAAATAGCAATACTTTTATCCAATGGGAGAATTCCAACTAAGATAATTTGAAATAAATAGCTATTACAGTGTGACATAATATAATTTTATCATTACATTAACATGTTTATATACGTTCACCTAACTAAAAAATAAATATGTAGTATTATTTAGTTAAAAACTATTCACCCATAGAACAATTTAACTTTAAAATATTTTGACATGGTATAATTTTTATTTGTTAGTAAAATTTGTTCAAAGTAATTATTGTTTGAAGCTAACGATGTGTATTCAAACTAGTTATATTTAAAACTGGTTTACTTTCAAAACTAATTGTCAAAATTCTTCCTCAACAAAATTATAAAAGATGAACATAGTAATAAATATTTGATAGGCTTTGGAATGTAAGCATAACTAAAATGTTAAAATTTATAATAATGTCCAACATGAACTTGTTGAAAATAAATTAAATGTGATCTTTCTTGGTGTTTGAAAATGTAATTAATCCATTTCAAACTAATTTCATTATTATCCTTCAGGCTTGTCTCTTATCTCAGTATGAACAATAACAGTAAAAAATTGGTCCCAAAAATCAAGTGCAAGACTTACAGATTTACTCAGGTCATGGTTAATTTCTCTAGCTCAAACCTGCACCATAATCCAATGAAAAAGTATAGCTACTACTCATTAAACAATGATCAATCTACTGAAACCAAATCATGTATAGAGAAAATGGATCCTGTAGGAAAAATTTATGTGAATGGTACTTTTCCATACTTCTAAATTTGGAGACAAGAAAAGGATGCACCTCTTCAACATGCATTCAGCCTAGGCTTTGTCATTGAGAGGAAGATAAACAAATGAATGAATTTTCATTCATCGAAATCATAGCCTACATCATCTAACTCCAAAGCATCATCACCAGATCCAGACCTGATACTGAGGAAAAGAATAACAGCAACTAGCTGTGCTACCACAAAATATTTAGCCCTTCTTCTAAAGGTTTTCTCCTCCTTTGTTTGTGGCTTTCTTTTAGGTTTAGTCTTGGGCTTTGAACCTGAGAATAAAAAAAAAGACGAATCAAACTACATTAAAATATGAAAGAATATTAGTAACAAAGCAATTTGCAGATTTTCTTGGCAGTTTATTTTTTGATTCGTATTCTCTTCCTATATTCAGAATTGTATAGGTCTTTTGGGAAGATCTGTTTTAAACGAGTTTATTTGGGTAGTCCGTGTTTTTTGTATTTTTGTTTTTCTTTTTGGTTACTAAACTTTCATGTGATTACAAATGATAGATTTCTTTTGGAGTGTCAGTATAGCTAAGATGTTAACAACACTGTGATGCCTAACATGAGTTTTATTTTAAAATAAACAAAGCAAGTTGCACATACAACATTTTTCATGTAGCAAAAACTTAACACCATTAACGATTTTTAACGGAGGCTAAATTGTTTCAAATTAGCACTTATAAGGACTCAATTGGAAAACTTTAAAAGAAGAAGATCAAATTGAAAATACCTAACAAAAATAAAGACGTCTAAATGGTTTAAACCTAAATAGAACGAAGAGTTGAAACATGCATTTAAGGCAGAAATAGTTAGCGTTGGTGCCTTGGAGACACCAAATTCGTTCAAGGAGTTAATGTAAAAAGAAAAAAGAATGAATAGTACAATGTTTGACCATGTTGTATTTCGATATGAACTAAGTGAACAAGCATAATATAATAAACATTCTTAGTAAAATAAAGGTATAAAGTTATAAAAACCTATTGCCGAACACCAAGAGTTATATCATTTTCAATTACACTTCATTACCAAGTTACAGATGAGTGTAATTGTTTTTAACTTTATCATTTTCAACTTTCTGACTATTTTATTTTAGCTCTTTGCCATCTCCATTACCAAGTTAGAGATCAATAGAATTGTTTTTAAATTTATCAATAAAATTTATAGATCTTTAGGCGCATTTGACTAAAAATTATATAAACTACTTTAGTGACCAATAAACCTCACGTCTTATGTAAATAAATAGAATATAATCATTTTTCTTTTTTTATTTAATCTAATCTATTTACTCACGAAAAAGCTTACATGGCTTCTGAAGGCATAAAATTAAATGATCTTTAAACGAACCAAGCAAAGAAAGGCTTGAAAAAAAAAAAAAAAAACTTCTAATAAAGAGCCAAGAGAAGTCTTGTAGAAGGTTTTCTAACGACAGTAGACATTTTGTTTGCAAGAAAAAAGGTTCTAGTTTATAGACTATCTTAGAAAATAATGTCAGAAGTATAATTTAATGGATATTAGTTTTAACTTCTTGTTTCTCTCCCGTGCTTATTGTATTTCTTTGTGCTTGGGTACTAAACTGTAGTCAGTTTTTAGCCAAAGGTTCTGTCATCCCCTTTGTAACACTAACTCTATAGCAAGAATGTCGTCAGTTCAGCTCTAATGGCCAGGGCATTGCCAATGAAGGCCAAAAATTCTCCTATAAAGTCCCTTGAATTGCCTCTATAGATGCTTGCACAAGCAGCTGGTCAGGTGTTCCTCTTGCTGCACCATCTATATTGCATTTGATCATCCCCACTGCTTATGTCACCCACTATTTATTAATTGAACAAATTTATTTTTACAATTTTCAATTTCATCATCTGCTTGTATATAATTTTGAATACTTCTTTAGAAATATTTTAAATTTATATTTTGAAATTAATTTCATAAAATATGACTATTTACCTACTAGTTAATAAAACAAAAAAAAAATGAAACATTATTAGTTTCCTCTTCGTGAACCTATTTTGGCTCCATCTCTAGAAAAGATTATCTATAAATTTATGTTTTCCTTTTCAGAGTTTAGATTGAGCAATCAAGAAAAGAGGTTAGTTCTAAACTTGATCGAGACAGCCATTGAATTCAAAGGGATTTTGCGTGCGCAGAAGACAGTATATGCAACGGGATTTCATTTGAGTAGAAGTAAAACAGGGTATATGCATAGCAATTTTAGTAAGAAACAAGAGGGAAATGATGTATAGGTAAAAACTAGATGTGTCATACATGTTTATTAATTGAAACATCTGTGACCAATATTACAAAATAATGGAATAATTAATGAAAATGTCAGAAAAATACAACTCGGGTGGTTTAAAATGGAGAAAGGCTGTGACTGCAAGATTTCTAGCAAGCTTAAAAGGAAAAATTTTATGATACGGCAACATGATCGATTGAACTTTAAAGGGGTGAAAAAAAGTGGGAATAAACAGAATAAATAAATAAATGTTAAAAAGACGTGTGGTCACACAAGGGAAAAATACAAAATGAATGTATAAAGGAGAAATTAGTGCAGCACATTCAAGGAACAAATTATAGAAAATTGATTAAGGTGGCTTGGACATGTAAGAAAAGGCTACTAGGGGCACCAACGAGGAGACTAGCTTGTATGGTTTTAGCCCTATGAAAAGGAGGATAAGGATTACCGAGAAAAATATTAGAGAAAACTAAAAGGGATCTCATGGTGAATAATATCCAAGAAAAATTGGCTTTTAACAAGCTCAATGGTGTAGTGTGATCCATGTAACTGGCCTCGCCTACTATTGTTGCTTGTGATGAAAAGCATGTGATCAGAGAACAGGATCACAAACCTAGAATCATTCATTGTGTATCCATGTTCATGGCTTGTTTCATTTGTTCTGTATGGCAACTAATTATCATGAAGGGGGTTGTGTTAAACTCATTCATATAACACTCAGCAACCGGAAACATGAACATTTCAGAATATTCCACTCTATACCAGGAATATTTCATAGTAGTTATAGAAATGGTACAGTCCTATTGCTATAATATCAAGCCAGAGTACTATAAGCCACAGCTTTCCAATATATTCATTACTGAAACATATTCGGACATATATATATATATATATATATATATATATATATATATATATATATATATGTATGTATATATATATATGTAGAGAGAGAGAGAGAGAGATGAGTGTGTTAAAGGAAAAGAAATATGCAGTAGTTACACTTTTCAAGGAAATTCATGAAATAAATCCTAAAAGTATCTTACCTGAAGTTGAACGACCTTCAGAAGCTGATGATGATGGTTTTGCATGAAAATCTGGATAATTGGAAGGCAAAGCACTAGCTTCTATAATTTTTGTATTGCATTGCTGCACATATTTCACCAAAATGGTATGTTCCAAAAAGTTGACCCGCAAAATTGATGATTCCTGGTAGTATATAAATGCAGCAATATTAATTAAAAAATTTGCCTCAAATCTAATTTTGCAGTGCTTTTAGTAAACAATTTCTGCTAGCCAGCTACACAAACAGCACTTAGCTCAGGATAAAAAATCGAAAAGGTATCTCAAGGGTTGAACAGAGCAAAAACAATTAAAGTGCAAAGGATTTGCCACACCTTTGAGGCAGCATTAACTGCACAATTTTCCTCGTTCAAGTGTATTTTCTATTATCCGGCTATGCTTTAAAAATAACAATTCCCAACACAGGAAATGATGAATCATAAACTATTATTCTCCCATTTGCAGGGACCCTTCTGTGTATGTAACCTTCTTTCATAGAATCATTACTAGGTAATGGCAATATTTTTGCAGCAAGAATTCACTTCTAGTCCATACCTTTTTACACTGAGTAATGACATACTAAGCACATTCAAGAGCAGGTTACTAAATGTGTGGTTCTTTTTCCAATCATGCAATCCTAGTTAATGAGTTAAGAGAAGGAGCAAATTATAAACTTGAGATATGAAGAAAAAATTTTAAATGAAAGGGTCTTTTTATTAAGGTCCACAAGAAGCAAGTTTCAATGTCACGTAGCAGTAAATTTGGACAGTGCGTTGTAAAACAAGTTGAAAGGTGAAAGTATCTTACTACCTTGTATCTGTTTTAGAAAGTGGTTGGGGGACTTGAGAAGGATGTAAGCATGAGTGGATGAAATGAAGAAATTTTTTCAGACATAATGTGTGGTCACAGGGTTCCTATCAAACTAGACATAAGTCCAGTAATGATCCATGGCAATGAATGTCAGGGGCCAATAAGGTATCAATGAGACAAAATATATACTTGAACTAGAAAAAGGAAGAGGAAGACCAAAGGAAACTGTTAGGTTCCTGGGTTTGGAACCTAACGAGAACTCACTCAAAAGATCGAAACAGAAAGAAAGAATGAGTTTTCTGTATTATTCACTGTGAAAGAAGTGCATCTATACAAAGAATAGGTTGGGAGCATAACCTCCCTAGCTGAGGGCATAACCCCTCTCTACCCAAGCTAAAAGCCGGACTGTACAAAGAGTAAATTCATCCCCCTCACAGCATTACAAGAGCTCTATTTATAGCAGCTCTGACCCATTCCTCTCTACAACAGAACCCTTCTACATCCATGACCGTTCGGTCCTAAACCCAAACTATCTTATCATCCTGGGTCCTAACATTACACCCCCCTTCCAAACAACCTTGTCCTCAAGGTTGGAAACGGACACCCCTGGCTAAGCCCTTTAATTCACGTCAGGCGGCCCAATGAATACAATTGTTGATGTACATTCACGTAAAGATTAGCAGCGTAGTTTTCCTCTGTTCTGTTGTTTTTGGTCCTCCCACCGCCAGTCTCAAGATCTCTTCGGACCATAATTTTTTTCCTCTCGCTCAAATTCAATTTCCAAGTCTCAAATTTTATTATGTAACGATGCTTTATATCACGAAGAAGTGGAGACAAACTTTCTCTCTCCAGGAACACAAGATGGTGCGCCTGCAACACTGATCCAAGCTCAGATTCCTGCTTTGCCGTCAATTCACCAGTCCCATCACCGTTTCCCCCTGCTCCATCAGGCCTGGGTCCCACACAAGCACCCATGACTCAGCGTCCACTAGCTTCAACAACGCCTTGGGGTCACCAGCTGTCAGGACAACGCGGGATCCCCCTGCACCCGAATCTTCTTCCCCTCCAACACGTAAGCCACGGACATTTCTCTCCAATTTATTATCATTTCTCCCAACGTTGCCAGCCAAGCTATCCCCAGTATAACATCTACTCCACCAAGCTCGAAGACGTAAAGGTCTGCCACCACCGTAGCTTCCCCCATGTTGATAGGTACCCCCTTACAACGCCCTTTTGACACCCTCCGATGTCCGTCCCCGAGACTCACAGCGTAGGGCGCCGTGTCGGTCCCTGGAAGTTCCATCTCCTCTGCCACCCGCCGGCTCACGAAATTATGGCTAGCCCCACTATCAATGAGGATTAGCACTGACTTCTCTCTGATTCTCCCCGCAAGCTTCATGGTCGTCGACGACGTCATCCCTTCCGCCGAGCACGCCGACAGTTCCATGCAGTCTCCCTCCTTGGATCCTTCTTCGATACCCACTTCATCCTCGTCTTCTGCCAGCAAGAGCACTCTCAACCCTTTCTCCGAGCAACGGTGTCTGGGACTGAAGGGCCCGTCGCACCGGAAGCATCGTCCCTCCTCTCGCCTTTTCAAGAATTCCGAATAGGGCAAGTTGCGAACCAGTTTTCCCCGATTATCGCCTCCCCCAGTATTTCCGCCACTGTTGCCCGTCGCCGGCAACGGCCCTTCTCTCCGATTCGCAGCACTCCCGTCCACGCTTCCCGACCTATTAGCGGTGGGTCGTTCCGATTCTCCGCGAATCACTGTCGTCGTGGGTCGCGATCCTCCCCCACTCACTCTGAAGCCATTCCGACCTTCTCCCCACGTTCGCATCATCGCGTCCTCCACATCTCTCGCAACCCTGATCGCTTCCTCCAATTCCTTGGGGACCTGGATGTGTACTTGGCCCTTGATCTCTTCCCGTAATCCGGCCAAGAAAAGTCCCAACTCCAGTTCCTTCGACAAACCCTGCGTTTGTCCCAATAGCATTTCAAAATTTCGGGTAAATTCCTCCACCGACCCTTCCTGTCGCAGCGTCGCCAGCTGCTCGTATACCGTCCCACGAAATCCCCCTCCAAACCGGTTTATCAGTGCCGCCTTCAAGCCCAGCCAAGAACGATTCTTGGCTTTGTTTTTCCAAATCTTGAACCAGTAACTCGCACTCCCTTCCATACTCATATAAGCGAGCTCTGACCCATTCCTCTCTACAACAGAACCCTTCTACACCCATGACCGTTCGGTCCTAAACCCAAACTATCTTATCATCCTAGGTCCTAACAGAAACTTTTAGAGAAATTACTAGAAAATATCTTTACCCTTAATGAATTTATCAGTTTTGATAGAGTACAATGACTTTTAATCCATATAACCAACCATACATAGGAGGATAAGATTTGACTACTATTTTTGCCACAAAGTGGTAACAAAACCTGTATTAGAGAGAAGATTAACCACAAAAATCAACCAATTTCTACAAGTTTTTTCCATAATAATCAAATAAATTGCACTGACACAATTTAAAGGTTCCATTACTAGGAAGCCAAAGGAAAAATTGATGCTTATCCCAGAACACCAATTACACTCAGTTCAGGCAATCAAATTTACAGCACCACAGAAGAATATGAACTTTTCATGCACCCACCCACAAGCAACTGTCACTTTACAACCATGGTTAGTTGGTGGTCTTTCAATACACGCTCAGCTCAACTCTAAGTTTGCATAACCAATAATTACTTTACTGTTCTATTACAAGACTAGTAAATATTGGAGTATAGTTTTACTCTGGCATTTATTTTTACTTTACTTGTACAGCAGTAGTTGAATAGATTTAGAAGATATTTGACAGATGGCTTCTCTAACTGTCTTTGTTATCATCTGATAACAGCTTCAGTTAGAATCTACCGAGTCCAGTTTCTGTACTATATAAACATGACATGTTGTAACTTCAATATAATTGGGCAATGAATTCATTTTCACCAGACAGAGAACCTTTCACACTCCCAGCTTAAGTTTGCTTAACCATGAATTACTTTACCAATTCTATCATGAGACTTGTACTCAATAGTTCTGGGATCCTAACTCTAGTACTTATAGATTCAGTGAGTACAATTCTTCCTGATGTTAAAGTAAAGTATCTGTCAAATGAATGCTAGCAGTTGTAAGTTCCTTTGGACACATGCCACAACACACAGATTCGCTGTTCAATTCTTATTGATAGGGGATTTCTTAGTCAAATGGGTATCACATTAGTTGCCAGAGTATCATACTATCTTAAAATGTATATACCAGAATCATGGCATAATTACTGATATAACTTAACTCACAGGTAAAGCTTGAAGAATAACTAATGCATGAGCAAGAAAAATAGCATCCAAGCTTGATGGCCTGCATAAACAGGAAAAAGCATACAAAATACATTACTAGGAGTTCAAAGTCAAAACTTGATCTCTACATGAAAGGAACCCAAATTGCTCTTATATAACATCACGCCAGTAGAGAACCTATTTTCGAAAAGGTAGTTTTGCTCCCCTAACAAAGTTGACAGAGCATCATATGCAGAGTTTGCTCGCCCATAAATCTGTTGACCAGAGATAGCTCCGTAAGATTAAAAATCACAGACATACACACTGTTAAGTAAAAGGAAAATATTGCAATAAAGGTTAGATACTAAATAAAATTCACCTTTTGTAAGCAATGTTTAGAAATAGGAGAGAGAACTTGTCCCAGTCTCAAGTGTTGTCAGAGCAAAGTTCAAGAGAAACTAACCTCTTCTTCCTTCTTTTCAGCATTGTCTTTATTTATCCCATGTTTATGCATCACCCAAAGAGCTTTCTTCCAATAGAGGACCCGTCCTATGGGCCAGGGAAGATCAGAATAATAGATCTTATTGACAGAGGAACCACTACATCCCACCCAAAGTTCATACTCCAGTGCATCAGCAAGCCATGTGGTGAGCAACACTTTGGTTGCCATCCAATCAGGGAGAGAAGAAATACCACTATCTAAATCACCTACGTCCCTTTTCAAGCTCTCAATGATCCCTTCCTTCTCATTATTGTATGCCACACAATCTCCAGTCTCAAAGTAAGGAATCTGATCTAAACACCACAAAATACAGCCAAAATGAAAATAACAATAAAAGATACAACAAACAAATTGAAACACTCATATGTCAAGAAACAACAAGAACAGCAAAAAGAAAGAAACTTAATCAGATGGAGTATGAATGTAAGAAAGATTACCCACCCAGAAACCTCAAACACAATCAAATGATTAAAAGACCTAAACTTCAAAAAGAAAATAGATAAAAGGAATAATTGAATAATCATTGTTTCTTTTCTGGCATAAAAGAGATAAAGATTGAGGTTTACCAGAATCAGGGTAGTTAGGGTGATAATCCAAGTTGAAGGGAACTTGAGAAAACTTGAGAAAAATATAGGCAGATAAGCATTGAGGGCAACCTGTGGGGAGACCAAAACACGGTTTTCTAACTACAAGGGTGTTCATCTGTGTGCTCTCATTAGCCACTGTTGCCATGAAGTAGAAGAAGAATAAGATGGGCCAACACAGAACTGAACACTGAAAAAGTCTCTTAGCTACAGTAAACAATACATTGAGACAAAATCAGGGTTTAGGCCTTTCTTACATGTATAAAGTGTTCCTGGGTTTGGTCAATTTTTAATTATTTTTATAAATTTCAAAAAATAAATAACTTCTTTTATCTATTACATAAATAAAGTATTTATTTATTTATTTATTCTGCTGTATTCCCTCTTTATTATAGGGTATAGGTAGTTTTTATTAGGGAAAAAACAATTATTATGATATTAAATGGTCATGTAATTATTTATCATGGAGATTGACTCATTTTTTTTTATCAATGTGATTGAGAATTTGATCACTGTTTGTTAGAATTATATAAAGAAGGAAAGAAAAGATGTAGAATGACACAACACAAGGTGAGTATGTGCATTAACTAAAGAGAAAGGCATAGATATGTGTTTAAATAAATTCATATTTAATGAAAGACATTCAATGTTATAATAATTGAGTTTAATTAAATTTTGAAATTGCAAAAATATAAATATATTCTGTACACTACATTTTTTAATTTATAATATTACATTATTCATTAATTAAATATTATGTATATGAGTTAACATTATTTTTCATTAAAATTTAATTTAAATTTGAATATACAATTTATATACTGCAATACTATAACATTATAAAATGAAAATCATGTATAAGTATATAATAAATTTAAATACATGATATTATTAGAATACTGTTTTAGTCAAATATATTGAAAATTATTATGTTTAATAACAAGCAAATTTAAATTTAATCAAAAATATAAAATTAATTTAAATGTGTTAAAATTTAAATAATATATTTACTATTATTAAATATAATATTTTAAAAATATAAAATTATTTAATCAATTTTTATATATTATTAACATCGAACTTATATTTTACAAAATAATTTTAATCTATATAATACTAATTGTTGTTATTGTTCAATTGAATCATTTTGCAACTTACAAGTCCATGGTAGTTAAAAAAATATAGAGATAATATTTTATAAGATTACTTTTTATAATTTTTTTTAGTAGAATGCATAAATACAGTCTCATTTAAATTTGTGACTTCATTCCTTCTTTAATTATCTTATTCAGTCATTTTTTTTCCTTCTTTATCTTAAAATACAAGTAGGACAATATTTTACTTAGTCATTTCTCTCTTTCAATTAACGTAATATATTAACATTAATATTTTACATTTTAAAAGGATAATTTAATTTTATATATTATTAAATATAATAAATTTTTAGGTCAATTTAAAATTATTAAATATATTTTTCAAAAATAAAAATTTATTAATTAGTTCAAATATATATACAATTATAAAACATATTTTGATATAATACACATGACTTGATTATCAATAACAAAATCACATAGATTTTTTTTTTTTTTTGGATTCTTTATACTATTATTATGTTGCGTAAGAGCTTCATGATTTCAATTATTTATTGTTAGGGTTGAAACATTGATGGACAGTAATAGTGATATTATGAAGAAGTTTAGTTTCCATGTTTGTCCCATTCTGACTCTAACAACACAGACCAAAGAAAAAAAAGAATAGCAAAAGCGATTTTATTTTCTATTATCCATTTGCAGAAGAAAAAAAAAAACAGCAGCTTTTGTTTCTTCTATTTTCTGTATATTTAAATTCAAAACAAGTGAAAAATAAATCCTCTGCTCCTCTTCCTCATTGCACTCTTTCGTTACACCTCAAAACTCAAACCCATCAATATCTCTCTTGCTGTGCCATCAATTTAGGGTTTTGAAACAGTGAATCTTCACCACCTCATCAGGTTCTCCTTCTCTCTCTTGCTCTGATATTTCTTCCACTAGTTTTTCTCTTTTGATTTCGAGGTTGCTCTCTGTTCGTGTGGTGCATGAAATTTACCTTGTTTTCCTTTGCGTGTTATGGTTATGATAACTGTGGTAGGTTTTGAAGCTGTGTGTGGGATTGTTGTGCGTTTGCTTCTATGGTCAACGACTGGGACGTGTTTCTTTGACCAGAAGAAGAGCTTGTCTGTTGTGTAGTTTGTTTGCTTTTTACTTTTTCTATTTGAATTGAATATGTAGGTATGGGGTGCTTTTGATGTTTTTTGTCTGAGTGTTTTTGTAGTTTATGGTTTTATTAAATGTTTGATGTTGTGCATGGATGGATGGATGACACTGATCATAGTTGAAGTTCTTGTTTTTCAGTGTGATGTCATGCATGGTGGTTATTTGTTTTGTATTAGTTAATTGATGTGTGCTGTTGCCTCAGTGAAATTGAGTTTTTACTCAATGCTCCTGCGAATTTGTGTGGAGGATTTGAGTAAATGGCTTTTTTAGCACTAGTTGTATTAATTGGCTGGAGTTATTGTTTGTTTTCCTAAACTGAAGTCAGTGTTATGACGCATTACTTGATAAGAGAATTTACTAACTTGCTGATTTTGGGTGGTCTTTAGGATGCAATTTGATATTTGTAATTTTCATTACAAAAGAAGGGGACAGCTAATCTTACAGTAGTATGGCAACTGAGAGTCTAATTAGAATCTCTGAAGCTGGGGGTAAATGGCCCTCACATAAGGAAGCTACAGCTTTCGGTTCAACATCTCGCAACATGGCGACAGAGGATTTGGGTATACTTTTGAATGGCCATAGGTTCCATGGTGGGAGAAAGGATCTGACACCAAATCGCAGTGGCAGTGCACCTCCCAGCATAGAAGGCTCGTTTTTGGCCATAGAAAACCTGTTACCCCAGCAGATCATCACCCACAATGCAAGCTTTGCAGCTCTAAGCAGTGCTGTGCAAAATTGTGAGTCTGAAGACCAATTACGAGCAGATCCAGCTTATTTGGCATATTACAGTTCCAATGTCAACCTAAACCCTAGACTTCCTCCCCCGCTTACATCCTGGGAAAACCGCCATCTAGGACGTCATATTGGCAGTTTTAGAAATAATTGGAGAATGTCTGCTGCTGATGATAGTGATAAAAGTTCTTTACATTTGCCTCAAAGGACTCTTTCCACACACAAGGAGGAGTTGGAAGATGAATCACACCCACAGCTATATGATGATGAATTGATTAAGGCGAGCGGATTGTGGCGTAGACCTGATGCAGCTTCATTGGTATCTCAACCTAAAAACGTTGTTGATTTAATTCAGGTGATTATGCTGATTTTTTAAAATCCGTTCAATTTTCTGCTTGTATAAATACATATTTAAGTCCCTTAATTTTCTTTCAAACAAATAGTATGATTATCATGTTTATTTTCCATTTATTTTCTCTAGTTTATTTTGCCGTGTGCTTATAGCAGTGGGTATTAATCCCACAGTTATGGTATTTTTATCTTTCTGATTTTCTATGAGTTGTAAAGTATTTTTAAATTTTTTGCATCCTTGTATATAAATTTGTGACTGTGAATCTAATTTTTGTTGTGCAATACTCCAACTTTCAGGAGGATTTTCCTCGTACCATGTCACCTGTATATAATAAGTCTCTTTCTGAAAGTCCTGGACTAGTGGATAAACCAATCGACTTAGAAGTCGGTTCTAGTTCTTCTCATGATCCCCCTGTTACTACAGTAGAAGCTGCTAAAACTACTGTAGGTGCGGATAGTATAAGGGTGTCATCAATTGTTGATACCCATGCCCCAGTTACAAGCTCATCATCTCTTGAATCGACTGGTAGCATTGGTGTTAATGACTTAGATGTTACTTCTGTTGCATCTCAATTAAAGGCTCTTGGTGTATCTAATCTACCACACTCAGAAAGTCTGAGTTACGAAGAAAAGTGGAAGACTAGCTACCAGATGCAACACGCAGGATTCCAGCAACAAAACAATGCATCTGATATTCCTAGCGCCAATTCTCAAAATGTAAATTCTGTGTATATTGGTAGGGAACAGTTTCCTTTCAATTCAAGCAAGTTCTCAAATGTCCAGCCACTACTGCAGTCGTCTGGGTTTACACCTCCCCTATACGCCACAGCAGCTGCTTATATGAACTCAGCAAATCCATTTTACACAAATATGCAGGCCCCGGGTATGTATACTCCACAATATGTTGGTGGATACACTGTAAATCCGACAGCTTTTCCTCCATACGTTACTGCATACCCTCCTCATGGTGCTGTACCGTTTGTTGTTGATGGAGCTACTAGTTCTAGTTATACTCCACTAACACCTGGGGTTTCAACTGGGGGAAACATTTCACATGGAACTGAAATGGTACAGGCAAACAAGTACCTTGGGCAATTTGGATTTCCTCTGCAGCCTTCTTTTGGTGATCCCATGTACATGCAATATCATCAGCAGCCTTTTGTGGAGGGATATGGTATTTCTGGTCATTTTGATCCACTGGCACCTAGAGCAACTAGTGTTAACCAAATTAGCCCTTATGATTCACAAAAAAGGCCCAGTACTGGTACTTATTTGGATGATAAAAAATTACCTGATCAAAGATCTGCTACTAATATGAACTCAAGAAGAGGTGGATTATTGATTCCTAGTTATTTTGGACACATGCCAAACATGGGTTTTTTAATGCAGTATCCAAGTTCACCACTTCCAAGCCCTGTTTTATCCGGATACCCAGAAGGAAGTCCAGGCCATCTAGGTGGTAATAATGAAATAAAACTTTCCCCAGCTTCTGGTAGAAATGGAGGCATAATATCTGGATGGCAAGGTCAGAGATCATTTGATGGTGGTCATGACCCCAAAATTGTCAATTTTCTTGAAGACTTAAAATCTGGCAAAGGTCGAAGATTTGAGCTATCTGATATTATTGGACATATTGTTGAATTTAGGCAAGTAACCTTTTAGCTGTCTTTCCAGCTGTCTAATTGATCAGTTTCATGGCTTTGATAATTATTTTTGCTTTGGTTTTTAACTCCAGCTCTGATCAGCATGGAAGTCGATTTATACAGCAGAAGTTGGAAAATTGTAGTGTTGAAGAGAAGACATTGGTGTTTAAGGAGGTTCTCCCACATGCTTCTAAGTTAATGACTGATGTATTTGGTAACTACGTAATACAGAAGGTTTGTTTTTGAAGTGATGTATATTGTCATTAGCCTTAAGAGTTCTTATGAATAGTTAGAATGTATTTTGTTTGGTCTAATTTTTCCCTTTGCATGTGCTTAGTTTTTTGAGTATGGAAGCCCTGAGCAGAGGAGGGAACTTGCAGATCGACTGGTTGGCCAGATACTACCTCTAAGTCTGCAGATGTATGGCTGTCGTGTAATACAAAAGGTATATAATCTATAATGTATGATGATTATATAGCTCTGGACATTAGTATACATTTATTTCATTGGCATGTTTGACAGGCCACCACTATTTAAATCTGTGTGGAAGCTTTGATTATGGATTTTTCTCTCTCTGACTTTCTTTCTGTCATTGAATCATAGCATTAACATCTGTAGTTGACATTTATTAATTCTTTGGGCATATGCGTATCATAGTTAAGCATTCAGATTGGGGATTTAACAAATTATGTTCTTAAAATGGGTTATATGTTATTGTATATTAGAAAATAAATTATTATTTATATTTTATGTCCATCAGGCACTTGAGGTTATTGAGCTTGAACAGAAAGCTCGGCTTGTTCATGAGCTAGATGGAAATGTTATGAGATGTGTTCGTGACCAAAACGGTAACCATGTAATTCAAAAGTGCATCGAATCAATTCCAACCAAAAAAATTAATTTTATACTATCTGCATTTTGCGGTCAAGTTGCTATTCTATCAATGCATCCCTATGGATGTCGAGTAATACAGGTAAAATTATTTCATTCCTTCTCTTCCTAAAAAATTGTTTTTGTTTGGTCATGCATTCAATCATACAATTATATTTCCTGTAGAGAGTACTAGAACATTGCACGGATGAGAGTCAATGTCAGTTTATTGTGGATGAAATCTTGGAGTCAGTTTGTGATCTTGCTCAGGACCAGTATGGCAATTATGTTACACAGGTACTTGGTCACTATTCTCTCCTAAACAATAATTTAATTTTTAGCTTCAGATGTTTATGGTTCATAGTAAAAAGAAACTGACAAGTTAGAATGTGATGTCCTTTTATCTGTCAACAATTATAAATTACAGAATCTACACACTGGCTGAATAAATCCTGAACCTCAGCAAGTGATACATTGATGTTTCACTTTCTATTCTTTTTTTACTCCCTTTTTATTCCACTGTCCGTATACTTTTATTTCTAATCCCTCTCAAATTTTCTGTTTTCCAAAACCTATTCCCTAGATCTCTGTTCCCAAATTTAATTATTTGGTTTCCATATTCTTACTGGTTAGGATTTTTTTCGTCTTCTATAATTGAAGAGTGTATTCTCTCAGTGAGTTTCTCATTACAAAAAGGGCTAATTACATGGACCTCCTTCAATATTTGTGCTAATTATGCTTGGACTATATTTGATTCAAAAAAATGTTGTTTTCACATGCCTCCCCTATTGTTTGGTTCACAACATACACAGGTACACAATAACCTGAAAAATAATAAAGCAAGGGAGGTTGATGTTATTTTCCTATAAAAAAAAGGGTGCAAGTGTAATTAACAGTAACCACAGGGAGATCAGCATTAATATCCCTTATAAAAAAGTGCTAATGTATTCATGAATTGATGGTTCATATTGTTAGTGTTAGTTACTTTGGACTCAGTTTTTGTGTTTGTGTTTTGCTTCCCTTTCATATGTCAATTTTGCTTGATTTCTAATGCTTTAGTGCTTTCATTATGTCACAACAGCATGTCTTGGAGAGAGGAAAGCCTCAAGAAAGGAGCCAAATTATCAGCAAGTTGTCAGGACATATTGTTGAATTAAGCCAGCATAAGTTTGCTTCAAATGTTGTAGAAAAATGTTTGGAGTATGGTGATGCCACTGAACGGGAGATGCTAATTGCTGAGATATTTGGGCATGGTGAACAAAGTGATAATTTATTGGTAACTTCAAACATACAAAGGCAAATTAGGCATTACTTGTTCTTCAGAATATCTAGTTGTTCCATTCTAGAAAAAAGCTTCACTCCCCAGCATCTTTGTTTAGTTTGATGTTGAAGGAGATTCTCCACAAGCTTTGAAATATGTTTTAACAATAAATTTAGTTTTGGGAAGACTGTTTGATGCTTTTAGGGTCTTTCATGGAAGGAGAGTCTCATTTTCTGGTTGTAAAATGTTCATATATTGTTCACACAAGATTACACTTTTAAAAAATCTTATAGAGCCTCGTTAAGTAGATATATATTTTCAAAGTTTCCAAACAACCCTTTCGGTCTATTACTAATTCTACATTGATCTTTCATATTTGATGTTGATAATTCTAAATCATTACAAATGTTGAATTTTTTGCGCTACTTCTAGCATGAACAATGTTAAGTTACTAGTTAATTGTATTGTGTTGTATTAATGCATACACCTTTGGGGTATGTACACTTACTTTATTGTATTTTGGTTTTCATTGTAGATAATGATGAAAGATCAATTTGCTAATTATGTGGTCCAGAAGGTCATTGATATCTGTTCTGAAAAACAGCAAGCAATGTTACTTGCTCATGTAAGAATTCATGCTCATGCTTTGAAGAAATACACTTATGGGAAACACATCGTGGCTCGGTTGGAACATCAATTTGGAGGTGTGTACTTCCAGTGCTTTCATTGAACAATATAGAAATCCTAGTTCTCTTTGGTGGAACACATTTGAATTGTCATGTATAATTGAGTAGCTTGGGTATTCATGCCAAAAATTCTTGATTTTTGATATTAGATTAAGTCACGGTCCATGGTCTCATTCTGTTGCTATGCAAACTATATGCCTATACCATGTACTATGGACAAAAGAGTTAACCGCAGTAAGTGTTAAGAAGAGTGCGGAGAGTTAGATTCTTATTCCTTATTTTTGATTTAGCATTGTCAATCTACCTTTAGAATTATGCAAACATTGAATTAATTATTTAGATAAAGACAAGAGACATTTGATTGGAGCTGTGATTCTGAGTCTGAATTAAACAATGGAATTCAGGAGACTATTGTGTAGAATTAATTTTATTGCATGGATAAGAGATAAATTGTTTTAAAATGAAAATAAGAATACTAAAGCATCACTATACAGGCTATAATCGGAACTAGGTTAGCACTATAGGCTGTATTTTGCAGCATTCCTGATACCATATATAAAAGAAATAAAATACAAAAGGGGCGGACCCAATCAAAACCCACTGGAAAGCGTAAAATGTGGAAGCCCAAATCTATCTCTAACAATTATCATAAGAAATCAACACCTCTAATACCATAATTAGCAAAATTATCAGCACACCTATTGCCTATCTCTGTAGATATTAGAAAATCTGAAATTCATCCTTTTAGCATTATTCCATCTGCTCCTTTATCTCCAAGGAACTGACATATTATCATGGATAAAAAATAACGTAACTACCATAATTACAAGATTTCACTAGCCTATTGCCCTATTTATATTTACTTGTTTTCCCAATTCCCATTCAAGTTGGAGAATATGGGTCATATGCCCCAAGCTTATGACATGTATAATTTATCAAAAGACCTTGCTAAAACATAATGAAAATATCCTTGAGTTGACAAAGCTAGTAGTGTTGTTCTCAATGAAATTTTCTCTCCGATAGTGACATTTGACATTAGAAAAGATTTATAAAACTTGAACAGCTTTTGTAAGGTTAAATTTGATCTTAAGACCAATTTTTAGGATAATGTTAGATTCTATCCAAGATGCATGTATTCAGCCAACTTGCTCATTGTTGCCCTCTAGGTTGGAAGTCTTGGTGTGAGGAGGAGTGTTGGAAAGCGGCATTATCAATACCATGAATCAGTTATCTACTGTGATCTCCTTTCTTAATAGGAGCTTTGTTGTACAACTGTGCGAGTGAAATAAATTGGGGATCGCTTTCTAAGCCTGCTACTAATGGAAACAACTTAATTAAATGAACTTGCTTCAAGAAGTAAGAGATTAGAGTACGACTATTTTGGCATCTGAGCCAGATTTTTAAGACCTAAATGTATAACATTAAACTCACTCAACTTTGTAACAGAATTAATAACTGATGCCTAACATTCGGAATAGTACCCTATTGGGTTGAATAGGTTGAAAATACAGATCAATTTGAATGCAAACTTCTGCACACTTTTTGGTTGAATAAATGTATGCGATGGAAAATGTTGGTTAAAATGGTGTATGTAAGTGTGGAGGCAATGCCTCATTTCATGGTTGAGCTTAGAAGGTCATCGATACCAGAATGTTCTAAGCTGTTATTGAAGTCCATTTCGTAGTATTTGGTGAGCTTATCAAGTCTTTCGTTACCAGTATGTACTATCCTTAACTACGGGTAGGTAAGGTGTATGTATACGTATGGCAACTCTTATCTAGTGAGCTAGTTTGGTGATGAGTTAGATTTAAATTCAATTTATAAGGAAGCAATTTCCTTTTAATACTTACTGAAAATCATTTTCATTCTAGTTCTGTATTTTTCATGTACCTCACTGTCCACCTACTTAACCAAGCACAGTTTAGAAATCCATACGGAACAAATGGGTTTACTTGAATTGATAATAACAAGTCATTGTTTGGGGTCCAAATGCATAAACCACCCTATCTCGAGAAATAAATAAATTATTAAATGAAGAAATTACCCACTGCCTGGATCATGCTGACTGCTCATACTTATTTTTTCCCTGTATGTTTTCTTACCATCTACTTTTTACTGTTAGAGAATCAAACACCTGGCTCATGATGAGGAGAGAGATGAAGCCGTGGATCTTCAATGTGACTGTGACGTGCAAAATCCACAGCTTCAACATAAGTTCTTTGGTCACAGGAAATAGCTGAGACATTGATAGGTTCCTGTTGTTTTTACTCCTCACTTCATGCCTGCGCCTTGATATAGCTTCCACATTGATGGCCTCAGGAGATATTAGTATATACAACTATACTTTTAAACGCTGTAATTATGCCATTCAAAATAATTGCTTCAAAATGTTATTTGAGTATAATTATTTGGAAGGAAACCCTTCCCTTCCTTATGTATAAGTTACTGTGTCTTTCGTGCTTAGCGTGTGGTTTTCTTGAGATACAGGTATTCTAGGGTTCTAGAACTTAAGTAGTGCATGTCACTTTAGCACCTTATCCTTGTGATGGATGCATGTATGTTTTAGTTGAGAATGATTAAATTGGTTGGCGTTTTTTACCACTCTGGTTGATTAAATTGTTTGGGGAGTGGGTTCCCTCACTATATGACTGCAATGAAATGGTGGAATTGATGCTTCTTTAGCCCATGATTATTTTAATCATTTATCAGCTAAACTTTAAACTCTTCCATGGATTCCTGGTTTACAGTGTTATTTCTTCCTGCACCTTCATAGTCTTTTACTGAAATGACTTATTCTTTATTGAAAAATTTGCACTTCTATGTTGACTTCCAAATTTGTATTCCGAATATGTAAATTTATAGTACGAATATGTAAATCTTTATTATGAGTATGTGAGCTGTATTTTGTAAAGAACATCCTTCTACAAAGTTTCGGATAGCAAATGAAGTGTATTTAGTGAAATACCTCATGTTTTGGCAAATGAATGAATTAATTACAAAGAAATAATAATAATAATAATTAGCATATGAATGAAAATTTTGCAAGAGGAAATAAAAACTAGATTTGGTTACTTGAAAAAAAAGGTTTTGTATTGACTATGTAAACTTTTTTAAGTTAAAGCAATGACGATGTAAAATTAATTTTACCTACTAAATTTAATTTATATTTCATTTAATTATTCTCACTTCAAGCATTGGATCCTACTTTTACATTCAATGCATTATTCTACATCCAAGTCCTACTTTTACATTCAATACATTTATTCTACATCCAAAATAGTGAGTATATTTTTGCCTGTTTTAAGTCAACAACTTGTGATTTTTGTTTATAATTAAGTTTGGTTAAGAAATAACTGTTGCCTAGAACAAATTTTATTCAGAGTTTAAGCTCAGTTGACAAATAGTTAAAAGAGAAAACATAAGACAACCATGGCATTCATCCAATGCTCCTGCAGAGTACAGAGGCAGAAACAGGTTGTTTTCGGACAAGAAAGCTCAAATATTATTGCATTTTAAACCAAATATTAAAGACTTTCATTCGTTATACAATTATTTTATTTCAAAATTTATTCATATTTATTATAATTATCATTCAAAAGATTGATAAATAAGTATTTTGAAGATAAGGAGGTGCAAAAATTAGTAATAAAATAGTACATTTCATGATAATAATAAAAATAAATAAAATTTTAAAATAAAATGATAATATACCTAATTATAAGTGACTTTATAAAAGATGAAAGTTTTAATCAATGATAATATACATAATTCTTATTTGTCAATGGAGGTTTTCGTATATCAAATGCACTCAGTAAAAAGACGACTCAGGCAGTTTCCAAACACACTCCAAACAAAACAGTCTCTTCCAGCATCTCAATAAATTTCTTTCTCCATCTCATAAATGTGTATTTAAATTTGTACAATGTGTAAATTTTGTTATTTAAAATATATTTTTATTTCATGTTTCAAAATATATGATTGTTGTATTATACAATTTGAAATGAATTTATATTTCAGATTACATAATTTAGAATGTATTTTTTATTTATATCTCAGAAAAGAAAAATAAAAATTTATGGAGGTGCAGTTGAAATTACGGAGGTGTTGGAATAGATTCAAGGTGAATATAGCTATTAGAGTATACACTGTATGAAATCAACTGAGTGTATATTTTCCTCATTTGAAATAGTACATTTTCCTCATACTGAATTCAAATCACGTTTCACATTTTTCAAATTGCTCCACCCTTTCCATCTCAGTCTCTTGCATCTGTGAGATGAATGTAACTTCAAAATCTTGGCTCAATGTTTCCTAGAAATTCCTAATTCAATCTATGGTATAATTTGTTCATAAAAATAGCCTCTGATACATTTGACTGTTAAATCAACACTGATGTACAAAACCAACCCAGGATTTTTCTCCATGAATTTTGTTGTCGAGCAGTGTCCCTCCATGCATCCTCGAAAAACCTATTCAAGAGCAACATACTAATACACGATGCCATCACCACGGACCCAAAAATTATTTTGCATGGTTTCCCAGGCAGAATTCTAGTGGCAGAAAACAAAAACACCCTTCTCCGCAGCCACCATCCTTTTGGCTGGAGTAGTGCCAACGATTCTTTCCAGCTGAAATGTAATCCATAAAGGAAAGAAGTAATTATTGTGACGAGAGAGACGCAAAAAAGGAAACAAGATAGCAGGATTAGCAGTGTACACACACACAGACATTATATATATATATATATATATATATATATATATATATATATATATATATATATACACACACACACATTAAGACCAAAACCAATTATGTCACCACAATATCGAAAATTCTCTTTCCCTGTTGCAAAGGTGCAACATATAATAAAACATTGTATGTGAGAAAATATCCAAAATGTTTAATCAGTTATACAAGTCAAAAAAAGTCTACAGTTTGTCGACGGATGATTTTTTGTTAAAGAACAGAGCTCTAGACAGAGAAAGTCCATTGAGCTTTAGAGATGAAAAAGCCCATATATTATCTATAGGCATCAAATCTCAATCTCTACATTTACATCTCCCGTTCTACTTTTTACTCAAGTGCATATAAACCCACACAAACCAAATTCTACCAAGTAACAGTATAAAGAGGCAAGAGAATATTATTACCCGAAGCTTGTCAAGGCAGGAAAAAAGGACAGTGCAAGTCATATTGTTAGACCCATCAAGCATATTCACAATCTGCAATAGCAAAAGAATAGCAATGAAGGCTTAATAATCTACATTATGTTTTTCTGTTTTATGCAATTATAGAAAACAAAAAAAAAAGTTCTAAATAGCAGATTATTATTATAAAAGTGTTTCCAATTTCCCCATAGTAATTAGGAAAAAATGTATGCAGAATCCTCCTATTCAATTCAATATATTTGTATTTCCTTTCTTTAAAGGTTTTTATATTACATATAGACATGATGAGAAAGTGATAGGATTGATTCTTATCAATAAAATAATTCCTTATTTTCTTAAATTGTTAAGATTAAACCATGAACACGAATTTGATGAAATGCATGTTATAGAGACAGTTTAAGAATAATAAACTGAAGAGGGCTTTTTGGGTTGTGCCTTTTAAAGTCTGCTGACTGCACTGGAGAACAATTCCAAAATTTTAGCCATCAATTTATTTATGGACAGGTTTGTTTCCTTAGCTACCATAGGAGGCTTTGCATGTTGGATTTTTCAGTTTTCCAAGGTTGACCATGCAATAGAACAAGAATGTTCTTTTGAACTGATCTATTTTCTCAATTTCATTCATTTACGTAGCCGTAAGAGAATTACTATTTCATCAGTTGTATACCCTTAGTGAACTCTTTTAGTCAAGGCCAAAAAAGTATCTGATTTTACAAGCCAGCTTACCTCAGGGTAAAATTCCTTCCTCTCTGGAAGTGAATATATGATTAAATTCTGAACCCCTCGAATCTGCCAACAAGAAACAAACTAATTATTTAGTATCAATAAAAATATAAAAGCAGAGGATAGACCCCCATAAGAGTAAAAACTTCGGTCTATAACATGTACACTTCAGTCTTTAGTGTTTTCTATTCATAATAAGGAATCTAGCTTAACGGAAATTACACAACCCAAACACTCGGCACAACCAAAAGTGCTAGTATGAATATAGTCCTATGAATGCAACTGATTTTAATTGTTCATTATTCTAATTAAGGTTGTCAGAATTTTCATAAACTAATGAAGCCTAACACTCGTAGATTCAACTCATAAGAGCTTACTTTATATAAAAATAATATTAACAAATTTATCAATGACATATATGCATAACATAAAACTCATGATACAATAATAATCCAATTTTTCCACGTCATAATAAAAATGGGTATCAAATTACAATCATAAAGTGTCATAAAACATTATAACTAAATAAGATTAATCTACATAAATGAAATAAATCACATATAAATTCATAAAAGCATTAAATCTTTGTGAAAAAGAATTCAAAAGGAAATTAATTTTTTCAAATAATATCAGTCTAAGAAAATACTGTCATTGTTTAATAAAAGTGGGACAACAATTACATTCGATTAGAAACTCATTTATTTCTTTTTTAACTCGAGATTTCAAGTGAGTTCACAAGTTTACACTTTAACCTGTCTCTCAGTTTGGATAATAAACTGTAAGAGTTGAAGAGTTAACTGAAGAGTTTGAAAACCTTTTTTTATTTCTATAACTTCAAATTCAACAGATACTTAAAAATACAAAAAGTGGCCTGTTTCATCTCTCGAGACCAATTTGTATGGACAAAAATTCCGGGGACAAAAAGAACACAAACTGTCAGCATGTACGTTACTTACTGCATGCCATGAACTTGAAAAACGGCCACAAGATGTCACTTTTATTTTTTCACAAAACATATATAAAAATAATCAGGAGCCGGAAAAAAAATGACAGGGAAGAAAAGGAGGGAGAGGGAAAAATAAATTATTCCAATCCGTGCAACCTTATATCTGTGGTAAAAATGAGATCTCTCAGTGTAAAGCATAACTTTTCTACTTCCTTCATAGAACCAAAGACGTGCACGAGAGATATCACTTTGAGTTGTATACCTAAATTAACAAAAAAAGACCAGTCATCAACACAGGAACTACTAGGAACTTGGAAAAAAAACTGACATTAAATAATATTCAACTATAAAACAAACAATACAATGGCTACGGAAATGGATCCTTACTCCCCAAGCAAACAAAAGGAGGCATTCTGTGACTTTAAGAAATTACGGAGTCGAATAAATTCAAAGTAAGAACTAGTAAATAACATTGTCCCTCCCTGCATCAAAGATCACATCAAAGAAAACCAATATGTTAGTGTATCAATTTAAATTATCTGATGCATAAAATATAGAAAAAATGTGAAAGCTTAACTAAAAGTTACCTGATCTAAATCTTTTATTCTGGGGAAAACCTGCAAGACAAGAATTATTTATTGTTAATTAAATGATCCAATTCCCAAAAAAAAATGTATAATGACAAGCACATAATGGTTATACTGCTTGGACCATCCTAAGGCGCCTATTTAAAGAAATTGAACAGAAAAATTTTGATCACAACGAAGTAAAAGGATATGAATAAAATAGACAAGACTTCTACCAAGGTATGCATTAGTAATTGACACAGATGCATCATTACTAAACACAAAAAAGGTATAGCAGTCCTAAGCAACAATGATTAAACTATTTTTCATTCAATGAGGGATAATAAGCAATATTCCTCTAATGTCCATAATTACACAGACAATCGCAATGAAAAGTAAAACCAAAATCATCAAAAATCCAAAATGCAAAATGCATACCTTTGTAATAAAATAATCAAAACGGGCATCATCAGCTTCTACTATTGAGTCTACATCAAATCGTTCATAAATCTACAGGGTTCAAAATGTAAATGATGTGTTAGCTCAATATTAGAGTGACTCACAAACCTATAGTAATAAATCAGAATATAAATTGATGACACTACACAAAAAATGAATTGTCTGACCACAAGAATCAAGAAGAAATAGAAATTATGCAACGTTAGTATATTAAATTAAATCATCATGAAAAGAAGACCAATTAGTTTGTTCACAGATCCTTGAAACAAGAGTATATTAGCACCCTACTTTTTGAATTATTGAGCATCCATTAAAACACGCTAATTTTGTAAAGCAATGATATCACAGTCATTCCTAAAGATTTACAGATGAAATAAACCATCTTCAAAAATATTACTTAATTTTTAATTATTTACAGAAAGTATATAACAACAATAAAATGTGTATAGCAAGGAAGATAATATTATATAACTGACTTGTTTTGCTTATGTACTGTCTAGTACTAAAAAAAGAACGAACACTTTCCCATATACTGTCTAGAAATAAAATCCAAGGTAATTGAAGTGCAATAACATTGCCAATTAGACTATAAGAAAGATCGATCGGTTTCCTTCCTATCTGAAAAACCAGGCATCAACTAGACCTAAATTGCATCACAATTGTATATGACCAAAACGCAGAATATTTATTCAGGCAGCCAGCAATACTGAAAAAGATTACTTGTCTTATTTCCGGTAGCACTTTGTGTAAGACACCTTTGTATTCACACATCAGTTTCACCTGCAGATATCAAGTAGAAGTACTGATGACTAGAGTATTTAAAAATTAAAAACAAGCATTAGCTTCGGTGTAATTGCCTCAGAGAGGTAAGACTCAGAGACACGTGGATGCACATATTTTGATTATAGTTTTCATTTCACTAGGCATATCAACAATGTCCTCCATAAAATAAGTCTGAAAGATTGAGAACTTTTCAGTCATGATGCATCTTTAACTTTAAGCCCTCCAAGGTTGAACGCCACCAATAAAAAATAGAAGCCCACGACCACATAAACAAAAATTGACGAGCCCTATGGCTGATCATGATGCCAGTGAAAAGCAAAACTGTGTGCGTGTGTGTTGCGTTCAGAAAAAAAGTTTTAAAATGTACATAAAGGACTGCTCATTCTTAATTCTCAAAAATTGTCAACAGGGATGCAAAAGCATTGACAGTCAGGAAACAAAGACCGAACAAATTGAAATTAGAACTGACAATGAAAATAAGATCGAAATAAATAAATAAATAATGAAGGTTGTATAGAAAAGGATGATAAAGACAAATATGACAGATAAAAACTGTTCACAAACAGAAAACTGAGTGAAGAGGATACACACTCAAATAAAATTGAAAAAAGCCAAACTGAAATAAAATGAAACAATAAAGAATAGATGAAATATTGCTATTCTAGTACATAATCCCTATCCCATAAAATATTGGGTGCAGCTTCCAATTTCTAAATCCCTAAAGTATTGCAATTTAAAAAATGAAAAAAATAAGATGAAATTCAATCGTGTAAGATGGCCAATCTCTGCAATATCAACCATATAGTAAAATGCTGGAAAGCAAAAGCCATCAATGACGAATTGCAGTTCTGCTAAAATCCAGTGCTGTAAGGAAATTGCATGGTAAAACAGTGCAAGAACCTTGAACCTATGAAAAAGATAGGCAGTGAAACCATATATCTTACATACCTTCCCTTCATAATTAACACACTGATGATTGAATGAAGCATTTATATCTGCAACAAGGAAATGCAAAGATTATAATACTTGGCTATGTTTCAAATGTTCACAAAAAAAAAAGGATTGAATGGGAAAGGCATAAATTGGCACCCCATATATGAAGGTGCAATGCAGCATAAGTATAACAATTTCAGAAAAGGAAAATTAAAAAATCAAAATTTCGCCAATGTGATTAAAAACATTATTATTACGATAATTGTAATGTAAACACAAATACCCAAAATCATTCACGCAAAAAGGCAGGATGGATGAAATTGTGAAAAAATAAATAAAAACAATACATTTTTCTAGAAACTAACATCCCATTATTGAACAGAATAAAAAAAGGTACAAACTTGTAAATCCATAAGCTCAAGAGATCTAGCTTCCTCTATAAAAGGTAAAGGCAAACAGAATAATGCAAATTTTCTCTCAAAAGACATCACTACAAGAAGCAAGGATCATTACCTGGATTTGAATAAAAACCCAGTATTATTGTTTGCCTGTAAAATCTTGCGTGATCATCAAGATACCTAAGAAAATATACAAATATACAATCTCAAAATTCTGGTGTAGAAAAATCAGATTTGTATATCTTACTTCCAATACCTCCCCCCACATACCTTTAATAACCAAACTTTACCATGTAATTCATAGAACAACTAAAAAATAAATGAAAGATAAGAGAGTTCAAGTGCAAGTCAAAGAACAGACTTTTTCTTCTATGTCTTTGACAAACACATCATTAGCTTAGAATAATATTATTTTCCAATAAATATTCAACTGTATTCTTATAAATCAGTGCAATATATACTACATTAACTCAGCAGACGCTGTGTTAACTCAATATACTGAATTTTGTTAATTGCATCTAACACAAGGGCCTGTGTGAAACTCTTCTTCCATCTCACACGACAAAACCATATTGACAGATATATAACACCAAAACTCTAGCAATTGAAATGTAAAAATTATGGTACTGAACACTTCTTAAAGAATTGAACATAATGTTCTCCAAGATAACCTAAATTGGTAGAGCTATGAAACATAACTCTACCAATCACAACAATGGTTTTGGTGAGAAATGTAAGATAGTTTTTTACAAAAAAGATACCACAATGGCATGGTTAAAAATGTAAAACCTCCAATTCTCCAAATAAACACCACTACGACTTGAAGCAGACCCTTCATTATAATTTATTCTGCTAGCTTCACCTAAAGATAAATAGCTCCAATTAATTAAGTGCTAATAATTTATCTATGTGCTTAATTAAGAAAATGAAAACAAGGGAAAAAATTGTGGGTCAACACTAATAAACGAGAAAAAAAAATAACACATCTTTAACATAGGATAGTTACAATAGAATATACCAAGGTCTAATGCGCATTACATCTGTTCCAGGTTGCTTGGATGGTAAGCGGTTCAGGTGTTCAATAACCGTATGCACATGAGACCAATTCTGGCAAGTTTTTAACATCAATAAGAAACAACATTCATAAAGTAGTCAAAATAACGGGAAAATCAATTTGTTACAGTAATTTAAAGGAGGATCACTTCAGACCTGCATTGATATTACATCTGCATGATCAATAATCAGAACCTGTTTAAAATAAATAATATTGTCAACTACATATTTTATGACCTACATGCATGGTAACTACATATTGAGATACATTTGTCACTAATTAAATATGATCTAATAATAACAGTTAGGAAAACTTACCTCTATGGATGAAAGAAAATCTACATCTTTTTCCTTATTACTCCCGGCCTCCTCAATTTTCTAGAAAATTGAACAATCTGATGTTATAAGCAATACATTTATAAAAGATTCATCACACATTCATAAGACTAAGGATTACTAATAAATAAAAACTCTTTAAATTCATATTTTAGAAAAGGAACAAAATACGGAGAAAATTTAAAAAAAAAATAAGCATGTGTATTTTATACATTAGTAGAAAAGCCACATGATAACAAGCAACACTATTACAATGAAGTTATAATTTTCAAAAAAAAAAAAAAAGTGGGGTCTCTATACTTGACATAAGTTTTATTTTTATTTTTAGTTTAAAAAACACTAAAACTTTTCTCTTAAATGAAAGATGTTATGAATCAGACCCTATCAGTTGTTTATTATTTAGGGTCAGTTGCCAGAAAAGCAATAGAAATCAATTCGCTGTGTATATAGGAAAATTTGGGGACTGTTCCCTCAAAGGATAATATCATATTCATATACAATGTTTTTACTAAACAACTGATATAAATTGGCCCAATGTTTATCTCATAGAAAAAATGCAAATAGATACTAAAAAACGGCATTAGAATACCTAATACCTTTTAGTTATACCAGAAGGTATATGAACTTGAAGGTTGGACACAGTGCCCAAAACTGAATAAAGTTAATTCCCAACAAATACAAAGTTAATCTAAAGGGAGCAAAAGAAATCTCTAGAGTCAGATATGAATAAAAAAAGCTAAAATAAACGGAAATAAAAATGCTTACATTAACCAAGCATAGTGCTGAAGCAATAATAATGTCTGAGGTATGGAAATCACTGAACAACTTGATTGTCTTCCTGTAGAGAACAAAGCATAAAATTTAAATTAGAACTGAAATATCATCTCACATTGCAAGTCATAGCAAATACAAACTGAAAAATCAGCTTCCCATGGGATTGAGGATGCTATAGTAATATCGTGCATATGTATCTAAGCAGTGTACTATACAGCCCTTTTTGTCTGAAATAGTTATTTGAAAGGAACCATCACTACATAAAATTGGCTTATTCTAAGAAATGTAAGAGGGAATAAATAGGGAGTGAGCAAATTGATTTTAGCATGGGCAGTTGAGAGAAAGAGTAGCAGAGATAATGGAAGAATACAGTTCAATAAGTTAAACATTTGGAATAATCTAAAATGTTAGTATAGACATTCTATAATGAATGTTGTCCTATACCCACATGTTCACAAAGTCACTGAGAGTCTCATTGATAGAAATTTGTATTAAGAATACAAGCTGCCTAGCATTAATTATTTTTAGTTAAAAAAATTGGAAGAATCTAAAATGATAGTATAGACACATTAATGATGTCTTATAACAGCATTATGTTATTCATTTATAATCACATCATAGGGTACAAGAGAATAAATCCTGGATATAAAGAATATATGCAATAAATGTCACTATTCAAAATACTTTTCTAACTCTTCTACAAAAGCTGAACTAAACCATATATGCCATGAACAAAAATTGTTACAAATGTAACCAACATGAGAGTCTGAGTGACTTAGTCAACATGTCAAATTGTTCACTAGAGCTAAAGAAGTCATTTTATACTTTCCCTAACGCCTCTCTCTCCTATTGAAAGCATTGATGACTAAACAAATAACAAAGGATCTTTGGTACCATGTTCAAAAGAGAGAAACTGTGAATAAATATAACGAATGTGCTGTATACACATGATTATTCTTATACATAATAAAGAAGAGATAAAATTATAAGCAACAAAATTAATAGGTAAAAATGGAAAATACTTGGTAAGATATGTCCCTAAATCATATCATATCTCCTTATTTTGAGTAACCAAATCACATATCTCCCTCCATGTCATATAAGACAAGCTTGTTACAAATTTCGTCAACACAAGATCCCTCCAGAGATTTAGTGAACTCGTCAGTCAATATGTTGCAAGAGCTGACAAAGTGAAAATGACAAAGCTAATAGATATTTCCAAACATGACTTTCTCATTGTCAAAGTGACAATCAATCTTCAATATGCTTTATCCTCTCAAATCATATATCATCGACACTCCACCTCAAGTTGGGATGTATTATGTATCCAGAGAGAGAAAATGGATAGATGACGCAGTGGCTGTCGGAAAGCAAAAGTTACTCAGAGGACAAGATGGTTGTAGGAAAAGAAAATTAATCAGAGTACATGACAGTTACTGTTGGCAAACAAAACCTCTCAAAGGACAAGCTAACTACTAAAAGCAAAGATGCTCAAAGGACACGACAGGTATCAGAAAGCAAAAGTGCTCAGATGACTAGGCAGCTGCCAGAAAGTAAGTCTCATTGTGGCAGGCAGCTCCAAGGGAGCAAAATTTTCCAGAAGACAAGACATGTCAAACAGCAAAACTAGTCAAACAGCAAAATAGTCCTCGCATAAGCTAGTGGTGGTCACTGGCTGGAAAAAGCTCACCGAAAAAAGAAACTCAATAGAAAAATCTTGCCAAAAATAAATTCATCAGGAAAATGATGGTGATGGAAAGTAAAATAAAACAAGAAAAAAAGACATACAGTTTCTAAGAAATTCACATCTATGTGCAAGGGGCTCAAAGGGAAAGCAGTGCTTTGGGTTTCCATCTCTCATTAGACTCTTGATAAAATGTTGTAAGGATCAGTGATGAAATAGATCATAAGAGAGAAATACAGAAGGAATATAACCAATTTCATGTGTTGTGTACACTCAAGTATTCTAATTCTAATTTATGACAAAGAAAAGATACAATAATAAAGAACAAAACCAATATCTAATAATGATTTTCCTATCAAATTGTACCATATCTCTCAATTTAATGCAATCAAATCTTCAACATCCCCAATACAAAGTGAGAATCCATCCATGAAAGACTAGATTTGATGTGATATAAAGAGTGTTTAGATTATCAAAGAAAATTTAGTATCTTGAATGTCTCCAAACATTAGTTGTTAGAGAGCCTGCCAAAGTCATGTAGTCTCAGTTTTAGTTATAACCAATATCAAACTTCAAAGTTGGATCTAGCAACAATGCTCTCCTTCTTGCTTCTCCATTAGATCACATTTCCACCAATACGAACAAAATATTTTGTTTGAAATCTCACATCAAATAAAGATAAAGCAAATTTACAATGCAAATCACACCTTACAAGCCAGTTTTGACACTAGAATAATAACAAACAATTTTGCATTGAAATAATCTTAATATAATAGTCCATGTTCAGGTGCACTTCTTATGCACCAAAGAATAAATTCATTAAACAATGCTACACATAAGAGTATAATTACCTTGTGAATTTGATGCCAATCATGAAGTCATCCTCATTATTTCCACCAAAAAGCATTTGAAAGTCAGATGCTTTGGAAGACTTATGAGGTTTTGCGTTTTCGAACTCGTCAACATTTTCTATATCACATGTATCTTCTTCACTTCCAAATTTAGTAGTAAATCGATCCTTATGTTCAACATTGACCTGAAAAAATAAAAACAATTACCATAGAGGACCAAAGGAATTATTTTTTTTGCTCCAGGAAAACACAACAGTAAGAGAGATAATATTAATAAGTAACACTAGCACCAATGAATCAAACAAAATTTTCGTTTAAAGTTACATGTATATGCAATATTTTGGCCTATAAAGTAATAATGAACGTTCGATGCACACATCTATCCCTCACGATAGAATTTTACTACCCATGAAATTTGAAATGCATTAAAATCAATAATATGAATTGGTTATATCCATTATACAAACATTTGTTAACCTTCTCACACTATGAACTACTACTCACTAAATGAATCCTATCTTGATTTTCTTACTTTCAAGCAGGGATTTTCTTTTGCACTGGTCTTGACTCTATCAAATGGTGTCTTCTTCCATGTTTTTCATGCTCAAAGGACACTAAACACCAAAAATGGGTTTCATACCCATTCATGATATTTATACATAAGTTTCAATCATTCTTGGTTCCTCTTGTGTTTCCTTTGATATGCACCGATTATAATCTTGTTTCTATTCACTTTTATTGTTCAATCTAAATTGTTGAATTGTTCTATATGTTCCACTGAATTGCTAAGACCAAAAGAGACAAGAAAATGAGTTTCATACCCATAAACGTGATTTGATCCATGATGTTCTCTAAATTCTAAGCTCCTTTTGTGAATCTAAGCGAAATTCACTGAATATTTGCTTTATCTTAAAAAGTAAACTTAAACTTAACTCAACCTTACAAAACCAGCTTGTAAGGTGATAAAGTTTTCCCCCACTTATATATAATAATTTGGTCACATTTATAGTCAATCTAAAATCTCCAACACATCCTGACATGCCAAGGACTGTACTTCTCAAGCTTGGGAATAGATATTTATGAGTGATCCAATAGCAGATAACAGATAGCACAAAAAGCCCAACAACCCTTTGATATGATAAACTCATTCCATCTTAGTAGTAGACTTTAAGTCTAACTCAATTTTACAAAACCAATTTGTAAAGTAATAAAGTTTACACCCACTTATATACTATAATTTGGCCACATCTTTAGTGGATATGGAATCTCCAACATTTTCTATCATTTCTATGTTTTACTTTGTTCACGAGTTCTTGCTAGATCATTATAACACAATGCATGGAGAGATCTAATTTTCTATAGTTGAAAATCAATTGTATTCATAGTTTGACAGATCATATACTTCCCTAATACATACCTAGCTTCAATCAAGAAAAGACAGCTAAATTTTATGCCATGTGTGTCATTTCAGTTAACTCATTAATAAACATATCATGCAAATAAGGATCAATTCAAATGCTTGGCATGACAATACTTTAAAAAATATATTAGAAAGTGAGAACACCAATATACCTTGTAAGCTGAAGGCGTAAGATGTATAAGCCTCTTTACAACACGGTACATAATACTTGCTAGTGGCAATAATATTAAAACCTAGAGAAACAGAAAAGTATACATAAAATATGCTTAGCAATTATTAAGTAAGAGCTTACTTTTAACTTAAAGTTCATTAAAAGAAATACTAAGTTTATCAAGAACTACCACAAGAAACAGAAAGCATATATACATGAAGATATGCTTAGCATTTCTTAAAATAGAAGCATACTTTAAACTTTAAGTTCATTTCAGAGGAATACTAAGTTAATCAATTAAACAAGCAACAAAGAATTGGGGAAAGGGGGAGCATTATCAAATCCTCCATGAAATATGAATTTCAAGTAAACAAAATCCATTAAATATAGGGTTAAATAAGTTTTTGATATCTCCAAAATTGACCCACATTTAAATTTGTACCTCTAAAACATTTTCAATATTGTTTATACCAAAAATTAATAAACATGCAAATTTGGTCCTGACACTAAATTTATTAATCTTGAATTAATTGTGTTGACATGTCATACTAGTAAGATATTGCTAGGTATGCTAGCATGTGACACTGTCAAAATAAACATATCAGCATCATTAATTCAAAAGTAACAAAATAACTATTATGACCAAATTCACATACTTATTATTGGAAGCATCAATATTAATACAAACCAATTTTGAAGGCACCAAAAACTTATTTAACCCTTAAAAATGTTAAGAAATAAAATGTTTGTTTTCTACTTGACATATATTTCATATGACAAAGTAAAGAGTACTACAAAAAATAGATTGCAAAATACTGGGTAATGCTATTAAAGTAAAAAAGAAAAATATGCATCATAATAAAACAATTAGGAACCTTTACCTTAGGTCGGGTAAAACCTTGATCTCGAAATTTATCACTTTCAGTATACTCTTTAAGCTTGGTCAGTTTGGCATCATTTTTTTTCACAGAGTCTCTAGTTCTGAAGACATGATTGAGCTGTGTATAAAAATCACTATATCAAATACGTTCAGAAAGTCCATAACTTCATGTGAATGATACAGAAATATACGTACAGAATGCATTATGTACGCATCCATAATACTTGCATCTTCAAGGCCTTTGAGATAGAAAGGCCTCTTATTACAGTAAAGTATATCCCGATAGCTGCTGCCTGAAACCACGTCAAAATGAAGTCAATGATTAAAAAATGGAAAAGTCATTTGTTTCTTTTTTGTTTAGCATTTTGCTAATTTCCCTCTACAACCAAAATGTAATCCCCCATCAGACCAAATGTCCAATAGAAAATAGAAGAAATAGTAAATTTTCTGAATACACAGAATTTACACTCAGGGGAAGACAGTGCAAAGATTTAGGTAATTAATGATTATGATTGCAAATGCACAACATATTGTAATTGATAATTATCATTCACAATCAACTTACAAAGGGAGAAAAACATGTTTTGTTTAGGTGAACTCATATTTTTGCCCCCAGATGTCTTGTAGACATCCATCCAATGCTCAGACAACTTTTCCTTGAGACCATGACAAGAATTGATATCCAAATCCTAAACAAGAAAGCAAGAGATAACAATGTATTATGTACTTCAAGGCATACAGCCAAATGAAGGGTGAGAATATCTATATTTAGCCAAAGTGAGATTTCGAACTTGTGTGCATTTTACGTAATACAAAATTACAATAAAGATGCAGACTGGCAAATGGCAATGAAAATGTGCTAAATTTTGCATTTTCAGAGGTTGGAAGACATAAAATCTACCATAAACCCAAAAGAATATTTTAATGTGAAATACCTCCATAATGTTCTTTCCAGTTCCTATCCACTTGCAATTTTTCATGCCAATTGCTGGAGTCTCCCAGCTAAATTTCACATTACTTTTGCAGTCAATTTCTTCTTTCGATAAACTATGTTGCAAATGTAAATCGAAAAAGCTGCATGGAAAAAAAATGTCAAATTAAAGGATGGTTAAGCTAGAATAAAAATCAAAAATATATACAACTGATGTAGAACTATTCAGTGACACAAAATTAATGCCAAGTAACAAGTCAGTAATAACCAGGTTCATTTCAAAAAATTCACAACATTGAACCCAGGTCAAAATTATAAACCACATTTAAAAAAATATTTAACATGGAAGCCAACTATAAAAAAATTCAAAAAAATAAACATAGATTGAAGAGTTTTGACACATCTAATGGCCACCTATGAGCCCTTTCCTCCATATATACCCACATTTTCAGAGGATACCTAGCTCTTACCCACTCCCTAGTTTCAGTTTTTTCTCTCTTCTCCCTAATGAAATTTATTCTTCTAGTCTAAAGAGAAAAAAATAAAAGATAAGTAGCATTAAAAAACCTCAAATGCATTGAATCTTCATAAGCTGTTTGACCATTAATTCCAATATCCTCTTCATCTGAATGAAACTCAACATCTTCGGTTTCAGAACCTTCTATTAATCCAGAATCATTTTCATCAGGATCATGCCTCAAATTTTCCACAACTTTGCTTTTAGTAGACTCATTGTCAAACCCTTATAAAACAAATAGTAACAATGCATCAATTAGATAATCATCTCATGTCAAAATCAAATAATCAGTTAGAGAGTGGCAAAGCATGAAATCAGAAACAAATAACTACATTTATATAACAGTGCCTTGACAAAAGGATTTTGTTTTGTAAAGTCTTGCACACAATCAAAGCTTCTTGCCTTCCACATAAATATGTAATACTTTCATTTGGAGGTACAAAAATTTGATCAAAAAGATAAGAAAGCATATTAATTGTTAAAACACAGGTAGTGGGAATAACATTTTCCCAGTGATATATAAAACATTTGTATTCCAAATTGAAGAGTGTACAGATTCAATGAAGTGTATTTGTCCTCCCTGCAATGTCATTTTGCTATAGAGTGCAGAGACAAGTAGATTGGTGTAAAATACACTATGGATAAGCAAGAAGATCCAATAGAAAAATATTCTTTAGCATTGTCACTTAAGAAGATTTCAAATATTTTTCCAAATTGTTCTTAATCTCACTAAAGAAGGACATGAATATGGATAAAAGCTCATATTTGCCTTTCAATAAATAAATCCAGGTATAATAAGAGAGTTCATAAATGTTACAAAATATCTAAAACCAAAATATGTGACATGACTAGGTTCCCAAATATTCGAATGAAAGGTAGAGAAATTTGAGTCACATCATTCTTCAGTTTGTTTTGGAAATGATGGCCAAACATGATTTCCTCATTGGCATGATTCACATTCTAACACTTGAAGTTAATTAAGACAGGGAGTTTTTGTCTTCGACTTGGCTAGACTTAGGCCACCTAAATGACCATACAAAAGTTTTGGAGTTGAGATAGCAAAAAAAGGACACAAGGGACAATGGTGTGCCATGAAGCTTTAGGTTATGTGACAGTTAGGGTCAAGTTGTGCTCCTCGAGTCACACCTAATTCTTACTTCACCTAAAGAAATGGCATCACTAGGTGGCAGCCAGACAACGTGGCTGCTGTGGTGGACCAGCAGCATGCTCTGCCACCAACTTGAATTGGGAGGTGATAAAAAGTCACTAAGTCTCTCGCTCAGCTGATGTATATTTTATATATATGAAAAGAGAAGAGTAAAATACAAGGACAAGTTATATCCTACAACACCCAACCTGTAGCTTAGGTACATACACCCAAAAAGCAACTTTATGAAAGTTACACAACACAATAATAATCACAATTTTAATCATATAATCACAATGTTTAATCTAACCTTCTCCTTCATCATGGTCATCCTCTAGCATGCTATGAGGTTCATTGATGTCTACAACCTTGCTTTTTTCCTCCTTGTTACCTCTTTTCTTTTTTTTCTTGCCTTTACCTTCTTCCCTTTTCCTGAAAAGTGGCCAGAGAGCAAAGCAAATTTCTAATTTTTAGCAAATCAAGACAAAACAAAACAATTTTCAATACCAGCCTAATATAACATTCAATCGTTTAATTAAAGGAGTATATAATAAGGGACCAGTGTAACTCAAAGTTGACAAACATTCTTACTAGCATGAATTTAATTTGTTGGCTAAATTGCAATTATGGTCATGTTTAATTACTGATTTGCAACTTCTGATTTTTGTGTATCATTTCAGTCCCTAGTTTTGAAAACTCCTAATTTTGGACTAATATTTAACTCTGAATAGGTTTATTTCTTCTATATTTTACATTCTAACTAATTAAGTTATTTTCTAATGGCATCTTAAATATATATGTTTAGTCTTAAGTTCAACAAAACCAAAATAAAACAAATAAATAAATAATTGAAAATTAGACAAAAAATTGCAGGTTTTCTAAATTGAGAAACTAAAGTTCTAAAAAATTTAGAGGGACCAAAATATCGGATAAAAAATTAAAAGGAGGCCAGGATTACAACATTGCATATTTTCATGAACAAGAAATTTTTAATTTTATTTTAGCTATTAGATACTTGAGCAATGTAATGAATGTAAACAAGAGGTCTATTTCATCACCAACATACAATTAAGAGAGCTTTCACATGATAAGTCACTATTGGAAAAAGATTATTTCAAGGAATTCCAATATCTGAACTGACAAGCTCAAATACAAAGAGAGACCATACAATTAAAGAGAGCTTTCACATGATAAGTCACTATTGGAAAAAGATTATTTCAGGGAATTCCAATATCAGAACTGACAAGCTCAAATAACAAAGTAAGCGAGTGAGATGAAAGACTATCCAAACTAGAACAAACAAGCCATAGTATTACCTTTTCAATTTAGAAGCCTGTCCTAGCGTCTTCATACTGTTCAGGAATTTCTATTGAATGATTTATCTGCATTGAGTTAGTGTCAGTGAGCAAAATAAAATAAGTACAAAATTTTATAGTAGAGAATAGAGATATAACACCAGAGCAAAAATCACTTTCGCATAGAAATTTCAAAACCATGGCATTTAAAGTGAACAACACTAGAGAGATGATTTTGAAGGTGAAATGAAACTTATGTGCATGGTTATCAAACTAGCGGATTAATTGGTACAATTGGAAGGAATCTCGTTAAACTCGGTAGACTCAGTGTGGTGCCGAGTTGGCGAAGGAGAAAATTTTTAAACCCCAAAACAACAGCACCATAGTTGTTTGGTGTGAGAGACGAAAACTCACCTAATGTAGGATTCACCTTATGCTGCAGCGTTTAGGACATGAAGGAAAGTGTCGTTTTGCACTGTGTAGAAGGAAGAGAATTTGGTGTAATGTTGTGCTGCAGCCTTTTTGGAGAGGAAGGTAATACAGGTTATTACTTAGAACAAATGTGTGCCTGTAAATGTAAAGAAGTCACCGGTCACGGCCGTCAGCTACCCCGACGAACGGCAAAGGAGCCACAGTTAGGGTTCTGCGACGGCGAGAGCGGCCTTTGCAATCTTTGAACTTTGAAAATCAGGCTCCCCAACTCACTGCTAAAGGTTATGTTTGGATGGTGAAAGTTTGGGCGCAAAAGAGAACTTTGCCTAACAAACAACATGTATATAAACAAGACTTGATTAACCCTAAATTAATTTTAGGTTGTTATGTCTATTACTAGTTTGTACCTGTGCAGTATTTTTTATTTATATTTAATGTTTGATAATAAAAGTAAATTTTATAGAATTAATTAATTTTATATGTTATGTTTTAAATTAGAATAATAATAACAATTAAAGTAATAATCAATAATAAAATATCAAAATATTGTGTGTATATTATTTAAATTATTATTAAATATTTTTTATTATGATTAGATATAATATAATATGTTAAGTTTAAAATAGATTAAATAAATAAATAAATTTGCGTAAAAAGAGTCATTATATATTGTCTATAATAAATAATTAAACTTTTATTTCTAATAAATGATTTAATTTTTCAAATCAATTTAATAGTAAAAAATAAAATATAAAATAATGTATAAAAATTAATGTAATAATTGATAATTTTAAATAATTTATTTGAATTGTATAACTGAGACCTGAATGGATAATTTATAAATATTTATAAAGTTTATGAATTTATATTTTATTCAATAAACAAATGTGGATTTAGATTTTAAAAAAGATAAATAATAAATAAAAATATATATTATAAATACAACAACAATTATATTGAAAATGTGTTGCCATATGTTATATATTCTTGTTTTTTAAAAAATAAATAAATATTTATATACATGTGATACAGGGAATATTTTAAAAAATATATTTAAAATATAATTTTAAGTTTATGAAATATTTTTGGATATAATATTGAATTGTGTTTCAATAACTCTTTATATAGTAAATAGGATAACATGGAATAAAAATATTAGATTTTATGGGAAAATATTATGGAATGAAAGTGACAATGATTTAAAATTGATTTAAATATTCTTTTAAAACTAATTGATATATATAAATATATAATTTAATAAGATTCGAAATCTCTATTTGCACAGTTTATCGTCAATTAGATTCTTCTATTTTCAAATAACTTGATTTAGTCCTGTTTATGAAAAATTAAAATAATAAAGTTTCTACCGTCAAAATTTAAGCCTCATGAGTAGATGAACTGACATTTGAAAACAAGTGGCACATAAATAATTTAATATGTAGACTTAAATTGACATAATGCGCTGTTACATGTCAGCACTCTTCTCTCCCAATTAGGGTTTCAGATTGGAGGAATACTCCTCTAGCGAAAGGGTTTCGCCTCTTCTCCTCCGCGACACTGCGAATAATCTAATGGTGTTTCAGGCGAATTGAACTCGTCCTGGTTCTTGGTTTAATTATTGCAGGTTTCTGGATTTTGATGTAGAGGCACTGAGAGGAAAACGCGAGAGAAGACGAACTGATGAAATTGATTTGGTGTTCCTCTTTGCAGGTGCGACACAAAAACGAACGAGTTTCATGGATGAAAGTGTTGTTGTTCGATACTGGTGCAAGCTGGTGGTGGTTCGCTAATGGCGGAGTGGTGCGATGAAGGTGGGTGTTGCAATGGCTTCGAGTTCTTGCAAGAGAAGTAATGCGAGCGATCACACGTGAACTTAACCTTTAAAACATATTTTTCGAAAACCATTTTTTATTTTATAACTTTATCATTTTTATATTTTATAACTATAAATTTTTTGCCTAGTTTTATTATATGAAAACAATTGTTTAAAATGAAACAAGACTTTATTTAGTTGTTAAACAAAAGAAGAATTTTAAACACTAAAAAACTATGAAATCTGATTCTTGTAGTTTTTTTTTTATACCATTTTATATTCCACGACAAAATAATAATTACATAAATATTTAAAATAGAATAAAAGTCTGAAATAAATAAAAAGGTGAACGCATATTAGCATGAGAGTAAAATAAACTGTACAGATAAAATGTATCTGTGATGAACAACAAAAAAACATTGCGTAAAATAAAAACATATAAAAAAAACTAATGAAACCAAAGATACATAGATTAAAATTGGTGAAGAAAAGTTTAAGAGGTCCAGACCAAAACCCGAGAAAAATAATGATGATGAAATATAATAAAAATAAAGTTTAATTATTCACGAAGTCCCTATTTTAGCGTGGAATTTTAATTTCGTCCCGTTTTTTTGGATTTTTCAATTGGGTTCCAATTTTCTGAAAATTGTAACAATTGGATCATTTCCGTTAAATTGGCTCCAACGAAAGTTTCTTAACTGACGTGACTGACTGAAATAGGGGCACGTTAATTAACGTGGATGGTTCTCATTCTAATAGTGGTGCATGGTTCACAATCTGGTCTCTGGTTGTTAATGGCGGTGAGACGCGATGATGAAGGTTGAGGAACTTCATGATTGTGTTTTGCATTTCTCATTTCTACATATAGGTTCGCTCTCGCGATGGAGGGTTTCACAAGTGCAAGGAAGATGATGAACAAACCTAGGTTTCTAGGTCTTAAGGATTCATTGAATGCAAGAAAGGATTTGGGGGTTTTCTCTGCTTGTAGGTTCAGGCGTGAAGTAGATGATTGTCTCTTGTTTCTAGTTGTGCGACAGAAAGATGAACTTGTGAGCAAGGTGATTGATTTCGGATTTGGTGGCTCGGAAGAGGTTTGGGGAAGAACTTAGAGTGGGTTTCATGGTTCAATTGGATTTTCTGATTTGGGGATTTTGCGAGCAAGGTGATTGATTTCGCATTTGGTGGCTCAAAAGAGGTTTGGGGAAGAACTCGCAGTGGGTTTCATGGTTCGATTGAGTTTTCTGATTTGAGGATTTTTTGTATTAGGGCTATATGATTTATAGTTTTGCAAGTGAAGCGAGGATTCGAAGAAGAGATGACGCTATGGAGGTTTCGTGCATGTTTGAGTGGTGCTCTAGCGAAGATGAATTGTGGTGGAGAAGTTGTGCATGGTTAACGGAGTAGAAGATGGACCATGGTGACTGCCAATGACGACAGTGCATGGTGACTGACAAAGGAGTTGTGGCGGTTCGGTGATGGTGGCGGCACAAGGAGGTTGGTAAGAGGATTAGGGTTCTGGAGGTGAAAGATGAAGCTGACGTGGCATGGATGATGAGGTGGTTGCCGCACATTAGTTTCCTCACCGCCATTAAGAGACCAGATCGTGAACCATCCACATCAATTAAGGTGTCCCTACCCATGTCAGGTAAGAAATTGATTTCGGACGTCAAATATACACTAACGACATTAGAATCAATTTAACAAAAAAGATCCAATTATTGCAATTTTTAAAAAATTGAGATCCAATTGAGAAATAAAAAAAAACGAGAAGATTTCCCGCAAAAATAAAAACTTCGTCAATGATTAAACCTAAAAATAAAAAGGGATGAAATAAATGTGTAAATCAATAAAATAAAATAAAAAAGCAAGGGAATTTGGCAGAAGAGAAAAAAAGGAAGACGCTCTTCATCCTCTCGAGATCAGAAAACCTAAAGGGCATTGGCCTTTTTTTTTATGCACGTGTATTGCTGCCACAGTGAAGCCTGCCGCCGTGGCGCCTTTCCTCTCAGTTCAAGGCGTCGCCGGCTACGCCACTCGTCACTTGGGTTATCGTTGGTCTCCACGAAGACTTCGCACTCCTACCTCTCTTCGTGTACGAGAGGGAAACACCCTCACTCCCTATGACACGTTCTCACCGCCACCAACGAGATCAAATGCTGCCGGTGCCTCCAACGGAAGGATCTCCCTTCACTGCGGTTCAGCCTTTCTCCTTCGCAAACCCCAACGACTTGACGCCCCAACCCTCATTAGCGGGAGACATTGCCGGCGACCGCCACCGTCGCCGTTGACGATGAGTTCTCCTATTACTCTATTCTCTGTTTTTGGTCGGGTTAGTATCTCGCCCTGACAGGTACACGGATGGTTTTGTGACCGAAAATGTGGAAAAAGGTTGGGATTTGTGATTTGATCTTGGCTTGGCTTGTTTGTTTGATGCAGGTGAGAGACTATGGTGAGATTAAATGAGGTGAGCAAGAGTGGAATCTGCTGTTAAGGAGAAAGGAATCTATTTTGAGCATATGTTCCTTTTCCCTGTGATCATCTGTGTTTCATGAGTCTCTCTACTCTTGTTCTTGTGGTGAGGGTACATGGTGAGGCCATGTTTGTGATGTTGGGGATGGTTTCAATGCGATGGGAGCGAGTGATTCAGACGATGAAGAAGATAATATAGAGCACGAACAGCAAAGGAAAGGAAAAGTAGCATAAAAAAAACTATTTCGCATACACAAAGTCAACATTAATCCATATATGCAGATAATGCAGTAAGCTAGAGTTGGATGGCTTACCTTTAAAGACGACTTTGTTTCTGCTTTGTATCTGTGCAAATCTTCCTCCTATAGCCAGCGTTTCTTCCTTCCTCGCTTCTCTGAATGTGACTGTGTTATCGTTCTCCTGTTGCAGATGCTGTTGTGGGTGCAAGAGGGTTGTGGTGAGTGCTAATGATGGTTAGTAGCTTGGTGAAGCCGAGACTTCTTTTCTTGGATGAAATTGCATGTTCCTCCTTCTCTTTACTAATAAATTGGTGAAAATAAGCCATATACTGAAAGTAGTGTAAAGCCTAATGTAATAACAATGTCTGATTTTGTATTCTCTAACCATATTTTTTTGGGACGTTATGCTAAAAATGTTATTCATATATACTTGGTGGTACTAAATTAATATTAAAAACAAATACTATATTTTAAAATAAATTTATTTTACTAAATTATAATTTAATTACTTTTTAAAAATTATTTTTAATTTTTGACTCTTAATAAATGTTTTTACAACTAAATATAACATTAACAAATATTATTTTATACTACTTTAATACATATATAGAGGTATTTTGGTAATCTTTAAAGTCTATCAATTAAATAAATTTTTTAAAATTGTCGTATCAATTAAATTCTACATTAATTTTAATAAATTTTATTTTTAAATTCATTCTCAATTACTTCTAAATTTACTCAAATAAACACAAAAAAAAATTATCCTCAAATTTTTTTAAATTTATTTAATCACTCTCCCTAAATCATGGGTTCCAAGTCGAAGAAGACACCTTTAAAAAATTATAACTTGCAAATCAATAATGCAATCGAAGATGATGGCATAATATAAGTTCAACTTTTTTAAGTTGCACGTTGTCATGAACCAATATTTTTGGCCAATCTCATATTAAAAAAATGAAGTATTTGATTTGATTTTGATTTATCTAAAAATGCTCCCAGCACATCATTGTCGACTGGAAGAAGAAACCAAACTAACTTCTGAATGGCTGCGATGACTGCGCTTGCCGGTGGGCCGGTGCCTGTCACCTACTTTACAGGTAACCATTCAAATCATAATGTATCTCTTTTCCAATTTAAATTATCAATTTTTTTTTCTTAGTGGGATCAAATTATTTCATCTTATTCTAATTATAAACATAAATAACTATTTAACTCTTGAAGGTTATGTGACTTGTTATTTAACTTGGTGCAATATTATTTCAATTTAAATAAATTTGTTAAGTATGTAATTAATATTTACTCTATCCTATATTAGAATATAGTTAAATATTACTTTATTCACTAACTGAATCTAATAAGGCTTCGTATTACTTATTGAAAATTTGTGTTGTATAAATTACTATTTCTTATTTCTAATTTATAATTATGTTGAAACGGACCAATATTTCTAATTTATTAACTCTTGAATTGGGTTGGACCATAATATTTTAATAATATTTTTTAACAACATTTTGACAATATATCGTTATTTGATTAGTTCATATATTTGAAACGGATTAATTACACGTTGTCACATAAGCGGTTGTAAGTAAATTGTAAAAAAAAAGTTGTTAAAAATATATTTTCTAATTTATAACTAATTATTTATAATTTTAAACAATTTATGTATGTGAAATCAACATTAAAATAATATTTTTAGTTTTAGAAAATATTAATAAGTAACTTCCATTTGAAATGTTCAGGAAGCTTAATGCTAAGTGTTTTACTAGCTAGCTAAGCACAAGTAAATTTAAACATCTTGTTATTTATTGTTTACAATTACGCAGTTTAACGATAATGTGTATGTTTTTATTCTGTTTTATAAAGTTCTAAAATAATATCGGTTTATTTTTCTACTCTATTTTAAAGTCCATATCATTATATTTTCTTTATTTCTTATGATATTTCATATTAAATTAATAGCAATATAATATCTTACTCACTTTAACTTTTATCTTTTGTAAACAATTATATAGTAAATGTTTGCGTAAGTATAAGTTTATGTAATTAAAATAAGATTATCTGCAATGTCAAAAGTGAGATAAAATTAATATTATTAAAATAAAAAGATAAATATAATTTTTCATTTGAAGATGAGAATATTAATAGTAAAATTTATACTCATATTATTATTATTATTCTAGATAACTCACTATATTGTTAATTTGTTATATTGTTAGAAAAGTATGAATTGAAAAATATAAACTATCGTAAAAGGGTAATAGTTAATTTTTTTTTTCTGAAAAAGGAACTACAAATATACGCCATAGCAAAATTAAATAAAACTACATTACAAAATGAAAAAAATAAACTGCAAAGGACATAAAGTATGCACAAATTGGGTGAAAATGATACTCAAAGTTGTGAAATTAATAATAAAAAGTTTAAATATTTTGAAAATTATCATAAACAATTAAATTCGAAAAAATGCATTTTATATCTATAATATAATTTGTTTTTCTGTATAGACCCTTTAATCCACCTAATACTATTTTATTTATTTATTTTTCTCATAGTCTCTTTCAAATAACTGTTAAGATTAATATATTCTTATATTACAATGACAGAGTCCTAGGGTTTTGGCAATGTGTCGGGGTTGGAGTGTTGTTTTCTCACGTGATGTGTGACTTACATTGTTCACACTCATGGAAGCATTAAATGGAGTGATGCACTTTTATATTTCTAACATCTTACACATCAGAACAACAAGTGTTATTTATTATTACTATTATGAGAATTAGACTGAAGCTTTTCTGGGTAGGGAAGTTGTCCATTCATCATTATTAATATATATTATTATAAAGCAAAGCATATTATTTTTAGATTTTGCTTCTATCTTCTATTTTAATGTATTTTCTTATAACTTAAAATCTTACCTTCATAATTCATATTTTTCAATAATAGTACTTTTTAAAACTTATATTAAAGATGCCTTTAAACTACTTCAGATAAAAGTTGAGAATATGAATTAACCCAAAAAACATGTTTATTTTAAGAAAAAAAACATTTTCTATTTTTGATTTATTTTCTATCATTTAAATATAATTTGCTTCGGATTTATTTCCTGTCTTTAAATATTTGTACAAAAAATAGTAAAAATGTTTTGATCTTCTTTATTCTCAATGCAAATTTTATGAAGTACACAATATATTCAAAATTATGTAACCATTTTGTAGCTAATTAAAAAAAAAACAAATGGCTCTTTATCAAAGAAATGGAACCTAACATTTCTAAGCGACAGTTGTTAAATAAAACTGTAAATATTTGGATTTAAAAAAAAAATTAAAGGTTTATTTCAATAATACGTGTAATAATTGTTTATATTAAATAACTATGAAAAATATTGATCTGAGATTTTATTTTCAATTAGCAAAAATTAGAATAAACCATAGGAATTTGTATATGAATTTTGAAAAAAATTTAATCTGTATAAAGTAAGGAAATTTCACACACCAAATTTTTGTTTTATCTTGTTATTATGATGCAAAACTATCTTACAATGTTATTCTTTATGTGCATGTCAACAATGTTAATTTTATGAAACATGTTTACTAATACAATCTCACTTTTCAATACACATGCAACTTTTATTATAATATAAACAAATCATTTAAGGATTTAAAAATAAAAAATAATTGAAAAAGAATTTTGCATTTTTTTCCATAGATAGAAAAGAGGAAAAAGTTGAATAGGAGCATGATACTTTTTTGAAACTAAAGTGAGTAGGAAGCACAGAGACCCACCCACATTAGGGTTTATGGCAATTTACATGAATAATAATAATAGCATCAGCCGGTGACCGACCTTTCCCAATTTTCTTCCTTTGCCTTCTCATCCTTTCTCCGTTGCATTTCACTATCAAACAATACCCAAATCACAATTCAACTTTTAGAACAAATCAAAATTCAATTCTTAATCAATTAATCTCTAACCCTTCTTTGATGCATGCTTAATTAAATATTAATTAACTATGTTTTTTTTTTCAAATGTTTAATAATCAAGTATTCTGTATTTGCTTCTGATTTGGAATATAATATAAGAAATCAAATTAGTTAATACTAATTAAATAATTTAGTTAACATTATTTAACTATAACACTTTAAAAGCCGAACTTTCTCTTCTAGATTAAATTTAATATAAAAAAGTAATCATTCAAAATAAAGTCTTAATTAAATGAACAATTACTTTAAATGGCATGATTAAATAAAGTAAAATGATTGGGGATTTATTTCTATTCGAGACAACATACATTTTTTTTTCATATATTTATTTAACACTAAATGAATACATCTAAATATATGATTTTCTTCAACGGTTTCAAATATTGTTTTTGATGTCTTTTTTTTTATGATTATTAATACTGTAAGCTTTTTAAATGTCTTTAATTTCATCTAGAATGAAAAAAAAAATCAGGAGAGAATAAAAGGAAATAAGTTTCATATTTTTCTTCCTAAAATTAAAAAAAATCATCGCTTATATATATATATATACATATTTTTTTTTACTCTCATGGCCATCGGAACATAATTAGCAAATTATTGACTCTATCTAAACCAACTCAACTTCTAATGTTAAACCTAATTATTTTCATTTAATTACTTGATTTTTTAGAAAATGTTCAAATTTCACCAACAGTAACACATCGTTGTGCTATGTGCAAAAAATGCTACAAAGTAACACCTGAAACACAGACTGTGGGAAACAACAACAAAGACAACAATCACCATTACAATAAGTACCTTTTTTTTTTCTTCTGTCCCACAAAGTAAGTAATTATTCAACTTGTGTGACGAGTCAAGAACAGAAACCAAAAAATAATTAAAAAAAAAAAGATTATTAATTTATTAATTATTTAATTTGGATGCTGAAAAGAAAAATATTAAAAACTCAGTTTTACAGTTCATGTGTGTGGTGTAGTGTGGGGTTGAGGTTATGTTGCCGTTAGTGATAAGCACGCCTGGCATTTCATCATTCCCTCGCTTTCTCACACACATTCTCTCTCTCTCTCACACCTCATTTGTTTGCTTTTTTGATTTTTTCTTCATCTTCTTTTCTTTTCCTCCTAAATATTCTTTCTCTCTCTACATTTCTTCTTTCTTTTCTTCTTCTTCTTCAGTCCCCACTTTCCTCTTCTCACTTTCCGCCACCTTCCTTTTCCTCCCGTTTTCTGCAGCCGCTAAAACCCTCCAATTCTGCTCATCTCATTGGATCCGTGTCTCCTATTCATTCCGATTCATTCATTTTTTTTTAAATTATTTTTTCAATTTCGCGATTCCGGATTTCTCAGCTTGAGGTTGTGTTTTTTTTTTATTGTTTTTTTTTGTTACGACAAAATCGATTGGTGCTGTATTTCTGCTTCTTCTTTCTCCAGGTATGAAGCTCCTCCAATCTGTTTTCGTTACTTTGGTTTTCAGTGACAGTTTTTTTTGTTTATTTTTTATTGTTTTTTACTCTGTTCGAATTTCGATCTGTTTCTGATTGGTCTGAAGTGCGATTGGACTTGAATTTCCCGAATCTATTTCCTGAATCGGATTTTGCGTTTTTCTTTCTTTCTTGTTTTTCGGATGCCGAAATATCTGTATGCCTGCCTGCTGCCTGCCTCTGTGTGTGTTTATTTATTTAATTATTATTATTATTATTTTTCAAATTCATAGATATTGATGTTAGAGATTTTGGGGAATGGAACGACATCGCAGGGAAGTGTTTGAGCGTTTTTGGCGTCGTCGTGTTTTTCGGGATCAGTCAAGTGATATTGTGGCGTATTATTTTTTGATATACGTGTCAGCTACTACCTAGGTATACGGGTAGTTTCTCTGTGCTTTATTGTTACTGCGGTGACGTTTTTTTTTGAATGGGTATCGTGGGTGTGTGCATTTCGTGGCACGCGGATGCGGTGGGGTGTGTCGTCTACGGGGAGGGTTCCGGGATTTTGGTTTCTTTCTCTTGTTTTGACAAAATTCAACATTGGATGCCTTTGGTTCTGAAGCTGCTTTGGCATTGGAACAGTCATCCTGAGTGGTTTATATATTTTATTAGGGAGAGTGATAGGTATGATGAGTTAATCTTGACCATTCATTTTTATTTGGATGATCGAAATTGATTTTAATTAAATTTTTTCTATGTAAGATTCAATGGTGGATATTAGCTCCTCTCATCTATCTCTCTCTGTCTGTTTTCTGATTTGATATTATCAGGCAATTATTTCAGAATAGTAGAATTGCTAATGGCAATTCTCCTCGAATTAGTTAAATTTTGTTCAGTGCAGTGCAAAGGCTGTGTTGGTTGCAAAAGTGATTATGTATGTGTTTTCTTCGTGTACGTATCACATAACTTAAACTTGTAGCAATTGATGGCTATTAAAATATTAGCGCTATTAGATAGGTATGCAGGACGGACATGGTGACACAAGATGCATTTTTCTGTTATGCTTTTGTCTGTTATTAAGAAACTTCTATGAAAAGGCATTTGTACTTATTGAAAGTGCAATTTCTTTACCTGCTTGTGAACAACCAGAAGGGAGTGTCTAGTTGCTGACATTGACATGCTTAAGAATGCGTACCTTTTCTTATTCTTTCTTTGTGATACATCTTTCTTAACTTGTAAACATGGATTTAGGTAAATAAGCTCTTTATTTACATTTGGAATTCCTAATGGTAGAGGGAACAAAATATGTAACAGCTACAATTAGCCGTGCCTGCTCTTTCCCTTTTCTTTTATTGCTCATCGCCTGCAAATCAGTTACCAGTGCTGATCTTGTGTATAAACTATTCCTATTGCTGAGAAACTTCTATACTGTTTGAATAGAGTAGTTGTAGTGCCAGAATTTCTTTGTTGAAATTGTTTGGGGAAGCATTTACACTTCCTTTTTCATCCTCTATTTAGCTTCGGAAAATTGTTACTTTGATCTCACATTTCTAATCATTCATTATATTATTTATGGTTTCTTCAGGGCAATATTTTTTTTCAATATTTACTCTAGCTACTAGAAGAATATTATGGCAGTTTCCATGAGAGATCTGGATCCAGCTTTTCAGGGAGCTGGACAAAAGGCGTATCCTACTTCTTGATTACATATTGTGATTTTCACTATTTATCAAATTTTTATATGTAGAAGATTTGTTCAAGGTTTCTGCTTCATTTGGTTATGCCATGTTTGTTCAATTTGATGCTTTGTTGTTGGATCTGTACCCAGTGCATTGTTTTCCTTAACCATGTACAGTGGACTTGAGATATGGCGTATTGAGAATTTTAATCCAGTTCCTGTTCCAAAGTCCTCTTATGGGAAATTTTTCACTGGAGACTCCTATGTGATCTTAAAGGTTGGCCATTTTGAAATTGCTTATTCATTCTTGAAATGTTATACTCATATTGGTATATTCTGTTTTAGGAAGTTACTATTTCTGTTTATTTTATTGTATTATATGAACATTGTAATTTAAAAGTAATTGTTGTTGGGTCACGACAAACACAAAATTGTTATGTAATGGCATGTAGATCAATTCCGTCTTCATTTTTCTTTGGAAAACATTGATTCAGATCTCTTCATATTATTCAGTAGAACTTATTTTGGCTACATTATGTAAGTTGCTTGTGCATTGTATATGAAACAATTTTTCACTGGTATGAATATTATTTTATTTCTGATACTTTGTTTGTAGGCAACTGCTTCAAAAAGTTGCATTGCATACGAATCAGTTTTTAACTAGTATGAATATTATTTTGTTTCTGATACTTTGTTTGTAGACAACTGCATCAAAAAGTGGTGCTTTGCGCCACGATGTCCATTACTGGCTTGGTAAAGACACCAGTCAGGTAACATTCTTTTTGTATATGTATATGTATATACACTTTTCTGGTTTAAAGCTAGTTGTAGTTTTATATGCATGTTACCTAATGAATGTAAATTTAAAACAGGATGAAGCTGGTGCTGCAGCCATTAAAACTGTTGAACTAGATGCAGCTCTTGGAGGACGTGCTGTTCAGTATCGTGAAGTGCAAGGCCATGAAACTGAAAAGTTCCTGTCTTATTTCAAACCATGTATTATCCCTCAAGAAGGTGGAGTTGCTTCTGGTTTCCAACATCCTGAGGCTGAAAAGCATAAGACACGGTTGTTTGTATGCAGGGGAAAACATGTTGTACATGTCAAAGAGGCAAGTTTGAGTTCATTCCTTTTCCATTGAGGTTTAAGTATTGTTTGTATTTGTTTTCATTGAATGGGATGCATCAATATATAGAGACATTGTTTCTTCTTGTTTAGTAACAATTTATGTTGGTTATAGGTTCCATTTGCTAGAGCTTCACTGAACCATGATGATATTTTTGTTCTGGATACTGAATCAAAAATTTTCCAATTTAATGGTTCCAATTCATCAATCCAAGAAAGGGCTAAAGCTTTGGAAGTTGTACAGTATATTAAGGATACCTACCATGATGGAAAATGTGATGTAGCTGCTGTTGGTAAGTGAAAAAATATATTTTGATGCTTTAAAATTTAAAGGTTATTACTGATTATTATGAATTGAATATCTATACCCGCACTTCCATGTAGAGGATGGAAAGTTGATGGCTGATCCTGAAACTGGGGAATTCTGGGGTTTCTTTGGGGGATTTGCTCCCCTTCCAAGAAAAACAGCCGGTGATGATGATAAGCCTACTGATTCTAGCCCTCCGAAGCTGCTCTGGTAATATGTTATTTCTATTCTATCCTCAGTAATTTGTTTGTTGTTGTTTTTTTTTTTTTAAATTGCAGTCTGTTTTATTAAGTTTTTAGTTAAAATGTCATTTGGATGAAGATAATTGATGCTTACATGCTATTTAGTCTTCTCCTTCCCCGTATTGTTTTAGGGTAATTTTTTTGTTACACTCTTTAATTTTTAGCATCTTAGAGTTTGAAAAGGTGTAAATGGAACGCCCCCTTCCTCTCCTCCAAATGAGACTCCCCTTATTTCACACTTTGACTGTAAAACCCTGATGTCAAATAAACTACTAAGAAGGAAGGTTGTAATGACACGTGACTTGCGGAGGATGCCCATTAAAATATTCTTTAACGGCTAATAATATAATGATTAAATTAAAATCTTAGACAGTTTGTAGGAAAAGCCTGGTTAGTTTTTAGTTTTGTGGTATTGCTTGAGGTTTAAACTTGTTTTTTTTTTTTTGCTGTAAGATATACTCACGAGACATTTCGTGAGTCCTATGATCTTTTGATAGTTTTCTTGATGCAAGTGGTTTGTACACATAAATATGAGGTCATACATATTTTATCTGTCTCTAAGGTTGAGTTCATCCACACATGGCACAAGGTTGAAAGATCAAAGAAGAATCCACCCTTGTTTTTAATGCATTTGTGATTTGTGAGACCGTATTTTAATCTATTGTTAATACTTGCAAATCTGCAACACTTTTGGTCTAAATGAGATAATACTGAGAATTATAAAAGTAATATTAAGTATTTAGTCAGTACACTGATGGAATTCATCTGGTGTATTAAAATCTATTTCTGACAAGATTATAATTTTGCAGCATTGAAAAGGGACAGGCAGAACCTGTGGAGGCTGCTGATTCTTTGAAAAGAGAATTACTAGACACAAATAAATGCTATATTCTTGATTGTGGGTTTGAAGTGTTTGTCTGGATGGGTAGAAATACTTCTCTTGATGAAAGAAAAAGTGCAAGTGGAGTTGCAGATGTAACACATTTCTTTAATAGTATCATTTAACATTTTTCTATAAGGTTTAGTTTTGGTGGAAGTTTTGATTGTTGTTGCATTTGACCCCAAAACAGGAGTTAGTCAGAGGCATTGATAAACTGAAACCCCAAATAATTCGTGTGATAGAAGGATTTGAAACAGTAATGTTCAGGTCCAAATTTGATTCTTGGCCTCAGACAACTGATGTAACAGTATCTGAAGATGGTCGTGGCAAGGTAGCTGGTAAGTGTTAAGTATGTTACAGCTATTAGCTTATTGTGCCTAAAGTGATCTTTATTACAATAAATTTTGTCATCAGCAGCATCATTGATAATGTTACAATAGTATATTTCAAATTTTTCCCCTTGCTTATTGCTTTTGACTTTGTAGCTCTTCTAAAACGTCAAGGAGTAAATGTGAAGGGTTTGTTGAAAGCTGATCCAGTGAGGGAAGAACCTCAACCCCACATTGATTGCACAGGGCATTTGCAGGTACTCTGCTAGTTCCAAATCATCTGTCAAAACTGATATTTCTTGATGTAACTTTACTTTGTTCAGTTTGTTAATGGTTTTATATTTCGTTTAATTTATATCTGCTAATGTGAGAATTTGTTAGAACTATTGTGAGATCCTTGATAGCACTATCTCTAATCTAGAAGAGAAGCAGAATACCCAGTGTTTTTGTACAAAAGAGCCATACATCTGGAATGTGTTAAACTTTGACTACATGGTATTCATATTGAACTAAATGAGTAACTGCTTGATATCCTCTTAAAAAAGTGAATTTAAGATTATGAAAACGATTTAGTGTAGTATTGGAAGCATGCCACTTCATGTGCAAATTAGAATGTATATGCATGACTATCAAAATCTGAGTGTTGAAAACGTATGACTTTTTGTTCCCATAACCTTTGCTCGAGTTAAATCATAAGCAAACTTGATTTTGGAGCAGGATCTGTTGGCTCGCTGCAAACACAATAATCTCAACCAAACTTGCGAGCTTGCCATTGAGTTGAGCTTGCCATTGAGTTGGCAAGTTCAAAGGGGTGTTTTTTTTTTTTTAAAAAACGAAAATGGTGCCATTGATTGTCGTTTTTGTGTGAATAAACAAAACAAAACACTATTAGGATTTGTTCTTCTCCTCTACTGCTTGCAGATTAAGGTTCATTTATACTTCTCTTTATTACGCTGGATAGGTGATTTGGTGTGATACAGTTCTAAACATTACCTTTTCGACTTCTGTTTGTTGACAATAGTTTACTCTACTCTAACTGCACAGGTTTGGCGCGTGAACGGTCAGGAAAAGATTCTTCTTCAAGCTTCTGATCAATCAAAATTTTATAGTGGAGATTGCTACATCTTTCAGTATACATATCCTGGAGAGGATAAAGAAGATTGTCTTATTGGAACGTGGATTGGAAAAAATAGTGTTGAGGTAAAGTATTTATTATTTGATTCCAGTTCCATTTATATGTGATTTTATTATAAAATAGACAAATAATCCGATGGCAAAATGCTCACATATAAACTGTGGCTAAAAGATACAGTAGCAGTTAAATTAATCTGCACGCCCCTTTATGTTTAGGGTATTCTTAGAATGGTCCCTATAATTCAAAACTATAATTGGGTCCATATATTATCTATTCTTTCAATTGAATTTGTGTTGGAACCTAACAAATTATTGTTTTCAGTGGTCCTGTTGAAATTTTTTCATGCGTCATTTGTCTTTTTAAATCGTAGGAACTTTTTTAGAAATGTAAACATCTCACTCTTTTATAAGAGATAGTCCTAGACAGGAACCTATCAATAATTCTCAAAGCATTGGAGCCTGCACAGATTAATGTAACCTATATTTTATAAATGTCTATACTATTTGCAGCACTGATAACTGTTCTAGGACTAGAAAATGTTAAATAAATGCATAGGAAATTTGTTTCAGTCTTGCTATAAATTTGCCTTTGGAGTCTTGTGAATCTATTGCCTGCATTGTTTACAAGCTCTTTTAGTCAAAAACAGGAAGAACAAGCTTCAGCTAACTCATTGGCAAGCAAAATGGTTGAGTCAATGAAGTTTCTTGCTTGCCAGGTAATTTTCTGGAAATTGTCCTTTTCTTTTATCAGAAATATATTTGTACTCATTTCTCTCTTTACTGATTATACATGTCTAATTAACTGTAGGCTCGTATATATGAAGGCAATGAACCGGTTCAATTTCATTCTATCATTCAAAGTTTCATTGTTTTTAAGGTTCATTTTATTCTTCTTTCCTTTGGGAACTGAATTATTCTTGTTAGTGAGTGTGTGTAAATTACTGACCATTTTACTTTTCTTTCCTTTAATCATTAGGGTGGGCTTGGTGAAGGATACAAGGCTTACATTGCTGGAAAGGAAATTCCTGATGAGACATACAATGAGAATGGTGTTGCATTGTTCCGCATCCAAGGCTCTGGACCAGATAATATGCAAGCGATACAAGTTGAACCAGTATGCCCTGATTGCTTTTTGTAGTAGTGCTATCTATGCTTATCCACTCATTTTTTATTCAGCAATACACACGAATGTACAAGTTTATTTATGTTATTAATTTTTTCTTTATTTCATATTCTTGTATAAACCAGGTTGCGTCTTCCTTGAATTCCTCTTATTGTTACATACTTCATAATGGGCCAGCAGTCTTTACTTGGTCTGGAAACTCTACTAGTGCAGAAGATCAGGAACTTGTTGAGAGGATGCTGGATTTGATAAAGGTTTGTTATTTACATAAGATATATGTTATAGTCATAGAAATAAGGAACAAATCTTATATAATCAGAAATATCTAGATTATATATGTATTATCTGGGACATTTTTATTTATTCCCATAACACATTGGAGGATATAAAATCTTTTGTAATTATTATATTGATTCTGTATTCTTAATATAAATAAACCATGCGTGTTATCTCATGAACTCGGTTTCATCCCAATGTCTCTCTCTTTGCTATAATTTAATATGATATTAGAGTTTATTTTAGTAAGGTTTGTTGGACTTATTATACCATTTGCTATCGGACCACTCACAACTATCTACCTAGGTATGCTAGATTTGTTGTAGATCCCACATTGACTAAATATATGGCCAAATTATAGCATACGAGTGGGTACAAATATTTGTAAATCGACTTTGTAGGATTGAGTTGGGTTTAAATCTATTTATTAATAATATAATTAGTGAGAAAATTGTGATGCATTTATACCAGCACTTGGAAGTTATATTGATATTAAAAAAAATTATATTAGCCTACTCATCTATGCGAAATTTAAGTCTCTAAACTTTCAAATTTTTTAAAGGGATTAATTGACTAAATTACACTTCCTACCCTGATAAATGCTTTAGGACAGCCTTTTATCTCTTTGTGATTCTCACATCATTGGCAATTAGTTTCCGATCTTTCAACTTCAAGACATGGAAGGATGAAATACTGATTTTGGGTTTAGTTTCAAAGCTCAGAAATGTTTAAAATATTATTTCATTTTCTAAAGATACTAAACCAATAATAGGATGTTCTAAAGTAGTTGCTAGTGATATTAAAAGTTTCATTGAGGAAATATGTCCCTAGGGCTGTTTGTAGTTTCTCACTTTCACTATAGGGTCTGTTTACCTTAAGGAAAGAGAGTGTAGCTTCTAAAATTAGAGAAGGTGACAATGTAACTACGGAATTTCGAAGGGAGGAGAGTATATTTACCTTCACATTAAATATATTTTTTATCTGTTTATCTGGTTCTTATATATGCTACCAATTTCTGCAGCCTAATTTACAATCCAAACCACAGAGGGAAGGTTCTGAATCTGAACAGTTTTGGGATTTGTTAGGAGGAAAATCAGAATATCCTAGTCAAAAGATCCTTAGAGAGGCTGAAAGTGATTCTCACCTATTTTCTTGTCACTTCTCAAAAGGTAAGAGATAGTTTTTTGCTTGCTAAACTAATATTTATCTGTGTTTCCCATCCCCCTTCTGAAGGCAAAGAGCTGACTTGCTTTTGATGGTTTTCTTCCAATACCTTACTGGGCAATGTGCAGGAAATTTAAAGGTGAGTATAACCACTGATCTTAAGTTCTAGTTTCTGCATACATGGTTTTGGAATTTATGGAGATGCAATGGTGTATTAAGGAGCATTAAACTATAACTTCGTACCTTGCCTCAAAATATATTATTTATAACTTGTCTGGTCGCTTGTCATAAGTAAAAGCTTAGTGACAATTTTCATAAACACAAGAGACACATTATTTCTATTAAAATAGATGCTAGTTTGATCAGCCTGATACTGTTGGATAATGTAAGCGATAAGACCCAGACAGGGATTAAATACAGTTTGAAAGACCCAAACTCTGAGAAAATTGATTAGTGATGATATCAATGAATGATCAGTATGCAAATTGGGGAGCATTGCTACTGTTACGAAAGTAAGAGTTGAAGAAGAAAATGTAAAGACTAGTATGAGAATAAAACGTGGACAGATATTTGTGAAGCAGTGAACTATCTTTCTCCAAGGCCTAAGCTTGTAAGCAACCCTAAGTCCATTGACTATTTTCCCAGTGACCTCTCATCCTCAATCTCTTTGTCCGTCCTCATATTCAACCCTTGCTCCTTGATTCCAGCATCCCTCTCTCCTATTGTCATATGTCACGTGTCCATTTTGTTTGACTTTTCTCTTTCCTCTACAATAATTCTTATGCATTTCTGTCTGATCAAGCTCTTTACTGATAAATCCATGCATTGCACGGGTCACCAAACTAGTTTATTATGTGCTATTACAGTCAGGTTACTCAATTAGATGTCTGTTTTGACATGTATTATAACATTGCAACAAATATAATTCGAAGTCAAATTTACATTACTAGTCGTATAATGAGCACTTGAGCAGCAAAATAGAGCAAATACTTCAAACCAACGTAAATATCAAGTTTTAGGGACTAAGTAGATATGCTTGATTACTGCAAAGTGGTTCACATTTCCTTTAGAATGTATTCTAGCGAAGGTTGAGTTTGGCCAATGAGCTATGGAAAACCTTTTTGATACCTTGGCTTAAATTACAAATACATTCATGAATTCTTTAGGGTTAATTTACTCCAGTGGGCTATGCTGCTTATGAAGATAAATTACTTGGATTATTTTCTGCTACAATGCATTAATTCGAAGCAATATTTTCAGGTGACAGAGGTATACAACTTCTCCCAGGATGATTTAATGACAGAAGACATTTTCATCTTGGATTGTCATTCGGAAATCTTTGTCTGGGTTGGACAGCAGGTTGACTCCAAAAGTAGATTGCAGGCTCTAACAATTGGCGAGGTATGACTGGTTTTACTGGAAGCCATCCACATGCTACTATAATTTAGTGGGTAGTGTTTTGAAGACATCGATATGTATCATTAGAAAATCGTTAGGCTTTGCTTAAGCATTCTTGTGTCTTAAACATCACATGTCATGCGTGAATTTATTGACTTCTTTCTAATTTTGAACAGAAATTTCTTGAGCATGATTTTCTTCTAGAAAAGTTATCTCGTGTAGCTCCAATATATGTTATCATGGAAGGGAGTGAGCCACCTTTTTTCACGCGCTTCTTTAAATGGGATTCTGCAAAATCTGCAGTAAGTTCTCATGTAATATTGATGACTACTGGTCGTTTTTAAAATCCTGACTATTGGCAATTTGTTTTACTTTGCAGATGCTGGGAAACTCATTCCAAAGGAAGCTAACGCTTGTGAAAAGTGGGGGTGCTCCCCTTTTGGATGTAAGGCATATTCCCCCTGCCCCCCTCTTACAATCACTAATTACTAATTAAATTTTCCTTGCTTAAAATATTTATTCAAACTCAAAAAGTCAAAATTTCACTATTCTTAACTTGTTAGAAAAACAGGGAATGATATTCCGATTCAACTTAAGATGGGTTTTTCGTGACCCCTTTTATGTAGTAAATTATTGTTAGCACAATAGCACATACAATTTTAAGGATCCACGATAGCTGCTGCTAATTTAGGTTGTGTGGAAAATGCTGTAGTCAATATAATGTAGTCATTTTGCCTTTTCAGTGCCTATCATATAAATAAATTAAATTCATAAGGGTGGTAGAAAATGTTCTAATAGTTCCACTAAAAGAAAGAGCAGAAAATTATTTTATGAAAGAAGACTATTTTTTTTCTTCAACAAATTATAGCCTAATCTTATATTTACCTATTAGAAACTTATATACATACATTCCTAATGCTACATAATAAATGTAGGATATTTGGAAAGTAAATTTTGGTGGGCTGTTTATTTGGAAAATAAAAATCTCAGGTTTATCAAACTGTATGCTTATAAAGAAAATAAAAATCACGGTGTATGCTTATGAAGAAAATTATTAATCTACGCATATCTACTGTTTAGGGAAGAAAAAATTATTTGAGTAATGATTGGGTGGGTCAATTGTCTGACATCAATATATGGATACAAACTTGAGTGGGTTTCAGATATACTTATTTCATGATATAGAGGTAATGTAACTAGTTTAGATTTTAACCTCTGATCTTACTGATGCACTTGATGTTTTAATCCGCTCTGCCTTGGGACTTTGGAGGGAAAAATACTTCAGTGTATTTTTGTTTCTATTTGTATTTTTTTTTTCTTTTTGGTTGTTGAACACCTTGTATATTTCAGAAACCCAAACGGAGAACACCAGTATCTTATGGGGGAAGGTCAAGTAGTGTGCCAGATAAATCGCAGCGTTCATCCCGCAGCATGTCTGTCAGTCCTGATCGTGTTCGTGTGAGGGGCAGGTCTCCAGCCTTTAATGCTCTGGCAGCTACTTTCGAGAATCCTAATGCTAGGAACCTTTCAACCCCACCTCCAGTAGTTAGAAAGCTCTATCCTAAATCCGTGACACCAGACTCTGCAATACTGGCACCAAAATCTGCAGCCATTGCAGCACTTAGTTCTTCTTTTGAACAGCCACCTTCAGCACGGGAAACTATGATACCTCGGTCACTTAAAGGTAAACAATAGATGAGATAATTGAACGTCCCTCTCCCTCTCCTGCTTCGAGTAATTCTTTTAGTGTTATAATTTACTTAAAAATATGCTTTCTGTTTATTTGGTTGTTGCAATGTGAAGTGAGTCCAGTAATGCCTAAATCAAACCCTGATAAAATTGACAAGGAGAATTCTGTGGGCACTAGAGTTGAATCTCTTACCATACAGGAAGATGTGAAAGAGAATGAAGTTGAAGATGAGGAAGGGCTTGTGATTCATCCGTATGAACGCCTTAAAATAACATCCACAGATCCTGTAACAAGTATTGATGTGACTAAGCGCGAGGTATAAGGGATTATCTGGCTATAAATCTCTTCCCTACTTGTTTTTCATCGTTTTGTTGTGTACTTTTTTCTTTTTAGTTGCAATTAAAAATTAATTTTTATATAATTTATTTGTGCTATGATGTATACAGACTTATCTATCATCTACGGAGTTCAAAGAGAAATTTGGGATGTCCAAGGATGCCTTTTACAAGTTGCCCAAATGGAAACAAAACAAACTCAAAATGGCTGTTCAGTTATTCTGATTCTTGAAAGTTTACTTAGCTTTCTGTCAGCTCCCTACAGTTTATTTAAGTTGCAGGTAGAATAAATTTTGATTATAAAGTTTTAGTTATTCTTTCTTTCGTTGACATTTTTGTGTTTACTTCTTGTAGTGTCTGTCTTAGACCTTAACGGAGCTATTCTGTTTTGCAGTGAGGAACTAATCATGTGGAAGTAAAAGGGGACAGCATCAGTGTTTTTTTTAGCATAGCTGCATCTGCTCCCAAAAAACTTTTCATGAAGAGAAACTAGAGATTTTCCACCTCTCTCCCATCTCTTTCCAATGGTTTGAATGTTTAGGGGTTATTTCTTTGTTGAGTTAGCGTGTGGCATTAATTTTATAGGCCAGAGTTTGTTTGTGAGCCTGCTTTTATTTTTGTTATTTTTGGGGTCTCATGTTAGTCTTCATTTTATTTTTTAATTTAAATTGTTTTGGTAACGCAATCTGGGTTGCAAATTCGGTCGTATTGATATTGAGGATGAAGTGTGTACAGTGAGTGTAACAATCAGTCAACTCGTAATTTGTTTTGGAAATAAAGTGTGATTCTTTTTTGTCAATTGCACTTTCGAACCAGATTTCCTCAGCTTAATAATATACATGTAACAAGTTAACTTACACTGTCAATTTTATCTGGTATTATAGTTGCGTTGGATTTAATGTTGAATCTCATGTACACAATCTAATTTCATTACCGTTACGGAAACCATGATTTACCGCAATTTAATCTAAATTCCTCAGTTTGGCTAATCTAACTACGGCCTCAATTACATTTCGGGAGTTTTAAATGAATAAAAAGTTACCTAAGCTCACAGAATGAAAAGTACTTCCGAATCACAGGTGATTAGAAATTTGACTCGATCAAATATTTGTTGGAACATGAACCTTCCGTTTTTCCTATTTACACGAATAGCCATTTTTATTGTCAAATTATTTTCCAGAATTAATAAACAAGGATGACTTCAGAAATTAAACTGAACTCATATTTATATACGTTTTAAAAAAAAGAAAATAAAAGAGATATTTTAAAATTTTATAATATATAAAGATATACAAATTTTATTTTACAAATCAATTTTATAAAATTATGTTTTACTTAAAATTCATTTTTTAATAATTTTTTTATCACATTCCGTATTGTTTCTCTCTCAAAAAACTAAGTAGTGATTTCTAAGGTATACCAACAACTCATAATTAAAATAATAAGTTATTGGCATTCTATTAGCATTGGTAAATTCTTAGAAATTCAATATTAGAGTATTTTAAGGTCGGTTACACAATAAAATAATAAAAATTGGAAATAAATATAAAAAAAATTGAGATTAAATTTTGTGATCTATGTTTGAACATTTACGTCATTAATAGATGAAAATAGCTTAGGTGTTGCTTGATTTCCGAGAAGATCACTATTTCTTATATATACTTGGTAGTGTTTGGATTGGGGAGAAAATTAGAAGAAGAATTCTTGAATAGATTTAGAAGAATGGAGAAAAAATTGTTTTGTTGTTTGAATTAAAGAATTTGAAAAAATGGATAAAAGAAAAATTTGTGTATGATATAATGAATATGATAGATTAAAAAAATATTTTAATAAATAAAATTAAATAATTACTATTGTACCTTTAAAGATAAATATGATATAAAATTAAGTCTTAATAGTAAAAATTATGTTAAAATAAAATTAAAATTGTCATTTAAAATTACAAAAATACTATAAATATAATTATAATTCCTACTAATATATATAATAGAAAATTTAAACTAATTATTTATATGTATATAAGAAAAGAAAATCTTTTTTGTAAATTACAAAAATATTATTATTATATTTATAATAATAATATTAATAATTATTAATATACATATATATACAATAAAAAAATAAAAACAAATTATTTATATATACAAGAAAAGAAAATCATATTTATAAATCACAAAAAATATTATTATTATAACTACAAAAATAAAAAAGAAAATAATTATATATAATGGATTTCAATCTCTAACAATAAAAACATAATTGATTTGTCCATCATCATAATCGATTATCCTCTTTCTTAAAATCGAATCTAAAGTCTCTCAAAACTACCTCTATAAAACTCATTAACACTATTAAATTAAAGACGTGCCCTTTTGATCTTTCACTTAATCTTCTACAATACATTCTCACATATCTTTTGCATGTTCCTTGAGCAAATTTACTTCTCTTAATATCCTCAAATCAACATAATCAAACATACCACTAATTCTTACATCCATTCTTCCACAACAACAAAAACAGTATCATCCATGAAAAAAAGCAAACACAACCTTAGTCATTCTAAGAAAGAGATCACCTTTGAAAGAAAAAGTCCCAAAACATCAAAATCAGTATCATCCATAAAAAAACAAACACAGTCTTAGTCATTCTAAGAAATAGGTCACATTTGGAAGAAAAAGTTACCAAAGGTGTAGTTGCTTTTGATAATATTGAGACATGAACAACATTTAGTGAATGAGAGAAATATCCATTAATTTCGAATAACTATTTTAATTTATTGAATGTTTGATATTTTCTTAACAGTGTTTAAACGATTATATCTGACGCTAACTATAATTAACCTCTGAATGCCATAAATTAAGAAAACATGTTCTGATTTATATTAAAGTTAAAATAACCTCTATGATGTTGGTAAAAAAAATAAATCAACTTTAGTTTAAACAAATCTTCATTAATGCTTACTAAACAATGTTAAGATCATGTTACTTAAACAGTGATTAAGTTAACAATGTTTTACTTTCAATCAAGTCAAATCGAATCGAGGAGATAATAAAAAAAAAGATTAAAAATATGAAATATTAGAAACTTTTAGTTTAAACAGGATTTAAAATTATCTAACTTCAATTAATTCAATTATTCTTATAAATTTTAGAATTTCAATTTATTTTAAGTTTTTTTTTATCGAAATAATTTATTTTATCATTTTAAATTACATATAACTTTTTATTTTTAATCTTATATCATTAAATATTTAAAATTATTTATAAAAATTATTTATTTTCAATCTCTGTTCTAAGGGTTTTACCCTATATCCTTGGGTTTGAAGGAGACAGAACTCAAATCTGGTGGATTAATGGATGATTTTTGTGATTCGAACTCCCTAGATTAACGATGGTTACAGGGTTGTGTTGTGATTTTAAATCTCGTATTAAATAAAAATGATAAAGTTAACTATTATATAAAAAATAATTTTCAAATGTTTCCATATTTTGAATTAAAGATTAGATTAAAAGTTATATGATTTCTCTCACCAAAATTAAAATTAAAGAAGAATATGACTAAACAATATTTCGTATTAATAAAAACTAATTCGCAAAGTAGCATTTACATAAATTATATAATTATTTTTCAATAATGTCATACTGTTAGGTCCCTATCATTTGTCATGTTAATATCATGCATAATGTTAGGAATTCGTGTCAATCATTTTAACCCTCTATCATCCATGGCATTTCTAATTAACTATATTAATTATAGAGACCAAAACATAGATTTTATTTAAATGTTTACATTAATTAAAAGTAAATGAATTTATCAAAAATAGTAATAAGTCATATAAATAAATATGCAATAAAAGAAAGGTAATTATGAAATTAAGAGAAAAAAAACATTTATATTTAAATGGTAAATTGTGAGGACCTTTTAAGTTTAATTTTATTTATTTACTTAAAAACAAAGTTTAGAGGTGTGGTTGCGCGTACACCCAATGTGAGAGGATCTCGGGGGAGTGTCCGAGGAACGAAACAAAAAAGCGTTGCTTCGTCTATGAGAAGTGGCGGTGAAGTTGAGAACGAGCGATCCAAAATTCGTGAAATCAAGGGATTTTTACTATTTTGTTCTGTTAGTATATATATATATATGATCAGAATCGATAGAGCGAAGCATCAAAAGACGCACTTTTAGGCACTATCATTAACATTATTATTATTATTATTATTATTGTGATTATTATTATTATTGTTACGTTATCATGAGTGGCGAAAAGGAAAAAACCTCTGCACCTTCTTCTTCGCCTTATGTTGAGTTCTGCAAAGGAGTCAATGGCCTTGACAAGGTTATCCTCCGCGAATCGCGTGGCTCCTCCGCCGAGGTAATCGCTAATTATTCCTTTCAGAACGCGTCTATCACTTTTCTTCCTTGATCTGATTCCGTTTATTGTTTTCCACTTTTCGAATGGCATTCGTCGATTCTCATTTGCGGTTTCGGTCCACTGAGTGCTGATCTTGTGAGAATTGATTTGGATCTGGAGTTTTAGGTTTTTGTTGACTGATATCGCGGTTATTTAGCTTAGGATGCGTGATCTGGTTTCGAGCACTGGTTTTCGATCATATAAATCGTAGAATTAGGGGAATGATGAAGAAAAACTGACTGTCTCTGTTTCTGGCACTGTCCGATTCTGACGTTTGCGTTGCAATCTTGTTCAGGTCTATCTGTACGGTGCACACGTGACGTCGTGGAAGAACGACCATGGCGAGGAATTACTTTTTCTCAGTAGTAAGGTGTGTGTGTAAAGTATGATGGAACGTTTTTGTATTTTATCTCTTGTTGCTAGTTCACTAATTTCGTTATTTTTGCCGTCGCGTTTTAGTTTCAATAGGTTTTGTTTTGTTTTTTCCATTATGTGCTGTTGTGACCGAATGAAGACGATAAAATACGAATTTTGTGCTATAGATCTGGATTGGTTTGTTAAGTCTTGTTATCCGTTGAATTCGTTTGTACATTGAGTGATCGGAAGTAATTGCTTGACTTCTCATAACTGTGGGAGCTTTCTATGGTTCAAGATATTGATTTGTTTTTATGTCACATTAACATCCAACCCCGTTTCTGATTTTGAGGTGGATTTTGTTTCTCTAAATTGGCTAGGAAATTTGTGAATTTCTATCATGATTATAATCTACTATATAAAATGTTGGAACTCCTTGTTATATTAATATTTTCTTCAATATCAGTAAATCATATTGAGCAAATTAATTTGTCCATGTCAGTCTGGTTTTGAATACTTTCAAGTTGAGTGTTTCTGTTGATTAGATAAGCTATAATCCATATTATTTACTGTTATTTTGTTCCTTATGCAGGCTGTATTCAAGCCTCCAAAGGCAATTCGGGGAGGGATTCCAATTTGCTTTCCTCAAGTATGTACTTCTTACATAATTTTGTTTTCCATCATTGTTTTTGTCATCATAATGCATATTTAGAATAGGTAAAAAAAGTGGAGAAAAGGAGGAAGAGGGATTATAGGTGAATTGTTAATGGCTCACAAATACTCTTAAACCTTAAGGATTAATGTTCTAAAATTAATTAATACTTTTTTAAAGATAACCACTTGTGACATTTCATAATCTCATAATACTATCGACTACTTAATACTAAAATTGATGGTTTTACACAGATTGATGTTCTAAAATTAATTAATACTTTTTTAAAGATAACCACTTGTGACATTTCATAATCTCATAATACTATCGACTACTTAATGTTAAAATTGATGGTTTTACACAGATTTGTTTACTCTTAGCCATTTGGGAGGAAAGGTTAATCATCATTTAGACATTTGAATAACATCACAGCACTAGTATTTGCTTGTGAGGCATCTTAATTGTATGCAATCACATTCATGTACGCTTGATCACTATTTTGGAAAAAAAAATTAGAGATATTTACACTTGGTTGATCATGCATGCTGGGTGGAAATCCCCAGTGGCGTGTTAACCACTATTCTGATTATTGACACCACTTCTTTAAATAAAATACCAAAAGAGTAATTTGTATTTAAAAATCCATTTTCCTTCTAGATTTTATTACGCATTTGATCAAACTCAATCTGCAAATCATAAGTAAATACTAAATCAATAAAAAATTGAAATCCAGTAATTTAAATTTCTACAGTTTATTTCTGAATATCATCTAATTTGTAAATGGTTTTTCAAAAATACTGTGTTATTATCATATCATTCAAGATGACGTGATCATAGAAAATTGCCCTCTGTTTTTAGTTTGGAGGCCTTGGCACTCTCGACCAACATGGATTTGCTAGAAATCGATTGTGGAGCATTGATGATGATCCTCCTCCATTTCCAACAAATACGTTGAGCAAAGCCTTTGTTGATTTGATACTTAAGACCTCTGAAGAAGACTCAAAAAATTGGCCTCACAGGTATAAAAAATATTTAATATGTTGTCTATGTTTATATTTTTTCAAAATCCTGCTTATTTCATATTTTGAATCGGGTATATTATGTTTCCTTATGTTATTATATACCTTTCTGTTTGTTTGTAGTTTTGAATACCGTCTTCGGATAGCTTTGGGACCAGGAGGAGATCTGATGTTGACATCACGAATCAGGAACACAAACAGCGAGGGAAAACCATTTTCGTTCACCTTTGCATACCATACATATTTCTCTGTATCAGACATAAGGTTAGTGCAGTATGCTTGTTTGACACTTTATCGCAGTTTAGTGCTAGTGTTCTGTTTTACATTTATAACTTAACACTGTTGTCACATTTAACAACTTGCTACTGTTTACTTGCAAACTTTATTTGTCTACTTCAGTGATGACTTTTCACAAATTTTGTAATGGACTATTTTATTATTAATTGGTCAATTTTGCAACCAAGATTGTAGCATTGGGTAGTTATCCATATAATTATTAGGTTTAAATATGTTTTTGATTCTTGGAATATGTTTGGCTTTTTATTTTGCCACCTCTTAAATTTTTCTTGATTGTGGCCCTCTCTTTTTTGTATTTTGTTCATGAATTTTTTTTTTTGCGATTTTAGAATGGCGGCTAACATATATTTAGATTTTTCTTTTGGTCCCTAAGAAAAAATTTATCACATTTTTCCAATGGTGAGGAGTCTAACCTAGTAAAAACAATGTAATATGATTATGGAGTATGGATATATACATTTTCTGTGCTGCAGTGTAAAATAATAAGCTATTGTTATTACCTATGTGAAATTTTCAGCATGCAAATGGTATCACTTTATCCAAGCTAACTTTTGGTGCATATGTACCTGACCAAAATGTTATGTGTAAGCTGAAATATTTCTGTTTATACTTAGTTAGGTTTCTCATATTTTGGTTGGTGAAATTAGAAATTTTTGTCGTATTTATAAAAATTCTACTTATGTTTTGTTTTTCTGTAGTTTGAATGCTAATTCAACGGACTTTTTTCTAATTTTTGTTTTTTGGGCTTTCTGTATGTTGATTTTTTGATGTTATTATAATTAAAAATGGATTACCATCTTATTTGTTTATTTGGATGAATTCAGCGAAGTTCGAGTGGAGGGATTAGAGACCTTGGATTATCTCGATAATTTGCAGAACAAGGAACGTTTTACTGAACAGGGGGATGCTTTAACGTTTGAATCAGAAGTAAGATCGGTTTTTCCCTTTTCTTTTGTTTTAGGAAGCAAGACACTGATATTAAGTGTACAATTTAGATTTATTTCCATAAAATGAATTAATTGAATATTTTTAATATAAAAATACTTTAGGTGAAACTTAAAAGAGCAGTTTCTTTTTTTTTTTAATTGGAAAAGAAAGTAATAGACTCAGAAACCTGGTTCTATAGAACATTCAAACAATTTATAGTTCTTAAATATGTTTTTTTTTTAAATTGTTTATCAATTTAAATATTTTTGTGGTACTGAATTCATGCCAGAAGTGGGCTTTTACATTTTTTGAACAATGTTTTTGATTTGACAACTTGTGAGTTCATGCGCACATGTGGAAGGATGAAGAGATGTAAAAGTGTATTGTTCATTTCATCACTCACAGAAATAATCAGTCAGTTTCTATTTCTTCATCCCAATCCCCCTAAGCTTTTTTTTCTTTTTTACTTTTCCCCTACTGATTCCTGTTTTATTTATTTATATTTCTCTTGCCTATCTTTTATTTCTTTTCCACCTTGTCATTCTTTAACGTGCTGTAATAGGGTGGGGGGAATTACCGAGTATTTTCTGGCTGATGCTGTCACCCATTCCGTATCTGGGTATTGGCTGAACCCAACCCATTTACGTAAGAAGCACACCTTTACAGAATAAAATTGGAAAAAGGAACAAAGGAAAGAAAATTATGTACCTGATCTGGTTTAGATTTGGTGGTACCTGGTTTTCTAGTATTAGTTGACCTATTCTGATATATTGATGTTTGTTGAACTCTGTTGACTATAAAATGATTCTTCTGTTTGATATGATAGGTTGACAAGATATATCTTAGCACTCCTACAAAGATTGCAATTATTGATCATGAAAAGAAGAGAACATTTGTTGTCCGTAAAGATGGCCTTCCTGATGCTGGTGCGTATTATTAAGTCCATCTTATATAGAAATAGTGTTACTCATAAGTGTACCTATTAGAACTTCCATTATTTTTAATTTTATATTTTAATTCAAAATTGTACTTCATATATGTGTGTATTTGATCAAGAACGGAATGAGGTATAAGGTGTAAATTATATCTCTTCTAATTTTGATGTCTAAAATGTTCATTTAAGACTGTAAGGTATAGCGTGTAACATTTTGGTGATAGTGACTTTTGCGAGAAATTATGATAGCTGGCAATGACAGTTTCCAAACTTAACTCGGACACATTTGTAGTCTAGTCATTCAAGACCTTTTAAGCGAGTAATAATGAACTTGGAAGAGTCATAAGCATATGAAATTGATAGTCGAAGTAGATAATTAGAGATGCCTTCATTAAGTTGAGTTGTGATGCCTCTAAGTTCACATTAAAGTGACCGTCTGCCTAGTTTTTCATAAGTTTACATTTATTATTACTGTGTAGTGGTGTGGAATCCTTGGGATAAGAAAGCAAAGGCCATGGCTGATTTTGGTGATGATGAGTACAAGTATATGCTGTGTGTAGAGGCTGCTGCTGTTGAGAAGCCTATCACTTTGAAACCTGGAGAAGAATGGAAAGGAAGGTTAGAGCTTTCAGCTGTTCCCTCTAGTTATTGCAGTGGACAACTTGATCCCCAGAGAGTTCTTCTGGGAAGCTGAATGATCTATGTTGTGTTCTATGTCCTGTACAGGTAATAACCGTATATTATTTATTATATTTCAATTCAAATATCCTTTAACATTACTATAAAAAACGACCTAAGCCTCGGCTTACATGTGTCCTCCTAAAATTTTGGAAACAAAAGAATTTTGAGTAGATATTTAATAGATACCAATTTAAAATCCAGAGAGTAATTGAAAGAAAGTAATATACCATGCTAAATCAACTTTTCTTAATACACAACCCTCTATATATGTCCTACCTTTGCTACTATAGTTAGAGGAGAAGGTATTGCTAATAGAGGCTCTTCCATTTAGTTCTTTGGGCCTATCTTTATTTCTTCTTACATATACTTTAATAATCAGGCTTTTTGCCAACAATTTTATCCTCTCCAAATGACATATTATTGCTTAAGCTGATGCATATCAATAGTAGCTCCTGGCTCTGAAATTTGGTTTTCTTGGGCTTTGATATTTATGATTTATTAATAAAAGATTAAAACTGTTAGTTGCTCGGTTGTCTTTTATACATGTATTAATCCATTTAAATATGTCACTAATAATCCTTTAGGAAAGATTTATCTGCAGGTAGCCTGTTGCAACATTTATGGATGTTAAAATGGAAAGTGTCTTCAGTAATTTTGCCCCTTCATGTTTCATTTAAGTCTGTGGTGGACAGATGAACTCATGTTGGATAGATTTTTATTAAAGTTTTATTTTTTCCCCTGTAATGGATGACAAACTGAACAAAGCGTATTAAGCTGTTGAGGCCACAGTTGTTGCCATGGAAGATCGCAATTACAGCCTACAATTCAACAGATTTTCACGTTGGGTTGAATGGCCTAGACCCAGAGGAATTCATTTTGAATTCATAGTTTTTTGGGTTTTTAAATCCCTGTAAGTTGTTTTTTCTAAATGTTATAGGGCAATGAACACACCCTTTAAGAGTATTTTATAATGCTAAAGGAGTGTACAACAGAAGAACGATTGACAAGTGATTAAATATTTCTGGGTTATTTTGTTACATAATCCTTTGTTTAATTAAATGATTATTTGTTCTGCCTTTGCCTTGTAAACATGTTTTACAAATCACTGTTGATCATCTTGGTGGATGGAGGGAGTAATGTATATCTGTTTAAAATTGTATCATATTTTATTTTCCCCCTTCATCGTCTTCGATCAGCTGTCAGCATATTATATTTGTTTTTCGTATCTTTTGGTTTAAGTTGTCCCAAGGCTGCCATAGGTAGAAGCCTGAAAATGGGGCTTTTAGCGAAGAAATAAAAAATAATTACAAGTGAATATTCAGTCTGACAAATAGCAATGTCTTTATCGAATTAATATTATTGAAAGTTTCTAGACCTAATATTCTGTTCGGGTAGTCTAAATTGCGATACGCAATTAAATGGAAATGAATTAACAATTTCTTATATAATCGTAAGAAAATTGTGCCTACTTCTCAAAAGTGTTCACAAGTTTTGATTTGGTTTTACCTTGTTTTTGATAAATTATGGATTTATTTTCCAAAGTATAAGTATTTTAAAACAAATATGATTTTTACGTGATAAAGTCGTCAAAATTGACATGGGAAGGTTCGATTTTGTAATAACCCATTGTCACATTTTCTCTGGTTTACTTTTTGGCCCACTATTATGATTCTTCAATTTTATTGTATTATTTTAATTAACTTTACCTTCTTTTTTTAAATCAACGTAAATCTTTTAAGAGATTTCATAGAGTTGTTTGCCATCTAATTTATTATATAGAAGATACCAGTTATACTACAATTAATAGACCTTGGTTAATAATGATTCTATATTCTTCTATTTAGAATAATAATATAAATAGCAGTTCAAATAGATTTTCTACCCAAATTTGAATTGACCGATGAGTTTTGATAAGAGCCGATTTTTTATGGAATCAGCATTAGTTATTAATATGTTATATGGCACCAACGAGTTTAAGTCTCCGACTTGATAAAGAACGGGTAGCGTAGTTCTTCATCATCATATTATTATAATGCCTTATTGAGCCATATTTTTGTCCTATTTGTTTTTCAGTTTGAATCGAATCAAACATATCTGTAAATTATTCTCAAATGCCATTCCATCTAGAAAATGCTTGCTTGCGGACTCATTAACTTCATATTATTATCTAGAATATAGTAGTCTACACTTATAACTAACTATTCAAATTAAACTAAACCCTTATGAATAGGCAGCATTCAACTTGCGAAGATGTTTGAAGGAGACATATTTTGTTCACTAATCTAGGACATGGATTGATTCGTTGATTCTACCTCGAAAAATGTAATGATAATATGATACACAAGAAAGGTGACAAAACTATAGAATTTACACATGCATCCTTCTTGCTAAAGTTTTCCATCAAGTCCAAGTCTGTGCTATGGCAATCAATATTTTGTCTCTTCATTTCTCGTTAGCATTAAAAAGTAATAATACTATATATAATAGCACAACTACACCACCATAACAGTTAAATAAATGGATAACTCAACACAACTTGAACCCAGTTTCTTTTCAATTTTACATGCAAATATAGAGATATTTGAGTCTTTGACCCAGAATTTCATCCTCTTCCAACTGCCTCGTGATTGTTAATTTCTAGCATGTACATAATAAGTCCCGTGTGATGCTAATTACATGAAAGCTTCCTTTTCTATTTTTACCACACGTTATGATCAAATACACTGACATTCTCTCTAATTATATAAATGGAAAATTATAATTTACTTCTGAAAAGAAAAAGCGAGAGAGATCAATGTCTCTTTCTTTGATCATGGAACATACATTAAATTTCAATTCATTAATTCATGCTCATTTCCCAAAATGTATACATTGCATAAAGACTTTATGATCGGACGATCATTATGGAAAACATTTTCATTTACTCATAAAAATCTTCACGCTTGCATGGTATGAAAATTAAACTAAATTTTGAAGTCATCTTAGCTTCAATTACACTTCTTTCCACCCATTTTTCGCTATTGCATGTGAAGTATATGGCCAGACTGTCCATGAAACTGACTTTAGTTCTTCATATCCCTCATTCTCCTATTCCGAATCCTTTTCAATCTCATCCCATTTTTTATCTTTACATGTGATATATATATATATATATATATATATATATATATATATGCATATATGTTTTTGTATATATATGATATATAGTACAATGTGCAGCATAAGAATGAATTCATAGCAGCAAAAAGTAAACAGAAGTGAAGAAGTAGTGATGGGGGATCATAGCTTTCTTGTGATTTTTTCATCCTTGTTGGTTCTCATAATTTGTGCAGACACAAGCTTAGCTCAACTTACTCCTGGTTTCTACAGAAAGACATGCCCCAATGTGGAACGCTTGGTTCGTTCTGCTGTGGAGTTGAAGTTTCAGCAGACCTTTGTGACTGCTCCTGCTACTCTCAGACTCTTCTTCCATGATTGCTTTGTGAGGGTCTGTAAGAATGCTAGAGACACTTTTCTCTTACATATTCTCTAGCAATTATGTAGGAAGTGCATTTATCATATTCATTCATTGTTCAATGCTTTATTTTCATTGGTATTGGTTGCATTTCTGCACAGGGTTGTGATGCCTCCATTTTGCTTGCATCTCCAAATAATAAAGCAGAAAAAGATCACCCTGATGACATTTCTCTAGCTGGGGATGGTTTTGACACAGTGGCTAAAGCCAAGGCAGCTGTTGACAGTGTTCCTCAGTGCAGAAACAAAGTCTCTTGTGCTGATATACTTGCTCTGGCTACCAGAGATGTCGTAAATTTGGTATAACACTTTCACATTAATTTTCTACTTTCAAGCTACTGATAAAATTGTTCTGTTTCTATGTTCTACCTCTACATGCTAAATATTTTCAATTGTCAATACACTATCCAACGATCCTTTAGGCTGGGGGACCATTTTATACAGTTGAATTGGGAAGGCGTGATGGGAGAATATCTACTATTGCCAGTGTTCAACGTCGTCTTCCTCATCCTCATTTCAATTTAGATCAGCTAAATTCCATGTTTGCTTCCAATGGCCTCACTCAAACAGATATGATTGTCTTATCAGGTAACTTCAACACATTGACAAGGTTCTCTTTTTTCATTGTTCAACCAAAATTATTAAAGAATAAAATACAATGTTTGCTTCTTTATTAATAGATGATAATAACACACAATCGATCAAATAAATAACAAATCTTATTAGAATAATTTTAAAATATGATTATAACACATATTCAATAATAGATTATCAGTTTTCTCTCTAAGAAGGTTGAAAATGATGTGTTGTTTGTTTGTGTTAGGTGCACATACTATTGGATTCTCTCACTGTGGTCACTTCTCAAAACGGATCTACAATTTCAGCCCCAGAAAACGAATTGACCCAACACTAAACTTACAATATGCCTTAAAACTCAGAGAGGCATGTCCTCTGAGAGTTGATTCTAGAATTGCCATAAACATGGACCCTGTGACACCCCAAAAGTTTGATAATCAATACTTCAAGAATCTGCAGCAAGGAAAGGGTCTATTCAGTTCTGATCAGATCCTGGCTACAGATGAAAGATCAAAGGGCACAGTCAACTTATTTGCATCAAGTCAACTAGCTTTTAACAATGCTTTTGTTCAAGCTATCACTAAGATGGGAAGAATAGGTGTCATGATAGGAAGACAAGGGGAAATAAGGTCTGATTGTTTCAGGGTTAACTGAGAAACTGAAATCATACTATGCTCTCTACAAAAATGTTTGTAAGATGGTTCTATCATATCCTATGATTTAGTGTTAAATTAGTTTTGAAAGTTAAATTTTAATTTTATGGAGAATGTAATTCTTTACTTCTTTCATATTAAAACTTTAAATAATTTTTTTTTTGTCTGTATGAGTGAGTTCATCATTTATCTCTTTATTTACTTTTTTTTATCATATATGAATTTGTATTTTTGTATATTTTGATAATTCCTATATTTGAATCAATAATTGAAGTTCTTCCTGCCTTTTAGCTTCTTTGGGAATTAAAGTAAATAGCTCTAATTAATAAAGGAAAGAGACAAAAGAATTATTATTCTTAAATAAAAAGGCATAAGCAAGTTATCCGTTTGTCGTGATATATTTTGGGAATCTTATCAATTTCTTTAAATGATTATTTTAATGTCATGTAAGAAAATTCCGTAAACTTTCCTTTTAATTGACTTTATCTTCTAAATAATTTTATATAAAACATTAGCTACTCCTTGCCAATAATCTTCTTTCCGGACAAATTTCAAAATTGGATCATTTAATCATTAATATTTACCTTAAGTTAATAATAATAATAAGATAAAACTTATCAAATGATTTATTTAAACCAAACTACTTAATATTAAAAAAATTCAGTATAATAAAATTAGAAACAAAATTATTTATATACTTTTTAGATTTAGTCTCAATCATATATATCAACCTCTTAATCTAAAAAGTAAAAGATAAAACAAAATCTACTATAATTTTGGATCTTCCAAATAATCTATATAACTATATAGTAAATATGGTCACCTTAATCACAATAATTAAACAACTAGAAAAAATTATATGAATAATCAAATCCACTTATAAAAATCTAAAGAGACTTTTTATAGGGAAATCCAACCAAATGGACTTTTCCTTCCTTGATCACATTTATTTTTGTCTTAAGCAAAAATTGTTTAGTTTATATATGAATAAAAAATCTAGTTGGATGATTATTTATTTTTTCTTTCACCCGTTGTCAAAAGAGTGAAACTAGAAATACTATCACTTAATGGAAATGAGCTAAAAAAGATATCTCCTTTAAATATATAATTAAGAATACGATCAAAAGACTTTATGAGATGTGGCAGGTAAATTTGATTTATTAAATTAAAATGGAAATTAATATAATATAAAGTATTTTATTCTTTTGTATTATTTTTGTGTGTTTTTAAATCAAACCATTATTATTTATAAATCAATTTTCAATGTTCTTTTGTAGAATGGATTATGTCAGTTGAACCCATTTTTGTTTAATCAGTTCTAAATAGTAGATCATACTAAATCATTGTAAAACTTAAATTTAATTAAGAAAAAAATATTTAGAAGGAAAATTGTACTATTGATGACAACATCTTATATGTCAACCCAACTATTATTCTACATCCACAAACAATATGAGGTAGGACACTCAGATTGAACAAACATTTAGTTGGAACATACAATCATTACTTCACTTATCAATTTTTGGGTTATGACAACATTATGCTATCTTACAAGTTTACAATTTCCTTAATCATTATCATGCTTTGACTTAATAACAGATGACCAGATATAGTAAAATTGTTTAAACTCTTGTAATAATTTCTTTTAAATTTGTATGGTTTTATGTTTTATATGAGAAATATATGACTTGTTAATTAAGGACAATAATAAATTAATAATGAAGAATATATATTGAAAAATCATTTCTTGATAATAACTGTTATTTGATGAGTCTAGCATAATAATAGAATTTATATTTATATAAATTATTATGACAAAGACAATATCTTTTCCATGATAAATATGTATATTTTTCTACATTAAATTCATCCAATAAAAGAGATTTAGAATAATAAGTCATAGAAAGTAAATCTTAGATAATTATTTTTCTAATTGGATTCCAGAATAGTTAAGAAGAATCTCTCATTGAAAGAAAAGATGGAGATGATCCATCTTATTAAATCTCTATAGTGCTAAAGAATAATTCATTTAAGACCATATTTAGATTTTTGATATCTAGAAAACCATAGTTTTGATACAATGAAGCAATATTTTAAGATGGAAAAAAGCACGAGGCACATTGAAGGAAGCAAGTAAAGGTGATTTATGATTGAGCTCATTCATTATGATTTCAATGTATTGAAAATGAAAAGGTATGCATCCGTACAGATTCACTTTAGAAGAATATTTTATATGGAAAAAAAAGAGAAAAAAGAGAGAAGATTGGGTAATAAATTGTTGGAGACACACTAGTATTTGGGTGTTGTCGTGTAGTTAGGCTTATGAAGGAAACACACGAGTCCAAAGTCTAGCAGACAAGAAATTGCCTAACATTATCTTGTGTGTGATGAGGTCCCATCAATTACCAAGTCTTCTAAATCTTTTCCTCAGAAAGGACTATGCAGTTTTTATATTCATCTCAAACAACTTGCACTCAGTGTGCACACATGAATCAGTAACAACCCCATTACCAAATAAAAGAAACAACTTTTCTTTGCCCAAGGGACACAATTTTCAGTACTGCTCTACTGTTTACACTTCTCACAGATATCACTCACTCTTAGTTTTTCATAGGGTAAAATTTTAAGTATAAGTCTAAATTTCACTTTGGATAGAAATAAGAAAGTAAAACACTGCATAAAGATAAAAACTTATTAATCTATTGTTTTAAGATTTTAAAGTAAAGAATGATCTCAATCCTATATTTGATTTAGTTCAGATTTCATTGGTGTTGTATCAAATTTTGTGATTTTAGAAGAACATACTACATACTACATGCTGAGGGAAGACTGATTTTTTTCTTTCTTTGTTTTCTTGAGAAGGTGGAAAGGTGTGATGTTGATAAGCATTTTTGACATGTTGCAAATTGCCATGGATGTGATGCTCTTATAAGGTGGTGGTGGATTTTCTTTTCTTTTCAGAACAAGGTTAAGAATAACATCATTTTCAAAAACAGGAATTTGGGGGAAGAAGAACCTTAACCATATTGATTTGATGTAGTCTTTTGACAATTGGCATTCCTTGTATGCTTAAATTCCCATGTAGTGCCAAATAGTACTAGGTTATGCCTTTACAATAGGTTTGAAAATAATATGTTGGACAAGGAAGTAAATTGAGAAGCACATCAAACTCACTCTACCTATTTACAGAAAGGGACTCTCAGAAGTGGGAGTATATAAGTTATCCATTTATTGGAATAAAGTAAAAGAAAAAACTAATCTAGGAATCTGAACACATGAACCATAAAAATTCAGTGGTCCATGTAGAGTTGAGATGAAGGATCCATGATACAATCAAAGAGGTTAAACTCTCCTATTTAAGCTTTAAACCTTGAGAAAGCCAATGTGGCCCCTTTCTCTCTTGATCAAATGTCACACTTGAGCTGCTCATGGGTGTGGTGGGGTCACTGCAATCTCCCACCCTATCTGATTGGAAAGAGACAGAAGAATTTAGCTCCCTAGTTTTCCCATTGGGTGAGTCTGAGCACCCTAATGGGAGCAGATAAGGTTTCTTACTGTTACTGTTATTATTATTATTATTATTATTATTACTATTAGTATTCTTAACTTGGCTTCCTCCTATGCTTAAAGTCAAATCCACTTCCATGTCTTCATCACACCCTTTGCTGCTTATTTTACACCTCTCAAGTGCAGTGTAGGAGCTAGGTCCTGCCTCATTGTCTTCACACCCTCCAAAAATGTCTCTCTCAGCAGGCCTTTGAAGGTCAAAACCCCTTTGCCTCTTCATGCTCTCACCAGAACAGCTTCCACTCCTTTCCTTTGAGCATAGCTCCTCTCTCAAACTCTGGACACGGAAATCAGCTCCATATGAAATCAGTGCTGCAGTAGTTTGCTGCTGCTTCTGCTGTTGTTGAAGGAAATGAGAATGACTCATGTCTATGCCATTCATTGGAGTCCAAAACTTCTTTTGTTTGGTTTCCTTTCTTAGGTCATCCATCAGCATCTTTTGCACACTGTATACCCTGTGTAGCTCCCTTACCTGCAAATTCCAAACACTAATCATTGTTTGCCAACTAGTAATAGCTTCAAATCTCAGCATGCCATGTTGCCCCTTAAGAATATCCTTGAGATGTGAAAGAGATTTCAACAAAATAATGTTACATATGGTGTCTGTTAGGAATTGTGAACAACATACAATTATTAAGACTTTGAGAATTATTAAAATCTGGCCATGGATACAGTACAGATGTCACACAATGCAAGACATCTTACATTGATTTTGACATCAGCATGGCCACGGTCAAAAGAATAATGATTGCACATTACTACCAATTTTTTTCTACAGTGCCCTCTTAAGTCCAAAGATTAATAAAAGGTGAAAGTCTCTCATTCAGTTGGATTGAAATCACATGTCCCTCTTCTTCCTCATTTCACATCCCCCAACCAAAAAGTAGTAACACACGGTTAAAAAAGTAATACACTTGACAGTTCTTGTTCCCCTTCTCATGCCACTTTTTAATCGGGGTAAAAGGAAAGAGGGATATGTACTTTGGTTTCCATTGTGTTGGGGCCTTCGAGTATAAGGTAGTATTTGGTTTGAGAGCTTTTTCTATAACATTTTAACTAAAGAAAATGTCACTTCATTCTTATTTAAAAAAGTGAATACATAAAATAGAGAAAAACAATGAAATAAAATAGTTATAAGCCCATTAACTCAATCAATGTGTGACATTCATGTGTAATTCTGACACATTTAATCAGGAAAGAACATGAACTTAAAACCAAAGCAAGTCTTTTGATCACCCTATGACATTTTCTTCATGCTGTGTGTGTAAAATTTCTGCTACAAATTGAATGACAATCTGAATTTTGTACTGTTAAGATTAGAAGATGAAGATCACAACATGGATGTGATACCTGCTGTTTGAAGATGTCCTCGTGCATCTGCATGGTCCTTTTGATGGACTCTATGTTGTTTCTGTCAAGCACCCTATCCATGGGATCTTGCAATTTATTAATGCCAAGACTGAAATGGTTGTTAGTCACTCCTTTGTTCTGATAGTGCTCCCAGACATCCACACCACCCACAATGAAGTTGTTGCTGTCTACTGAGGATGCTAGAAGATTTCTGGAATATTCAATTTTAGTTCCCATGCCTGCAAAAAAAATGATACTTTTTTTAGAACTTTTTGTCACCACTATGAGAGTTCAAAACTTATGTGCCTAGTTAGTGCTGAGTAATGGCATCAACAATTGGAAAATTGGCTTTTATCATGCATATCCTTAACAACAATGAATGAAACCTGTTATTTCTTTTCCTGCTTCAAGTGGTAGTTAATAATCTCAAGAAACATCAAAGACTAATTAAAGAAACTAAGGAATTCACATATGGAAAATCGAAATTCCAAAGAATTAGTCATAATTAGGCTTTGTATCATGTGCAAACATTAAATTGCAAGCTTCTGCTGGCTCCTTTTTAGGTGCAAAGATATAGAGCCATATCTTGCAAAGGTACTACTTTGATGTCTGAATAAATTTGTCGAAACAGGGGCAACTTTCCTAACCAAAAGTACAGAGGGGACAGAGAATTTGCGTAGCAAGGTTCAAAAGTGTCAATAAACATTGCCATTATGCCGAAGAAGTATGAAATAATGAACATCTGATGTAGGCATTTAGGTGGGTCTGTGTTTGGGATGAAAGCCTCACTACCACCACCGAGACCAGGACCATATCATTGATCTCTTGATTTACTATTCTTAGAAATTAGGCACAGAAAAGTGTTCATTTCAAATTGTTCCTTATAAAGCTATGCTCAATGAAAAGGAAAGGAAAGGAAAATAAAGCCAAAAAGACAACAACCAAACTTTTATATCTAAAGAAGCTCAAATAGAGACTCGGAAAAGAGTTCAAGAAAATCAAAAGAACACCCCATTCACGCAAACACAAGGAGTTTAAATGTCAAGACATGAACAGGTAAAAAAAAAAATCACATGCACGGTCACCATGGATGGACATGAACACCACTTTAAGAGCAATCAAAGCAATCAGAAATAGTCTGCAACCTTCTCAGTTGATGAAACACTCAAGAAGCATTAAATCTGGGAACTGCAACACCTTCTCTCACCTTATTTCTTTGGAGACTGAGACTCCAAACGAAAGGAAAAAAGTACCAAAAAAAAAAGACTTATACCACAAGGGGTTGATATCTGTTTAAAGTTGATGTAAAAGATCACCTGTTGTGAGTAGTACCAAAATTGCAGCTTTCTGTGATGAATTTCATTGAGCATCTTCCTCCCTCATGCCAGCATTTTTTCCCATAGGTTAGTCTTACTACTAATTAAACCAATACTAACACAAAAAGAAGCAAATTGTGTCATGGTTCTCCTTGAGTCATGGTTGAAGGGAAAATCAAAGGAAGGATGAATCCAAGTGGAGAGCAGCACCTATGGAATTTGGAGAAAGTTCATGGTAACAGAAAAATCTCTTTGGCTGTTGAATTGAACCCTTCACTTGGAGAGAACAAAGAAAGCAGCTCAAATTTTAAAACAAGAATGATGGGGTTAATAATTAGGCTTGACAGGCTGTGAGAGAGGGAAGCAAGGGAAAAGCTGGAACTGCAATGTGTCTGTATATGTGTGAGTGCTTGAATGATTTTGAGAGAGAGAGAGAGAAAGGGAAGAGAGGAAGATATAATATGAATATTTTGTATTTGTGAACATATACTTTAATTTAATGTATTTTGTATATATGTAGTTCACTGTAATGTGGGAAAGGATAGGGAGTGGGGACCACAAAGTTGCATAATAAAAACAAATGACACTCCTAAACATGAGCCAATGTAGGCCAGTGAACAAGATATTCCAGACAAAGTCTTGCAGGGCTTAATCAAGATATGCATGAACAATGAAAGTTAGTGCTTCTTTCCTATAGGACCTACCACCTCTTTCTCCCTTTAAAATTTGCTTGTTTTTGGATATTCAACGATTGAGATTTGATTATTCTTTCCGTACATGCAGAACAATATCTAGAGATCTGTTATGTTTGAGATTTCACCAGAGTGTACAAATTTCAGTTCAGGTGGGTGGTCATTGGGATTCCATGTGTGCTGTTGTGCTAGTGAAATTTTCTCTTTGCTGCAGTAAATTCCATTGGCTTGGGATTTGAAACTGATAATGACTGCTTCCATGGAGAGAAGATAAGTGAATAAGGGACACACACACATACACATGCTTTCTTGTTCTCTTCTGAGCTTCCTTCTAAAATATCTAAAAACTTGATTATAAAGAAATTGAATCCATGTAACAAAATCATTGTTTTGTTTGGAGTATGAAATTGGGAATAAAGTGAAATGCAGAGATATTTAAAAAATGTATTTTATATCAGACATAAAAGGGAAGAAAAATGGAGCTTTCTAATGACTGATAAATATATATATTCCCTAGGTTTCATTCTCTGGTTGATTGTTAGTGCATGGCAATTCAAGTTTGTTCTCCTGGAAAAGCAGCTTGTTTTTTTCCCTATGTCAACCTTAAATAAAGTTATGCAGTTCAATTATTCTGTTGAATTTTCCGATGCCAAATAAGAGGAAAATAATAATTTTGTTTTAAAATAGAAAAGTGTTTGGTGAGTTTTATGTGCTTCTTGTGGCAAATAATTTAGATGTGTGGAGTGGAAAAAGAAAGCATGATGTGTGGTGCTTCCAATGGCTGTTCCCACGTCACTTGTCTCCCATCTCCACTCCTTTTAGTGCATTTTTTCCTTATGTTTTTTTTTTATGAATAATAATTAATTATATGTTTTTATATTTATTTGATACAACTATTTTGATAAGATATTACCATTTTGGATCAAATTGTTATGAATTTGTTTTTGGTATTTCTAAAAAAATCTTTTTTCGAAAAAAGTATTTTATTTAATGTGAGATTTTGCTTATATATTAACAAGTATGAAGAATGTATATTAAAATGTTATTTTTTTAAGAGAAAAAAAAAGAAAAAATAAAAGAGTGCTAAGAAACCTTACTAAAAAAATATCTAAATGAAACTAGAAGTTTGTATTTATGAGTTGTCAGTAATAACTGCAGGAAACATAAAGAATTGAGATGGAAGGATGAGAAAGTTCTTCCCACAGGTGAAGGAGGTCAAAGTAGTTATTTCTAGGAACATCATAATCTTCATGCCTTTTGGTTTATTAATCTTCATAGTTTCTGTCATGCTATCTATTTTACTGCTTATTGTATTTGATTTCGAACATCATAATTCCAACCAAATGTTGCAATTTGTTGGATTTTCTTGTTTCTCAGATGTTGTTTTTTGTGTGAAAATAAATGGAAAAGTTGTGTTCAAGAATAAAAAATAATGGCAGAGATTCATGTGTGTGTTATGATGATTAAGAAACGTATGTATATGTGTGTGGTGTTTTGTTTTTTAGTTGGTATTCAAACACTGTTGCTAACTTTGGCCTCTAGTTTCACACAAAACAATGCACACGCGTGCTATATATATACTATCTGATAATATGTTTTCTTGTAATTATTTTTCATAAGCGAGTTTTATTTCATATTAAATCGAATAAGTATTAAAAGAAGACTCGCATATTTATTTGTAAGATTTTAGATTAAAAATAATATTTATGTTAAATCTTCTCAATATTTTTTCTAATGAAAAAAACTAACAAATATGTCAAGATTTTCAAATCAACTATAAATAAAACTAATTTACTTTATATAACGAGACATTAAAAAAATTCTAGTGATTTTTATTCTATTCTAAACAAATTTTATCAATATTTTCATCTCATACACATATTATTAAATAAATAAGTATATAACTTTTATAAAAGAACTTCTTTTATTTTAGGAATATTTAATACAAATTATTTATTCAATTAAAAATGTTCTTTTACAACTCTGTAGCTCATACGTCATCTACATGATAAAAAAAATGGTACTATAGCATATTAATTAGATTTTACCAGAATAATATCCAACAGATAACTTTTTATAAACTTAGAATTAATATTTGTCTTACATACATTTTTATCTCTAAATTTTAGAAATGAATAAATATTATCTTTTTAGTTTAAAGATATTAATTCTTTTTATATATTAAATTTTTTTTAAGTTGACAATTAAACTTGAATATATCAAAATAATTTAAATAATATTTTAAAATATATTTTTTATACAAAAAAATTTAATACAGTTTGATTATATTTATTTATTTATTTTTAAAATTTTAAAAATCAAATATATTAGGATTAAAAATATATTTAATCTTAATTTTAATAATTCAATCTCATCTTCCTTTACTAAGCTATCGTCATTGTGTTGAAGAAATTTTGAGATTAAGTAAGATGATTAAACCAGTCAAACGTATTGATAGATGTGGTTAATTAATTATTAATTATATATCTTCAATCCTATGTTACTTCATTTGGAATCAAAATGACAGTCTTTTAAAACAAGTATCTGTTGCTTCAGGAAGGATTATAGTCTTCCTTTTGGCCCTCCAAAAGAAAAATATTTATTGATAATATTTTAAAAAATAAAATATCAATTTCTTCACGAATACATTTATTTTGAAGAATTAATAAATAATATTAATATATCAGGAAAGTTAACTACTTTTCTTAAAGAGAATTTCCTCGTTCTTGTTTTTTTCTTTCTATAAAAAAAGTCAAGCAATCTTTTAATTTCTTCCTTTATTACAAAAGGAAAAGACATTATTAACTTGTAAATAAACTAAAGTCAGTTCTAACTTTTTTATTTTTTATTTTTATTTTATCTATAAATCATTTAAGAAAAACTTGTCCAAGTATTTGTACTATGAAAGGGTTACCAAACATAAAATTGAATATGTTATGTTTAACTAAACAAATAATCCCATTACATGTAAATATAAAATGTTTATTATTATATCCTCCAATAAACTATTATAATATTATTTTTGTTTTCTAATGTAAGATTTTTTGAGAAAATATTAATAAATCAAACACAAATCTATAAGATCATAATATCACTTTCAATTTAAAATTTTAAAATAATAAATTTATTGATCTTTTAATTATATACTAATTATCTTACTTATTTTTTACTTAATGTAAACTTTTAATATCTAAAATATTTAAAAGGAGGATATATACATTTGATCATGATTTGGTAATTTTTGCAAAAGGGGTTGCAAATAAATTAATGTTGGAAGAATTGAGGCACATATGATTGTTTGAAGATGCATATGGAAGTTTATGTGAAAGGTTTATTCTTGTATTCTTGGGATTGTTGAATTAATATGTGAAATTAATTAGATTGGTTTTGAAGAAAGATTATTATAATATTAATATTAGGAAGTTGATGTGTCTAGGTTGGCCACGTGAAGCATCCACATGATCAATGACCTAACAATCAACAACACAGAGAGATTCAATAATGCATTGTTGCACAAAACAACACACCAAAACCCTAAAAATATCTCAATCATATCACTATCTATTTTCTTGGAGGATCGATCCATATATGATGTTATTAACTATGTCAACATGTTGTCATTTTCTAGGAAAATTGTGTAATACGAGAAAGAGCCATAAGGGAGCACAAGTAATCAAAAACAAAAATTAATGTCAAAATCAAAGCTCAACAATTATATACACATAAAAAAAATAGCTTCTATATGATGTCATGAATTTGGTTATATAATAAATAAATACCCTTTTTTTTATTAGTTTGGCCACATTTAAAAAAGAAACGACTTTACTTTTTTCTTAAAGATGGAGTTTTAATTAAAGTGGTGTTGATTTTTCTCATCTCATTTCGGGTTTAAATTTTTTGAATAAAAAATGCTATTAAAACGAAAATTTCATTATAAAGACTGTTCAAGTTTTCCAAGAAATAAAAAACTATTTATTTATAGCATATTCTATATCAATAATATAATTGCTTTGTGTATTTGTGAAATATGACAATGTATTCATAAATATATATATATATATATATATATATATATATATATATATATATATATATATATATTCCGTACAGAAATCTTCTTGGTCTGAACTATTTAGAGCAAACGATTATATTAAAGGGGTTTATAAGTATTCATCTAGGAATATATATGTCTCAAAATATTAAATATTTTAAAATTGTTTCTGAAAATTGTAATGAAATAATTTTATGTTTATGATATAATAAAAAATTCATAAATAAAATACTTTTTCTGCTTAAACTTGGGCAAGCCACCAATGCATAATCTAAATAAATCATATAATTTTTATTCTTATTTTAAATCAGATCTATGAATTAAGAGAATAAAAAATAATATTATTTTACAACTTTAAAAAATTAGTTTACATGGAAATTAATTTGAAGTTATTTATTTCTTGTAAACATTTTGTATAGAAAGTTTACTTTTGGTAGGGTTGAATTTATTTAATGAATAGGAAAGGGTAGGAATAGGTGAGAATGAGGAAGAGAAAAAATGATGGAAAAAAAAAAAGGTAATTAGGGTTTGTAAAGTGGTCCATGTTGTAAGAACACTATGGAGAAAATGTGATGAGGGAGATAAGATAGGAAAGGACATGGAAGCATAAAGGCTAGTCCTAGAGTTGAAGTTGAAGCTGCTTCTTCATTGGGTCACCAAAGGCACGCGTTGTACCCTAACAAAGGCACACACCCTTAGCAAACTAGACCCACACACTACCATTACTTTTTTTTTTCTCTTTTTTTTTTCTTATTTCAAAAATAAAAACTCACCACCAAAGTTTATATAAATAAGGAAATTCTCACATTTTTATAAATGATATATTAATGTCAAAAATCAAATAGAAAATTATAATCTTTAAAAATGAAATACTCATTCATTTTAAATTCATCATCCTAAACAATGAAAAACAGAACCATATCTAAAGAGACATTTTATCAATCAATATATTAAAAATAATTCTAAACAATTTTTTTCTATAAACATTTCTAGAAAGAAAAAAAGAACTTTTTTTTTATATATAACTTAAGATTATATAGCTCATATACAAATCAAAAAATAAAAATTTTAAAAAAGTATAAAGAACAGAGTTCCTACAAATTAACTTATATACATGAACTGATTTTAATTTACAAAAAGTTTAGTTTCAATTTATTTTTTCTGATAAAAAAATTTATCGAAACAAGTTACTATAAATATAAAGGAAGCACTAATATTGTTTATAATATTTTCTTGGTCATTCATAACATGATGAGATCATCCCACTGAAACAAAATAGATTCTTTGAGCACTATAAATCCAAATAAGTGCATAATGACTACTCACATAAACCTTCTCTTCCTCTAATTATATCTTTCTCTCTTTACTTGCTACCATCTGGGTTAGTTCACCATTCACAATTGCTTCAAGTTTTGGCAGCTTCCAAGAAAAAAACTACTTAATTATCACCAATTTGGTATTTAGAATGTTCTTTCTCAATCTCCTATGTGTGTCCCACCACTACCTAAATTATAGAATGTAGTTCAGGAAACAAACCTCCTTAATTTAACCAATCAAAACAGCCACACAATCTAATAAGAAAACCCCATGACAGAAAAATCTGGAATTGGATCTGAAAAACGTAGCAGATTTTTTTACAACTTTGTGGCCCCCCACTGTATAAAAATAATAACTTTATACATGATTGGTCCCTTCAAATTGGTTGTTCAGAAAATTTCAACAATTGTGTGCCACTTTGTTGTGTAATATATATAATATAAGCACTTTGTTGTGTAATATATATAAGGGTCACACTGCATCACTCACTCTCACATGGATGCCTTGTTGATAAGGTGAGACCAGAAAGAAAATAGTGTTATGTGTGGGGTCAAAAGACATTGTGGGGGTGACAATTGTCACTCACCCAACCTTGTAAATTGTTCATAGTACTCCTCTTATCATGTTGTGTCCAAGTTCCAACCAGAGTGCAGAAGATCTAATGTTCACTTTCTGATTTGACATGTTTTGGGATCAGTTGGTGTTGATTAGTTAACATTATTATTATTTTTTTTCATGTGCCTTCACTAATAGGCCTCTGGTTTGGTTGATTAAAGAAGCAATTGACTCAAGATTGAGCTTTTTGCTTAAGCATGCTAAGTTAAAGTTACCTTTTTTTTTTCTTCCTTTTCATTTGATTGATCACAATGCCCAATGAAAGCATATACATTACTTCAGATAAAAGGGATCCCATGACCATCATACCTTTATTATATTTATATCATATCATATCATATAAAACATTATTTTAATATAGGCCAACCTGTATTTCAAACAAAAGCATACATTATCTTTGGAATTAGTATCACCTTCTATACAGAAGTTAAACTATAGTTTTTCATGTGTTTGATGAAAAACAGAAGCCCCTTCTAAATTCATTGGTAGAGTGCTATATATATATATATATATATATATATATATATATATATATATATATATATATGCATAACATGGGGTTATAAAGTTGAAAATAATCTCAAATTTGTAATGGGAAAGTCAAAACACGAGTGATTTTGTGGTGTCTAAAATCTCCATGACAGAAAAGCAACCTTGTTTATGTTTTCTTTGAGCTAATCTAATTCTGGTGTGACAGAAGCCACAGATATAAAATATTTTATAGAATGTGTTTATATGAAATAAAAAAAGATAGGGAAGGGAATCACACAGGTTGGTTGATGAAGTAAAAATATAATTAGCATGATGATTATTCTGAAAAAAAAAGAAAAAAAAAAGAAAAGTTTGGATCCAATTCAGCCTCCACATTCAATGCATCAGATTCTGGTTAGAAGTTCCCCACCAAGAAAGATTAAAATAAGAACATAGAAATTGATATTTAAAGGACAAAAGGAATCTCTCCATTTTGGGATGAAGGCTTATCTTCTCTGGATCCAATACCCTCTCTTCATTTATAATAATATCCTCATCCCCACGTTATTCCACTGCTTGCATTCACACTTTCTTAATCTTCTATAAACCCTAATCCTCAATTATTGTTCACAACATTATTCTATATACAATAATAATATTTCTATCTTTCCTTGTCATTCCTCATTGTGTCATAAAATATCAAATCAGGAACAAAGTGGTTGTATTCGTTACAATACAAGGACACTCTTTTCTTTCACAGACTGGCTCTGACCCTTTTTTTTTCATTCAAATTATTGCTTATCTCTTTGATCATTTGATTCAGATTCTGCTAGAAAAATCCATGGGGAAAAGGTAGTAATGCATACCCTTAGGGCATGCCAAACCGAAAGATAAATTCTTTCTTTTTTTGTTTCATTTTTTTGTCATGTTTAAAGAGTAATTACATATATTACTATTTAAAGAGTAATTATGTTATTGGAGTTGCGAAGATCCACAATAAAGTTGGTGTTGTTTTATCACCACATGGAGGAAGCATTGATCAAGGGTTGGATTGTGATTTAGAAAGAAGGGAACAACAGACAAGAATCTGAAACTTTGATTGCATTGTTCTTTTGTTCTTAAGGAATCTGTTCATTTTTAAGAGGTGAGAAAATAACAATCTGTCCATGTGTTTGGTGAATAGATCCATTCAGTTTAGAGGGTCAAGGAATGTTTATTAAGATTAAGGATGCTTTATTGATGTAAATATGTAAGTAATTTTTTTTTCTTCATTGGTTCTTTTGGCAATGCATTGATACTAATTTAACATGAAAAGGGCTTGATAAAAAAAGTTTTATTTTTTCAAACCCAAGATATATTTACTTTTTTTTTGTTGCTAAAAACAAGATTAACAAAATCTCTCTGTATTTCTTCAAATTGCAATAAAATAAAATAAAATTATGAGACGTTGGTCAAATAATTGGCCTTGTTTGTTTGTGAAGTCCTTTAACATTGTTTTTTTTTTGTTAATCTTAACTATATATAATTTTATACACAATGTATTTGTAAATATCTATAATTATGCTATATTCATATCATAATATATTCATATTATATTGTAATCGTTTTCTCAAGTGTGTTGTTTTGAGACAAAATTCAATTATTGCACTTTGTTGATGTAAAAAGATTTAATATAATTACTTATATATATGACTTTCTCCTATTGCCTTTTTTTTTTCTCTATATATAAGTTGGACAACCTTTTTATTTCTTATAAATATATCTTATATGATATGTAGCCATAGATGAAAAGAGCTAGGTGATGGCACATACATGAAATTTTGAAGAGGAGAGAGACAAAAAATGAAAAGGAAAAAAAATGTCCATATTGCTGTCTAATCAGACCTTTCCTTTTGATTCCACATTGCAGCATATATATGAAAGAGTAAAATGAGATTAGGTTATAAAAAGTAATAAGTTGCATTATTGATTTGGAAAATGAAGATGAAAAGGAGGGGTGGGGGGAACATCTCTTTTGGTCGGATAGGATAAGGGTTACTTTTTTTCTTGGTCAAAAGGAGATAGATATTCATGAGTTACAAGTCTTGTTCCATGACTAAGATTGTGCTTCATATAATAAAATGCATAATTCATTTCTTGCATTTCACTTACTTGCTTCTTCTTGTGGCCAACCTTAGTGACAACATCAAAGGAAGAGTGTATGTGTTTGTGTGTTTAGTGACTAACTTGACATGACCTTTGTGGCTAATTCAGTGCTCCACAACCTACCTTCCTCGTTCACCCACACATCATCACTTCTTTCTTAACCTCATATCTTACTCCATAATAATAATAATAAAAAAAATTTGTTTGTAAAAAATAATGTTTTCAATTTACAAAAAGATTAACAATATTTAATTACCGAGTATAAATTTGATGGATCTTTTAAAAGATAACTGAATAGAATATATAACGTTAATGAAACATGAATCTGATTAATATAAAAAATTGATATTATCTTGAACTCAAAACAGGTTTATGAGTTTTTATTCTTATGTATTGTTCAACATTTCATTTATATTTAATGTGAAATTTAAACCTACATATATGAATTTTTAATAATATCTACACAAGTGTAAAATAAGTATTTTAGATCAGTTATGGAACGCATATTAGATCACTTCCACAACCAATCTAACATGTGTCGATGTAATATGTCAAAGAGATATTAGATGTGTTACACAATTGATCTAATATATACTCATATTAAATTAGTTATGAAACAAAGGATCTAATACCTTAAAATAAAATAAAAAAATTTAAAAGTGGTCTTTATGTAATTGTACATATATGTGATGTAGGCGTTGTCACTCATTTCTCTGTTGGTGTATCTACTACAATGGTTCGCGATGGCTGACGATGATGCTCGCATTTTCTCCAATGAAGCGTGCTGATTTGTTGCTTTCTGGCTCAAAGTTTATCATTAGCGAGGTGGCTTTCGAATGGTGCTCTTGTGGCTTATTGTAAATCCAGATTGCAAACTGCATTTCACGATGTTGCCGGTGAGTGAAGCTTTAATGACATTCGTGGTGGTGAGGTGCATTGGCTGAAAGTGGCAATTGAGGATGAAGCTAGCGTCGTTGCAGTGGTGAAGATATGATGGACCATCATTGGTGACGAACGTGAAAGGGTTACAATGAAAAAGAAGGTTTTGAGACTTTAAAAATGAAGTTTTGGAAATGAGAGAAACAAAAGTTGTAAAATAAGAAAAAAGTGGAAATTGTATTATGAATGGTGGAAATAAAAAGAACTTTACGAAAAGTGAAAAAAAAAAATTCACACATGATAAAAAAAGAAAATTTATTAAATTAATTATTTTTTTAACCGATCTATATATTAGATTAATTGTCGCTACAATCGATTCAATATAATTTTCAGTATTTAAAAAATACATATGATTTCTAATAAGGTTTCTAACATATTTAATAGCTTGTTCTAATATTTCCATTTCACACTAGTAGTCATACCTTAATTTCCAAGAAAATTTATCTCGATCATGTAACCCACATGCAACCTAAATCTTTGTTTTATAGAATTTCGTGGTGTACTTGTATTGTGTGAAGCAGGAGTAACTATACAAAATAGTAGATGAGTTCTTATAAATAGTTTTGTAACTAATGAGGTAGGTGATCGATCAGTGGAGAAACATGACATAGTTTGAAGAGGAAGAAATGTAGTTGAAAAAGTAAAGTTTAGGGTTTGCTACATTTCTGAAAAGCTTGTTCGTACGTTTTAAACATTTTCTCTCGATTCATCTGTTTTGGTCTTTGTTTCCTTGTCCTGGCCCAGCAAGATGCATTTCTTATACTGATTGGACTTAAATTACTTTATGTTTGGGTTTTTCTTTCTAAATCAAAGTTTTATCATCGGTAATATAAATATCATAAATACCACTTTTTCTTTTAATAGGAGATAATTTCTTATATAAATGATTATTTTTAAAGTTAAAATATTTATATTTGTGAAATTTATATTAAAATACTATTTTTCGCTTTTAGAAGATGATTTATATATATTAAGTTAGAGTTACACACATGACAGGAACTAGAAATGCAGAAAAATGTTTATTAAGAAGCCAATTTATTATAAGATGATTTTTAGGGCTATATACTTAAATATTATTAAAAAACGTATTAATAATCATAATTTTTATTGTATATAGTATTATTTTAAGTTTTCACTATTTTTTCAATTAAAAATTACTAATATTTTTATGATATATTTTGACGTCCAGTCATATAATGTTTGTATTTGTGATTATTGTAATAAATTTTGTAATTTTGAAAGTGAATATTTATATATTTAACATTTATGGTTTGATTTGTTATAATTTTATTAAAAAGGCATTTTATAATTCAGTATGAGTATGATGGTTTAAAACATAATATAAAATTGTAAACAATAAAAATTTCACATTAAAGATAAGAAGATAAATTCATAAATTTCCAATTGACATATTTAACCAATTATTCATTTTGGTTTATGTATCAAAGCATCCCAAAATTTCTATCAAATACCTACAACACATTTATGTGAATAAAGAACATAAACAACTTTGTAAAAGAGAGCTAAAGTACCCAAAAAGCTATAAATTAATTGTATAAAGTAAGATTTTCTAAAATGCTGTTTTAGAATCATTATTAATTTAAAATGGACGGGTTTGGTAATAAAGTTTTTTTTTTTTCAAACCTAAGGTTTATTTAATTTTTATTTTAAAAAATATTAATAAAATACTTCTATACGTCCCAAAATTAAAAAGAAAAACATATATATTATTTTTTGAAAACTTCGTCAAATTAGTTATTTGTGGGCCTTATTTGTTTGTTTTGCTCGTTCTTTTGTTGTTAATCTTAAGTGCTCTTTATAATACTTATGTCGATACCATAAGCCTATAATATTTGTAGAGAGACTTATAAATAAATAAAAAATAAATAAATATGAAAATATTCGTTATCTCATACCTGATCGTAAACAAAAACAAATGTCTTATCAATATTCGTACATTAAATTAAAACTATTAAAATAATTACTTTAATGAATTAAATGTCTTCCCTATATTATACTCTACACGTTTTAAAAGGATAAAAAATATTTATCGAAAATGATAATTTATTTTAATTTTATAAAAAGGGTGAAAAAGGGGCGAGAAGAACAAGCACCTTTATTCAATCCCAAATTTGCAGTCTTGGGCTCTGCGATTTGATTTCTGGGGGTATTACTTCCTCCACCTCCTCTTTTTGTTTTGCAGCCCACAGATTTCGAAATTCCTGTTTTGTCCTTGCCAGATTGTGCAGAATTTGGCTTGCATGGTTCAGTTCTGACCACAGACTTTATTATATTATTATTTTCTTTTATCATCACAAAGAATCGATGTCAGCCAATCAAGAAACGCGAGCTATCAGCTTTTCCTTCTCTTCTACTGATATCAAAACTGGAAAATGATACAACATTTTATATAAACCAAAATAATTTCAGTTTCAGATGTTCCTCAAATTCCTATGGTAGTTTTCTGTGTTATCCACTCACTCAGATGTTGGGTGGTGCACTTTCATCTTCAATAACTCAAAGCCTCAATGCGACAAGAACAATTGCAATGCTCTATCCAACTCACAGATTATTGTCTCTTAAGGTACTTTTATACTTTGTTCTTTCTTCCGGTTATTTCCTATGTTCTGTTCTTGTTTTATACCAGGATTCTTTAGTTTCGTAATGGGCATGCATCAATTCATTGGTATGTGATTCAATTTTATGTTTCTCTAGAACCCAGTGGTAAATACCAGAGGATTTTCGTCAAAAGACACTGTTTTTATCAGGGGTCATCAAATCAATATAAAGCAATTTTTTGGGCTTATCTCGGATCGTGCTCGACTAAACAAAGCAGGTGCTGGTTACTCTCAATGCATTCATTATTCAAGAGGTTCATCAGTTAGAAATTTGAATAATTACACTGATTCTTACTTTACCATCATGCTAAATGAGTACTGAAATTTTTTCATCATAAATGTTTCCCTGCAAATGGTAGAAGTCAGAAGTTGGTTAGTGTTGTGGATTATTGAATTTGCCAAATGGGAAAAGAGAAACGGAGATTGACAGTGTGAGCAATGTTATTTGATGATGAGACTTTTTCATAATATTTTCAATTATGCAGCAAAGTAGGTTGGAAAGGGTGTGTGTGAGTAGATAAATATCATAGTTGATTGTGGCACTCACATTGTTACGCTGCAGGATTTGTTGTTTCCCCAATCTGTGGCCTGCCACTGACAGAAGATAATGTGGAGAAGGTTTTGGATGAGGTAAGGCCTGGCTTGATGGCTGATGGAGGGAATGTGGCATTACATGAGATAGATGGTCTTGTTGTTGTCCTCAAGCTACAAGGGGCATGTGGATCATGTCCTAGCTCAACCATGACATTGAAAATGGGAATAGAAACTCGCCTCAGAGACAAGATACCAGAAATCATGGAAGTGGAACAGATAATGGACACTGAGACTGGCCTCGAGTTAACAGAAGACAATGTAGAAAAAGTATGGAAAACTTCTTGCACTGCACTGCATAATTTAAAGAATTCCTATAATTTCATTGGCCTCTTGAATTTTATGTTAGGTGTAAAAGCTTAGTGAATCACTAATTTTCATCTCATCTCATGTAACTTAACCAAAAATGATAGATATAATATGCAAACCTTGATGAAATCTTTGAGGCCAAATAACTTATCTCATTCTTCAATCTTTTGAGTAGTGGCATGAATATTTATTATAGCTTGAAAGCTAGAACTGTAATTGAAGACAGAGCTATGAGAAGAAATGCAGACATGTTGTAGGATTCATATTACTAGGGAGCACTTGCTGTTGCTGTCTTTAAGGTTGTTAATTTTTCAGGTTCTTTCTGAAATTAGACCATACCTTGTTGGCACTGGGGGAGGCATATTAGAGCTTGTTGAGATGAAAGATTATGTTGTGAAAGTTCGGCTAAGTGGACCTGCAGCTGGGGTTTCGACAGTTCGTGTTGCCTTAACACAGAAGCTGAGAGATAAGATACCTTCTATTGCAGCTGTGCAACTAATAGACTAATGTCACATACAATACAAGTTCTTTTATAGTTTGATTTATGTGTTGCAAGATGAACTAGAACCAATCCATAGAAACAACATGTTAATTTTTGTTTTGAAAAGAAATTCAATGTCAGTTAGTTTTACAGGGTTTAATGTTGGTTCCTCCATTTTCTTCAGAAGACACTAGTGAAAAAATGCTGTTTAACGTCGGTTATTTTGGGCTTTTAACGTCTATAAAACAACCGACGTCTATTCTGGTGACGTCAATGGGACGTCGGACAAGCATATAACTGACGTTTATAGCGACGTCAGTCATTGACATGTCCGACATCACTAAACGTCAGAGTAGGACTAACTGGACGTCTAAAGACATTATATAGACGTCGGTCTGCGTAATAACTGTCGTCGAAGAGGCACTAAAGACTTCGAAATTGACACTGACTGATGTCTAAAAGGTACTATAGATGTCGGTGTACACATTAACAGACGTCTAATCCAGTGGTTGTGTTTTAGTGCAGTTTTGTTCCCGTCTTTGGATAGCCTAGTAGCACAATCTCCTTTTGCTAGTTTCCCTCCAAAAAAAAAATTGCGTCTTTTGAATTTCTTATGGGTCCCTTCAACCCAAAACTGAACCTAGGTTGTTGCTTAGTTCCATTTTCATTCGCAAGAGGGAAAAATCACGGTGAAACGATAACTAAGCAACCCAGGGTTGTTTTTGGGTTGAAACGACCAAAAGAAATTCACAAGACGCCGCTTTTTCTGGAAGGCAGCTAGCAAATGGAGAATGTGTTACTACGTTACCCCAAGAAAGGAACAAAACTGCACTAAAACACAACACAAAGAAAGCAAATTTTAATCAGTTGAACCAGAAGATAATCGATGAAAGACTAAACAAAGTTTAAACGGTAAGCATAAAAAAAGACCACGCATCTGGGATGTAATGCCGCAAGAGAGAAAAAGGAGAGGAGGAAGACGATAAAGATATCAGAAACAACAATAGAATGCCGCAAGAGACAAAAAGAAGAGGTGCCGCAAGAGAAAAAGGAGAAGAGGAAGACGATATCAGAAACTGCAATGTCGCGAAGGGTCTGCGGTTTATTTAAAATGAAATGGGGCGTCGGTTCCCCGTGGACACCGACGTCTATAGTCACCGAGACGTCGGTTATCTAACTAATTCGACGTCCAAGATAACATTTAAAGTGACTTTTTGAATGCCATTAGACGTTGGTGTCCAGGGGGGCAGACGTCTAATGCGCTGAACCGATTGACGTTTCATTTCCTGTCAGGGAAGTAGACGACAGTTGACAAAGGGCGTCGACGTCTATAATACTATAGACGTTCGTCACTGCTACCGAACGTCGACATTCCTCGGATTTTGGTGAACATAATTAATTACAGGCACATAGACGTCGCGCACCCAGAAATGCGACGTCTATTTTGCAGAAATTTCTGTCTTCCCGCCTTCCGGATAGGCTATAGACTTCGGTGATTGACCACGCGACCCCTAGTAGACGTCGGGCCCCAGCATAAGAAACGTCAATGACCAGGAGAAGTTTGTCTTCTCGCCTACCTCCATACATTGGACGTCGGTTTACGTCAGAGCTGACGTGTATTATATAATAGACGTCGAGTCCCTTTCAAACCGACATCTAGGTTACCACTTATTTACGCTAATGCCACCGTGCACTCATATACGTCGAGCTACGCACTAACCGACGTCATATGAATAACGTTAAACAGCGTTTTTCCACTAGTGAGATTTTACTATACACAGCTTCAGAAAAGAATTTCCTCTCCATCCTTTTCATATCTAAAGACATCAAATTTCCAAAAAGCAAAATCCAATACATTGGGTGCGGAAAGAAATTTGATGGGGTGCAAGAAAAAACAACCTAAGTTGAATTAGACCATTCTTGGCCCAATCAATTTGGCCCGTGACCTAAATGGCCATGCCTACAGAAATAGGTATAGAAAAAAGATGAAGATTGGTCGGTGATCAACATTGACACATGTGGTAATCTTAGGGCACAAAAGGATTGTTTCTGTTAATCACCTTTTCATTCCAAAAATATACCACACTATAATAAATTCATGCCACACTATAGTAAATGTAAAAATATAAATAACAATAAATATAAATAACGGTAAATTGTATAATTAAATATAATAAATAATAATAAATAGCAATTATTATTATTATTTTAGAATGAAAATTTTCTTGAAATTTTAAATGTTAAAGGTTTCCATAAATTAGGAAGGGGTTACATTTTTTTTTGTGTCTTACTTTGAGTTGTTTTGCATTTTACTTTTTCAAGATTTGTTTATTGTGAAGAATCATGAAAATGAGAAAGCTTTTAAAATTCCATAATATAATTTCAATATAGTTTAAATGAATCTTCGCTTAAATTATTATTTGTTTTAATTGTTTAAAATTTTTACTTAAAATATTGTTTGTCACGTAATAATTTCATACGTGTTTCTTTTAATAGTTTTAATTGAGTGCGAAAATGTTATAATTAATAAACAATAGTTAAATAATTCCTAACAAATAATAATAAGTATATAATTATAAATTATAATAAAAAGGATAATATAGAATAATAAATAATAATACAGAATAATAATAAATAACTGATAATAACAAATATAAATAACAGTAAATAATGTAAATAGATATAATTAAGAGTTAAATATGTTTTTAGTCTTTTAAGTATTAATGATTTTTTGTTTTAGTTCCTATTCAAAACATTATAGCATTTAATCCTCATGATATTAAAACATGTAAAGTTAGTTTCTAAAAATAGACGATGTTAAGTTTTGGTTGATCTAACTAACTGTCCTGTCACGTCTTTCACTATTATTTCTCTACCAAGTTAGTTTTTGCAACTCCACCTCTCACCTGCACAAACTGAAACAAAGGGGCAGCAGTTTCCTCTCAGGCATGCGTGCGTGATCTCTCCTTCACCACGAGTCCGCCACCGCGAGCTGCCGTTCTCGCCGAACCCATCGCCAGCCACCATTATAATCCTCTTCTCCTTCTCTTCACGCGAGGGAAACCCTCCTATTCGTGAACGACGCCGGTTGTTCGTCGTCACAACGGTGGTGTTGCCATCAAGTCAGGACCGTCGCTCTCCGTCGAATTCTCTCCAACACCATCGCGCCGCCGCCGCTATAATTACACACTTAATCTTGATTTGATATTAAAACACTTCTAGCAGCTTTAAAAAAACGGCGTTGCCACAGCAATATTTCATTGCATCCACCAACAATGTCTCATAAAGCTATAATTAGAGTTTGAGTTCCAGAATCATGTTCAATGTTCAACCACTCCCAATTATGCTTTTTCCCAACCTTTTATCAGCAATAAAACTGTCAATCACGTTCTGCATCAGTGACTGATACAAACCACTCTGCAGTTTGCTTGCTGTACACAAACTATAATTCAACTAGCTATAAAATATATTTATATTGTCCCACAAAAGCTTTTTTCAAACGCCAAGATAGTTTAGATGTTTTTTGATATGCAAAATAAAGTGATTCAAATATGTTGTAAACTTCGAACTTACATTGAAAAATACCAGCTCCACAAGTCCTGATAGAACAAGATATCCTTCAAATATTAAAGTAAGAACGGAAAAAGGATAGATCAAACAGAAAAGCTACATAAAATAACTTCTATGAAAATAAAAGTGCACATATTTTATTGGCAAGCAATTATAGGATGTTGTAATGTGGGGAAAATTCTGGAATAGTTTAAAAATCAAATGCAAAGTTGATGGTGGACAATTAATGCCAGATTGCTCATAACATGATCAAAATACTTTCAAGCATATAATATAATATTCAGAGGCAAAATATGCCCAATGGTGATCGAAAAAGCCTTCAAAACTTGACAGTAAACCCATCAAGCAATTGAAACAATATATTGGAATCAAGCTACATCTCAAAATTCCATGTGGTCTCAGCAATAAGTTTGGGCGCTTTCAACTCCTCAGCCAAGTTAACAGATGCTATAATCTGTAAGACAAAGCTTAAAGTTAGAAAATATGTGTGAGAAACAACAAGATGATACTCAGGAACTACTTAATTATATTGGAGCGGAAGTCAACCCATTTAACCAAATTTAGTGCAGAAAATAGATTACAGCAGAATCCTAAAAGAGTCAAATCTACACTGATTAATTTATTAATAGAAAAACACACAAGGCATCTATGAGTCATGTACGAACGGTTCTAATTTCTAACATTTCCAAGACTAAAATATATTTTAAAGAAACAGAGAGCAAGAAAGATCACAACTCTGACCGGTATCTTGTTGTATGTATGCCGCCATATATTTAAGTATGTAATATCATATGCACACAGCCAAGACGCATTTCAGCCATGTCAGTTTCTGAAAGAGGGTAAGACAGCGGTGGCGGCGCGATGGTGTTGGAGAGAACTCAACGGAGGACGACGGCCTGACTTGGTGGCAGCGGCACTGTCGCGACGATGAACGACCAGCGTCGTTCACGAACATGAGGGTTTCTCTCGTGCGAAGAGAAGGAGAAGAGGATTATTACGGTGGCTGGCGATGGGTCCGGCGATGGACGGTATCGCCGGTGACACCTTTGGCTGATCGGCAGCTTGCGGAGACTCGTGACAAAGGAGAGATCACGCACGCCTGCCTGAGAGGAAACTGCTGTCCCTTTGTTTCAGTTTGTGCAAGTGAGAGGTGGAGTTGCAGGCCGTTAGCCAGATCAACCAAAACTTATCGCCGTCCATTTTTAAGGACTAACTTTACATGTTTTAATATTATGAGGATTAAATGTCATCAATGTTTTAAGTAGGGACTACAACCAAAAATAACCCTATAATTAATAATAAAATGATTCATAATAAATTATAATAAATAGTAACTAATAATAAATAATAGTAAAGTAAATGATAATAAATAATATAACTAATAAATAATAATAAATATAAATTTTGAATAATAATAAATCATAATAAACATAAAAAATAAAAAACAATAAAATAAATATAATTAGTAGCCATAAATATTTGTAATAAATAATAATAAAGATAAATAAACAAGTAAATAATATAAGTAATAAATAAGAATATCCATCTATTAGAAGATATAAAACAACTTGATATAAGTTGAAATTATCAAATCCTATGTGTGAGATCTCATGAGACAAATTACATTAATCGAATCATACACATAGTGACGATCTCAATGATAAGAGGATACAAGTTGTTTATATTTGTGCAACAATATTAAGATTTTTATTATATTGATAATATGATATAGTAGAATGAATTTATATACAATCCATATATATAGAATAAATATAAACACATAATGTATGAGTGTGCTCATAAAATTATTAGTTAAATATTAATATGCATTACAAAATTTGTTTATATAGACGTGTCTATATACAAATTAAATTAAGTTTGTCTAATGACATTGATCATACTTAGAGTCTCACCAACAAATTTAAAATTACAAACAATTGTTACACTAGGTTTTTTTTTTTCATGGTGTATCTTTTTTATTTTTAGATGGTCTACTCTTTATATTTTTCTATATTGACTAATCTTTCTTGTATCTCTTTACACTTTTTTACAAAATTTATCATTTTAAATTTTATATTTTTACCAATTTTATTTAACAATTTTTATATAGTATGTCCTTTTTATTTTTAAAAAGTTTACTTTTTTACATATTTTTATATAGTCTAACCAATATTTAATTTAAAATTCAATTTAAATTATTTATTCTGATAAACTCAATCATAATATATTGTTTAAACCAATTATATACAATATATTTTATTAAAAATATATGTAAATAACTTAAATACATTCTTATTATAAAAACAAATAAAATATTATTATTTAATTCTATAAAATATAATACTTATATTAAATTATAATTATATTTTAGAAATTAAAATTAATATAATAAATATATTATAATTTTTAAAAACCTCATTGCCTTGCACGTGCACACATACTAATTATATCACATATATTAGAAAATGCTAGTTTCTTATGGCAAAGAAAAAGAAAGAATTGAAATGCATTCCTCTTAATTTCAAAACAAAGTGCATAATTTAATGTTATCAATACATATTTATAATCATAATTTAATAAAAAGGTTATCCATTAATTATTAATAATGATTCCTTGCCTTGTGAAGACAGAAGATATTGAATTTGACTAACATGAAGTTGGAAACATTAGTGACGAATCAAACCACTTTTAGATTCCACTCCTCTCTTCATGATGCATCAATGAAACACATGTTTTTGTGGTCCCAGAACGCGTAAATCAGGCCAACAATGGTGGTGTTGGAAAACGAAAAAAGGAAAAAGAGAAAGAAAGAAGATTAATCATATCATGATTCTGCGTGTGTGTAACTTCAATATCTCATTGTACTCACCTAACACCACAAGTTAGTTTAACTGTCAAACTTTCATTCCTCTGAAATACTATTATATTCATTATTATAAACTAAACATTGAAATAATCGAAACTGCATTGTACTTTGTCTTAATCATACACGACATTCACAAACATTACCATAAAGTAATAATAACAATAAAAACTAAAGTTCTAGAGCATTGTTAATTCCTTTTCTTTTCTTTAACTTGTTCTTTTCGCTCCCCTTAACAGATTGAAATATATATATATACAACACGATATTCAGAATACATTAGCTAGGAAAATATAAGATATTGATGAAGTTGATTTGGTAATTGACAATATATATATTATATGTGGAACACAGAGATATATATATATATATATATATATATATAATAATAATAGTGGTAATGGCTTTATGGAAAAAGCAAAGCAGAAAGGTATGAATGAATCAATGTGTCTCTGAGAGGCACTGAAGAATGTTCACCTGCATTTGCAAACAGCTTACATAGCTTTGTAGCTCAGTCACCATTTGTTCACTACACATCTCTTCTCCCCCAGGTATCAACATTCTAAGGCTCTTCAACTGATCTTCATCTTCTTCTCTCAAACCCCTTCTCATTTCAGGCATGCTCTTGTGTTTATTTCTAGCTTTCAAACTAGGGTTTGAAGTGAAACGGTTGTTCAATGGAACCATTTCACCATTTTGGCCACAAATCCTTGATGAGCCTTCACCAGCCTTGTCCTTGTCACCGAAGCTGCTTCTGTCACTATCTGCATTGGCTCTATTCCTCTGAAGCTTCACACTTAGAGCATCGCTCCATGCAAAACCCTGGGCTGAGTGCACCATTGCCATGTCCACTTCATACTTGACAACATTCTGAATATCACAGTGCTCTGAAGAGGTATTCCTTTCCTTGATCTTCATCAATGCCGGCACCAAATAGTTCATGTAGTTTCTAGCAAACGCTGCTTGTTCCACTTTGTTGGGTTCAAGTGAGTATACACGTCTGCGTTTAGCAGGTTGACCCTCCATGTGTAATCCAAAGAAACACCTTTTGTATCTAAAGAAAAATGAGTCTAAGCAAGAAGCATAAAGGAAGGAAGAAGAAGAAGAAGAATAATTGTTTTTTTTGAGTGATAGTAGTGGGAATATAAGCTAAAAGGGTGCAAAATGTGCAAAGAAAAAGTAGCAGGAGTGTAATGAAAGTGGGGGAGAGACAGAGGTAGTGGTTGTTTTATGTCAGCAATGTTAAGGAAAAAGAAGGCAAAAACAAGCTTTTAGGGAATGGTGTGGTTGTGGTAGAGTTAGTGTTGAGGATTGTTGAAGTTATAGGGATTTTTGATGAGGGAGTGAAGTTCACAAGCAAATAAATTTTTAATTTTCCTTGACATGAGGAGGCCCCATGTAACTGAATAATTGGAGTGATAAGGAAATTGGTTTATAATAATTTCCATCAGAAGCAGGTATGGACGCAAGCACACGCACAAAAAGAAGACCACAGGCCTAGAAACACAAGTTTCTGTAGGAAACTGATTATAGGCACTCTCTACAACCACACATCAATAAATGGTTACAATTGTGTTCCTTCTTTAAATCAAATCTTGACTTCAAATCTTCTATATATAAAATATCATTAAAAGGGTTAATAAGTTATCTAACATAAAATTCTCTTTAACAATAGACAATTCGAAAAGTAGAAACATGGAAAACATCTCTTCTAATGAGCTAAGAGTACACTGAATTCCTCATTGATTTTACATTTTTACACTTACATTTCAACCCAAGATAATAGATAAGTGAAAAGAGTATGCATAGGAAGGTACAACACAAAGATATGAGTGTGTAATGTGTATGTATGAATGTGAGTGTGCAAAAAATAGTGAGAGTGGTCAATTTTGAATGGCACATGGCCTCACATGCTTGTTGCTTTTGACAACTACCCACATAAGGGATTCTCTCCCATGTGCCACTAGAAAACAAAAACACTAAAACCCCACTATAAATGCACCTCACATGACTCCAATCCCTTTAAGTGGTACTCTTTCTCTTTGCACTTAGAGGGTATCCCCTACTTACAAGTTTTTCCCCTCTCATTTCAAATCAACCAGCTCATCCTACACTTCTTCCACCCCCTTCTCTTTATACCCTTTCTCTTTAAATTAATTACCCTCTTCATTTTTTTATTCCTTTTCCTTTGGGTTATATCACTTTAAAATATTTCATCATTCCTCACTTCTTGGGTGAGCATAGAAACATCAAGATTTTAAAAAACAGAGAATTAAAGCAATATAAAAAGTAAGTATAAGATTTTATTTTACACTCACAATCTATCACAACTTATGATAGATATAGATTTTAAGATAACTTATATAAAAAAATAGTATAAACGACTTCTAATTTCACATTCATATATTAAAATCATATTTAACCTTAATTAGTCATTCTATTTTTTATCTTTCTATTAAAAAAAAAAGTTTGAAAAAGTGATGGATATAATATACTAATTGATATCAATTGTCATTGAGTTTGACTTTTAAGATTGGATGATGTACTTTCTAAAAGGAAGACATTTTACATGATATTATTATAAAAATTAGCACATGAGTTTATAATTAAAGAAACATACCTTTTTGTAAATTCTGAAAATTTTGATTTGATTAACTGTAGAGATCCATTGTCGATTATAATAGAGGAGTGAAATGATGAAAGTTTGAGCATTAGTAATCTCAATACAAGGTGAAGCTACTAACAAATTTGGTATATTCTGATAAGGTGGGGGTGTGAGAGGCAGTTATGGTCCCATGAATTGCTCATATTAAGAAAGTTTTGATTTTGAAAGGATAAACAAAATCCAAATTGAAATGGTCCTACTCTAGTAGGATGATTAGAGAACAACTATGATAAACCTAGCTTTGGGCAAGCAAAGTCAAAAACTTGTCTTCATTGAGAAAAAAATAAAGTGAAAAGAAAAAAGTAGCTAGATAACTTAATCAAATTTGACCCTCATGCTTTGTAATATACTCACTCGTCCTAGGAGAGCCCCATCTGATTTATTATTATTTACTTCAAATAAAAAATGAAAATAATAATAATAATAATAATATTATTATTAGTTTATGTAGAAAGTTTGTGTAGAAAGTTAGCTTAGAGTCCTTTTGCTTTCAGAGGATCTGAACATTGTAGTTTCCAAGTCTGAGGCAAAACTAAATGCCAACCACCCTTTGGACATTTGTGGGACAACCATGCATGTGCAGAAGACTCTCAAAATTCAGATTATTTGCATAAAGTACAGCTCTTATTCTCACAGTTAATAATTATTAATAGTGAAATTATTCTACCTGATGCAGAAAAAAGGCTTAGAATTTCTATATGAATTTCACATTGGTATTTCATATCACATACAGGGCTGACATAATCTAGAGTTGGGTAGGATCAGTTATTATGTACAAAGTTCAAAAGCAAGACTGATAGATTAGCCTTGGCAAGAAAAACAAAAAATCAGGTATTAACATTAATTGAATGTTGAAGCTGTTTCAAACAGGTGTAAGAGCATTAAAGAGGATCAAAACCTTTCTTTCAAGTACTTAAGTTGACCAAATCTAAGACCTGAATCCAAATCATTGTATTAGAAAGAACTAAAAATCTCATACATGTCAAAAATAATATTGAATTATATATAAACTCAAATCTAAGAAGACATAATTAAACATATCTTAAATACATTAATATTAATGTTGGATCATTAAAATACAGTAGTGTTTGTTTGATATGAAAGAATGTACTGATAAAATCTTAGAATCTGATATAATAATTGTTGTCAGTGCCCAGTTGAGTTATATAAATGAGAACAAATTTGACCTATAGAACAATTAGAATGAAACCCTAATTCATATAATTTAGTGTTGGATTTAGCCTAATTTGGGATTATTGTTGGATGACGTGTAAAGGTGTAAAGGATGAGATGTTTGGTGGGAAGAGTTGTTGGAAATTGTAGGTGAACTCTCAAACTGAGGAAGCGTCTATGATAGGCTGAGAATGCTCCACGGCATCTAATTCTGGATCACAAACAAATCTATCTATCTGTCTGTACGGACAACACCCCTTTTTCTTGGTGGTCGAGAACGACAACGCCACACTTTGTCACTACTTTCGTATGATGTGAGAGCCACAAAACAACGTTAAACATGTTAATTTTCTACTGCTAATCTCATTACACATCTGCACCACACCACCTTCCATATTATCTTATCTCTATCAATTTTCATTTTGTAAAAGATTTGTATTAGAAAATGGATTTAAGGTTAATTCAATTTCATAAAATCACGAGGTTTTGACGTTGTTAAAATAAAATAGTACCATGAAATATTAAATAATTTGTAAAGTATATTCAATTTTATAAATAATTATAAAGTATTACATATGAATGGTCTATCGATAACTCCAAAAGGGCAAAATAATAAGTGAAGAAATTCAATATATAAATGAAAAAAGAGATTCAATTAAAATAATGGATTGGATACGGCACAAACATTCTACATCACATCTACTGGAAAATTGAACTAATTAATAATAGACGTGGAAAAAATTTATTATCGCAAAAGATTGCATAAAGAATAAAGAATAAGAGAATGCTGAATTTTCTTTCTCTTTTGTATTCTTATCCATCCTGCAAAATAATGACAATAATTGGTTCAATTTGAATTTCAAAGTGCTAATTAAAAGTGTATGTATAAAGAAGGCTAACAAACAATTCTATACATCCTTTTTCACTACGAAACAAAATTTTTACAACATTATCTATATGGTATGGAGTGATACTTATTAGATAAAATTGAGGCTAAAATGATTGTGATTTTCAGTCAATTTTAATTAATAATAAAAAATTTGTTCAAATGAGTATTTTATGTAGTATATTATACTAAGAGTTTTCTCTGCTTTAATTTTTTCTTCTACTTACGAACTATTTTGAAAATGATTTCATGTTGACAAATTTCTCTGCTGGCTTTTTGACCCTTTAATGATTAAATAAAAACGTTTAAATTTTAAGAAAAGTAATTTTAACAACTTCCTATTTTTTTACAAATAAATTTTAAACAAGTTTATAAAAGAATTCAAATTTGAAAATATTAAAATCCCTTTTCTAAAATGCTAAAATATTTAATTATAATTTATAAAGCAGACTAAAACTAAATTTTAAGAAAAATGTTTCGTATGTTCTGAAATTAAAATTCTTTAAAAATCACAACAAAAATAATTTTGAAATATATTAGTGTTTCAAGAAAAAAAATTGAAAAATTCAAACCCTCCACCCTTCTTTTGTGAACGCATAGTATATTGTTTTAATTATGATTTTGTTAGGAAGTCCATAATGACATTTTCAAAACTAATTTATATTATGAAATTTAAAGTTTCTAAATTTCTAAATTACGCAATCTGTTGGATTCTATAATCTAAAATTATACTTTTAATAATAAATTAAAGGATTTAGAATACAAATTTTAATTATATAATTTAAAATGATTAAGATTAAACTGTATTATGCAAATTAAAATATAATTTTGGATTATTTTTCCTTATATATGCCAAAAAAAGAGAGTTTTTGTTATTAATATAAAGTTATATTACTATTAATGTAAAAAAAAGTTATGTATTCATTTTCAATGTGTTAAGTAACAAGAATTATCTCATCAATAATGATGATAAGAATAGTTCTTTAGTTATTGATGTTATGATGTAAAAATCATAAGTATAAATATCCTGTTATCCAACACGTTTTATAAAAACAATAAAGACTTAATTGAAAAACATAATTTTTTTTTAATACTCAATAGACTAAAAAAATTAAAAGTTAAACTTAAAACTTAATTAAAATTTAAAAATATATTTCAAAATTTGATATTCATAATTCTATTTTATACTAATTAATATAACATTTTAATTTACATGGCATATTTCAAAATATAGTTTAAAATTAAAAATAACATGTTTATATAATTTAACTTTCTTTTGTATTATAGAAGGAGAGAAAAAAAGGTGGAGAAATTGTGGAAGAATTGGTAAAAAGAAATTGATATTTTCTTCCTGCACCCCATTGTTAATTGCATCTCAAATACGACATCACGTCACTATTATTATTGTAGTTATTATTCTTATCACCATGATCGTTATCACTACTATAGAGAAAGAAGAAGAGAGACAAAACATATTGTGGAAACAATTTCATTTTTGAAAACTCCTTTTAGAACACATTTTATATCATTTTGAAAAGCTTGTTTTAGAAAACCTCATTCTAAAAAACTTGTTCGGGGAGAAAACTTGTTTGAGAAATTTTATTTTGAAAATCTTATTTTAAAATGCATTTTATGTTCCAAAAGTCTTACTTATAAATTTTATTTAGATTTATTTTTTCTGGAAATTCTGTTCCAAGAATCATGTTCTAGAAATTCCATAAAACTTATTTTAAAAATTTTCTAGAACAAGTAGTCCAGAAGTCACACTTTTAGGAAGAGTAGAATGGCCATTTTAAAAATCATGAGGGGTGCACCTAGAAATTTTGGGGGTTCAAGAAGAAAAAGTCAAAGTCAAAGTATATAAACACCTCCGGAAACCCGAATCCGGATACCAAATTTCGTTAGGCATATTATTATTGGTAGTTTGCATGTTTATGGTCTTGTGCTACCTCGATTTTTTCATGGGAGTAGCAAAGAGAGAAGCTTTTTCCTTCAGCATCACCTTCTTTACTACTTGCTCAAACACAGAATTGCTTAGACTTTTATCATTTAGTTTATTCCTTTTGAGTTTCTTATTTCAAGAGTGTTATATTTCTCTCTTTGTTATGCATTCAGAAAACCGTACTATACTTGTGAATGTTTAAGAATTTGGCTGTCATTGTATAGTGTTTAGTCACTATGTTAGAATAACTTTTAAGCTGTAAAGGTAAAACAGCATCTGCTTTTTTTCTTCATTACTGAAAATCCTTAACTGGAATTGCTTCATAAACTCTAAGGCTCACTCGGAGGTGCTCCATCAATCGTTCGTTTTCGGACAAAAGAAAAGGAATAAAACAAAAACGAAGGCTTAATTTGCACGCTTCCTAATCCTGAAGAATTAAAGCTAGTATTCATGCATTTGTCATATGATATCTTCTTCATTTCTCATTTCAACTTGCTATCAACTTAACTTCTGTCTTAGTTATAATAAAATCTCTGATTTTTCCCTATGTTTTTAACTTTCTTCAGGTTTCAGTTGCCTTGAAGCTCATGCATTTTCCCGTGTAAAGATAAATAAAAGACCAGTTTTGCAGTTGTACCAATCCAATCAAATATGTTGAATTTCTGTGGCTCTTATTCATTTATCCGGGTTTTGTTTTCCTTTGTCTCTTGGTTATTTGGAGGACTGAAAGGTGCAGAGGAAAAACCTACGACTGACAACAATGATCCTCAGATAAAGCATGATGTTTTTGTTAGCTTCAGCGGCGAGGATGTCCATCGCGGCTTTCTTAGCCATTTGACTGAAGCTTTTCAAAGGAGAAACATAGATGCCTTTGTAGCTAATAACAATGTAAAGAAGGGAGAAGAAATATGGCCATCACTTGTTGAAGCAATTGAAGGATCATCCATTTCATTGGTCATATTCTCACAAAACTATTCTTCTTCTCATTGGTGTTTAGAAGAACTCGTGACAATACTTGAATGTAGAGAGAAATATGGAACTAGTGTTTTACCTGTTTTCTACTATGTAGAACCCACATATGTACGACATCAATCTGAGGTGCAACGCTGGAGACATGCTTTGAATTTGGCTTCTCGTTTAGCGGGAATTAACTCATCAAAATTTTCGTAAGCTCTCATAAATGTCAAATATTTTACACTTGTTATGTAGTTTAAGTGCATATTATCATATCTTGGTTTGTTAAATGGAAAAAGTGATGTAATTAGTCCTTGTGTTGAAAATTGTTTGCAGAAGAATGTTCATTATTCATTGCTTTCTAATAAAATAATTGTGACCAATGCAACTATGGCAGAATTCTGATGGTACTAGACCATGCTTTGTTGCTAGTGCAAAGAGTTTAGTGCTTAAATTACATGTATACTTTAAAATATTTATAGATATATCTAACAAAAATCCCCTTTGTTTTTTAGTACTGATTATTAAAGAATCACCACAAAGAAATTTTCCGTCATGCATTTGAATCCCCTCACGAAACTTCCAAACAATTATGTCAAAGAACTTGATTTTAACAGAGTTTCACTCTCTTTTGTGTGATATAGGGATGATGCTGAACTAGTTAAGGAAATTGTCAATGAAGTGCTCAAGAGGATGGTTAAACAGTCAATTAACACAAAAGGGCTCGTTGGAATTGATGAAAAAATTGCAGCTATAGAATCACTGATAAGAGAGGAGCCAAAGCAAACCAGACTTATTGGAATTTGGGGTATGGGAGGTGTTGGCAAGACAACTCTTGCAGAAGAAGTATTTAATAAACTACAATCTGAATATGAAGGTTCCTATTTTGTAGCCAGTGAAACAGATCGATCAAACAAACACGAGCTAATTTCCTTGAAGGAAAAAATGTTTTCTAAGCTATTAGGATATGATGTCAAAATCGATACACCAAATTCATTGCCCCAAGGTATTGTCAGGAGAATTGGTTGTATGAAGGTTCTTATTGTTCTTGATGGGGTGAATGAGTCCGAACAGCTGGAAAAACTGCTGGGAACTGTCGATAATTTTGGATCAGGTAGTAGAATAATTGTAACAACTAGAGATGTACAAGTGCTGAGGGCTAACAGAGCATATAAGATATACCAGCTTAAAGAATTCAATTTTGACAAAGCCCTTGAACTTTTCCAGTTGAATGCCTTTAAAAAAAATGATCATGTGCAGGAATACAAAGACCTTTCTAAAAGGGTGGTTGATTATGCCCAAGGCATTCCATTGGTTGTGAAAGTTTTGGCTGGTCTTCTTCATGGAAAAAATAAGGAAGAATGGGAAAGTATGTTGGGAAAGCTTAAGAAAATGCCTCCTAAAAAAGTTTATGAAGTAATGAAACTGAGTTATGATAGTCTAGATCGCAAAGGGAAACAAATATTTCTTGATCTTGCATGTTTCTTTCTCAGAACTCATGTAGCTGTAAATGTGGATGATCTTAAGTCTTTATTGAAAGATGATGACAGTGATAATTCTGTGGCTTTTGAGTTGGGAAGGTTGAAAGACAAAGCTCTCATAACTATATCTGATGATAATACTGTATCTATACATGATAGTCTACTAGAAATGGCGTGGGAGATTGTTCGCCAAGAGTCTGTTGAGCACCCTGGAAATCGCAGTCGGTTGTGGGAACTAAATGACATTTGTGAAGCATTGAAAAATGACAAGGTTAAAACTAAACTAGATACTGTGTCTTTGGAACAGTTTTTGGTGAGAAATGTGGCTTTTGGTGATGTTTAACTTTTTTCTTCTATATTGATGACAGGTTAAAGAGGCTATTAGAAGTATAAGAATTCACTTGCCAACAATTAAGGAGCAAAAGTTAGTGCCTCAAATTCTGGAAATTAATATGAGCAAACTAAAATTTCTGGAAGTTTTTGTATGTGATCGCTATGATGAACTTACTCTTCTTAAAGGGCCACAATTTTTGGCAACTGAGCTTAGATTTCTTTCTTGGTATCAATACCCTCTGAAATCCTTGCCAGAGAATTTTTCTGCAGAGAAACTTGTAATATTGAAGTTGAGAAATGGCAGAATGGAAAAACTTTGGGATGGAGTGAAGGTAGGTGCCTGACTGTTATTAGTTTGTGTTAATTTAGCTTGATGTGATGATATCTTCATTTTGTTTCATTATATTGCAGAATATGGTGAATTTAAAACAAGTTGACCTCAGTCGATCACAAAATTTAAAGAAGCTACCAGATCTATCAAAAGCCACAAATCTAGAAGTCCTTCTTCTTAAGAGTTGTTCTTCGTTGACTAGTGTTCATTCATCTATTTTCTCTCTGCCCAAACTTGTGAAATTGGACCTTCTTTGTTGCACATCTCTCACCACACTCGGTAGCAGTTCCTCTTCATGCAGTCTCAGTTTTCTCAACCTTGGTAGGTGTACCAATCTAAGGAAATTCTTGCTGATATCAGAGAATATAAAAAAGCTTAGATTAGGGAACACCATGGTGAAAGAATTGCCTTCATCCATCAGCAATTTTAATCAACTGCTACACCTTGACATAAGCTTTTGCAGCAAGCTTCGAACTATTCCAAAGCTTCCCCTATCACTTGAAACTCTGAATGCTAGAGAATGCCAATCTTTGAAGACTATATTGTTTCCTTCAACGGCTGTTGAACAATTAAAGGAGAACAGGAAAGGGATTCTGTTCTGGAAATGCATGAACTTGGATAATCAGACTCTAGTGGATGTTGGGTTGAATGTTCAAATCAATGTGATGAATTATGCAAACCAGCACATATCCACACCAAGTCACAATCATGGTGAACATTGTGATGATGATAATTGTGATTCTTATTCAGGTGTTTATGTGTATCCAGGAAGTACAGTTCCAAAGTGGTTGGAGTATAAGACAATAAATGATTCTATAATTATTGATCTCTCTTCTGCTCCACCTTCCCTTCTCATTGGCTTTATTTTGTGCTTTGTTCTTGGTAAGTACCATAGCACAGATGTTGATAGATTTGAAGTGATGATCACTATTGATGACGAGGACGAAGGTAAAAGTATCAGCGTTCCGATTTACATAGATTATGGCAATGAGAAAACTGAATCAGATCACGTGCGTGTGATGTATGAACAAAGATGTTCTACCTTCTTAAACAACAGAGCCGAAAACCAAACAAGGTTTAAAATCCAGGTTACAGTGGAAGAAGCACTGTCACACAAGTTTTTGAAAGGATTTGGCGTTAGCCTTATAAGCAGCTCAACATATAAAAATTTCATTCAGGAAATGCAATTGCGAGACTCACAGTATCGATTTCGTTAAACAAATGAAATTTGGTTCTGCTTCATGTTGATCCAGGTGTTCCTTCATGTGATATCCCATGATTTATTTTTATTTTTTTTAAATCTTAGATGGGTTTAGTGTATCTTAGTGTATGAGAAATTTAAAGTTAGCAATATTAGTTTCTTATCTCTCATATGTAAGTTAAACACATTACATTCAATCTAAAAGTAGTAAGTACGAGGTATTAAGTTGAATTATTATTGTATATACAAAATATTTTATATGTAAAAGACATTTTAATTTGTAAGGAATAAAGCACTTAAAATTTTATCCTTTTTTGTTTATGTTTATAATTTGTAAAAAAATATATAATAATAATAGAAAATAGTGTAAAATAAGTGTAAAAACATTTAGGATGTAAAAATGTCATGATCTATTTCAAATAATGGTCACTCACATGCCCTTCTAATTACTCCGTCTTAAAAGTTCAATTTAGAATTTAAATAATTTCATTCATAACTAGGCATTTTGTGCCAAAATTTAATAATTGAATTCTTTTATATAGATAATTTTGAATATCTTATTGTTAAAAATAAATTATTGTATGTTTTTCATTCTCCTCAAGTCAAATGAGTAAAAGTATAGGAGGTTTACTCCAAAAGGGTATTTTAAGAGTATACAAAATTTGAAAGTATTAAATATTATACTAAAATATATATATTTTGGAGGAACAAGAATATTAGCAGGTAACAAGAGACATCTCAAACAAAAAAAATAAGGGAACATGACGAACTGGTGTGTCCAAGATTAGGACAGTTCGCTTCATACTAAAACATATTCAATTAAAAAAATCTACATAGTGACGGCTCTCATACTAATTTTATTTAATTAACAAAGCCGCTGCAACTCCCATTTATCCATTATTGAAAGACTAATAATATCATTAAACACTTTTACATTCATTTAATATAGAATATAAGGATAAAATAGCTTTAAAAATATAAAATTTTGTAGTTTTTTTAAGAAAAATGAGAGTAAAAAGTACTATTATAATATTTTAACAACATTTTTTTAACAAATTTTTTATAATCGTATATGTGTTACTATTTTATTGGATTATTTGAATTTATTCTAAAAAAATATTTGAAATGAGCAATCACAAACTGTGACCTAGGATAATGTAAAATGAATGAAAAAAAATATAGGTGTGTGATGGTATATTTTTTGTAATTGAAACGCGTGGGGCCTCCATTACATTTATTCAGTGAAGACTTCTTCCAATCCAACACCATACCCAGTTTCACTTTCTTTGACAAATTGTATTTGTATTTCTTTGTCTCTTCTTCATCTCATCTCTCTGAGTGTTCCTTTTCATTTTCTCTCTGTTATTTCGAAAACTGAATGGTGCAGAGAGAAAACCCATGTCAAACAACAGCTCACCTAAAATAAAGTATGATGTTTTTGTCAGCTTCAGGGGTGAAGATGTCCGCGATGGGTTCCTTGGCCATTTGACTGAGGCTTTTGATGTGAAGAAAATAAATGCCTTCGTAGATGAGAAGCTTGAGAAGGGAGAAGAACTATGGCCATCACTCCTCGAAGCAATTGAAGGATCATCCATTTCTTTGATCATATTCTCACCAGACTATGCTTCTTCTCCTTGGTGTTTGAAAGAACTTGTGACCGTACTTGAATGCAAAGAGAAATATGGGCATACTGTCATCCCTGTTTTCTACCATGTAAAACCTACAGATGTACGACATCATTCATCTGATGGTTACAGAAAAGCATTCGCTGACCATGAGAGAAAACATAAGAATGAGGTTCAACTCTGGAGAGATGTCTTCGAAAAGTCTACTTATTTATCTGGAATTGAGTCATCAAAATTTCGGTTAGCTCTTTTTCCACATAGATGATCAATGTTATCTAGTTGTCATATAGTATATATGCATATCATGGTAGCTAAATTGCAAAGTGATGTAAGCTTTGGTATGTTTATTAGTTAATACTTTTGCGTGACATATAATTTAAGCCAGTACCATTAGGCTAGAATTCTGATGAAACCTGTGCTTTGTTGATCCATTGAATTTAGCCGTTAAGGAATCTCCACTGAGAAGGATGGAAGAAATATGATAGAAATTTTCCATAATGCATGTTGAAATCATCTATCCCCCAACAAATTTCCAAATGAGTTAATATTGATAGCATTGATTTTAACACATTGTCTGTATGTGGTGCCTTATAGAAATGATGCTGACCTGCTAAAAGCAATAGTGGATCTTGTGCTGAGGAGGTTGACGAAATCCCTGGTTAACTCAAAAGGGCTTGTTGGAATTGATAAAAGAATTGCAGATGTAGAATCATTGATACACAGAGAGTCAGAAAAAGCCCGTCTGATTGGACTTTGGGGTATGGGTGGTATTGGCAAGACAACTCTTGCAGAAGAAGTATATAACAAACTACGGTCTAAATATGAAGGTTGTTATTTTTTGGCCAATGTAAGAGAACAGTTAAGCAGAGATGGAAAAATTTGTTTGAGGAAAGAAATATTTTCTGCGCTGTTAGGAGATGTTCAAATAGATACGCCAAATTCACTGCCAGAATATATTGTTAGGAGAATTTGTCAAATGAAGGTTCTCATTGTTCTTGATGATGTGAATGATTCAGATCACATAGAAGATCTGTTAGGAGTTCTTGACAATTTTGGATCAGGCAGTATCATAATTGTAACAACCAGAGATGAGCAAGTGCTTAAAGCTAACAAAGCTGATGAGATATACCATCTTAGAGAATTCAACTCGGATGAAGCTCTTGAACTTTTCAATCTGAATGCCTTTAACCAAAGTGTTCATCAAAGGAAGTACGATGAACTCTCAAAAAGCATTGTACATTATGCCAAAGGCCTTCCACTAATTCTGAAAGTTTTGGCTCATCGACTACATGGAAAGAATGAGGAAATATGGGAGAGTGAACTAGACAAGCTTATAAAAGTACCTCCTACAAAAGTTTATGATGTTATAAAGCTGAGTTATGATGATTTAGATCGCAAAGAGAAACAGATTTTTCTTGATCTTGCATGTTTTATTTGCATATCATGTGTGAAGATAACCGTTGGCTATCTAAAATATTTACTGAAAGATGGTGAAAGAGATAATTCAGTGGTTGTTACACTAGAAAGACTTAAAGATAAAGCTCTTATAACATTTTCCAAAGATAATGTTGTATGTATGCATGACAGTATAAAAGAAATGGCTTGGGAGATTGTTCGACAAGAGTCTCCTGAAGATCCTGGAAACCGCAGCCGGTTGTGGGATCCTGATGACATTTATGAAGCTTTTAAAAATGACAAGGTTGAAGCCTAACTAACTACATAATATCTGAATATTTTTTGTGAGAAATGTGGTTCTAAATGTTGTTTAACTTTTCTGCAATTTCGGTGTCAGGTTAGTGAAGCCATTAGAAGCATACAAATTAACTTGTTAACACTGAAGGGGCAAAAGTTAGAGCCTCACATTGCTAAGATGAGCAGACTAAGATTCGTGGAAATACACGGTCGATTTCGTGCTGAAGGGCAAGGGCTTCAATTTTCGGCAACTGAAATTAGATTTCTTTTTTGGAAATGTTACGCTCTAAAATCCTTGCCAGACAAATTTTCTTTTGAAAAGGTTGTGATATTGAAATTGGAATTGGGTAGAACGGAAAAACTTTGGGATGGAGTGCAGGTAAATATGAGTCTCATAATTCTTTGCTAATTCAGGCAACAAGAAATCGATTTAACTCTACCGACATTTTTGCTTTATTTTATTACAGAATCTGGTGAATTTAAAAGAACTTGACCTCACAGGCTCACGTAGCTTGAAAGAGCTGCCAGATTTATCAAAAGCCAAAAATATTGAAGTACTGTGCCTCGGGAGTTGTTCCGGATTAACCAGGTTACCTTCATGCTTCGCCAACCATACACAATTGCTATATCTAGACATAAGCCATTGCCCGGAAATTGTAACAATACCAGAGCTTCCTCTTTCCCTAGAAACTCTATATGCTGGAAGCTGCAAATCATTAAAGACTGTATTCTTCCATTCTACGGCAGTTGAACAAACAAAGAAAAACAGAAAGCACGTTTCGTTCGACAATTGCATGAACTTGGATGAAACTACTCTAGAGGCTATTTGGTTGAATGCACGAATCAACGTTATGAAATTTGCATACCAACACCTATCTGCGGCAAAGCAAGATGATTTTCAAAATTATAACGATTATGACAAGAATTATGATTCTTATCAAGCCTTTTACGGGTATCCAGGAAGCAGTGTTCCAGAGTGGTTGGAGTACAAGTCAAAAAAATATTCTGTAGTTATAGATCTCTCTTCTGCTCCACCTTCCCCTGTATACGGCTTCATTTTGTGCTTCGTACTCCTTGGAGAACCTGATAAGCTTAAAGTTAACATCGTTATAAGTGATTGTGAGGGTAAAGGTGTAATGGACAGAGTTAGAATGAAACTAAAGTATAACTTTAGGTATAGTTTTGGGAATAAGTTTAGGGGTAGTGTTAGGTCTAACTTTAGCTCTGTTGAATCGCAGAAAGTGGTTGTGATATACGACCAAAGATGTTCCAACTTCCTAAACAATATAGCTAAGAGTCTCACAAGGTTTAAAATCATGGTTAGAAGGCCGACTAAAGACGATGGCAGCTCTTATAGTAAGAGCATTATGGTTGGATTAAGTGGATTCGGGGTGAGCATAATAAGAACATCGACATATAGCAGTTTCATGCAACAAATGGAATTGTGTGACTCAATGAACCATTACGTTGAAAAACAGAAATCAGTTGTGTTTCATTCTTCCCAATCTCAGGTATTTACTTCATTTCCTTTGGGATGCAATTTTGTTCTAAGAAGTTTAGTTGGACTTTTATTTTCTGAAAAACCTGTGATGTCAAAAGCTGTTATAGAACTGACATATGTTATAACTTTAAATTTTGTAAACTCGTTTTCAAAACAAATCTTATCTAATACTTTAGTTTTATTGAGTTAATTTTTCTAAGATCTTATTCTACTTGTAATGTCAAAATGTTTACCAAAATAAATTTCATAAAGTAGTAAATTTTAGATATGGTATAGAACAAAGATTTAGCCAAGGACTATTTGAGGCATTCAAGCTTATGTATTCAACAGTTTCCATTTTCTCTTATCAGCTGAAAACTCCAACTAATGAAGGCTGTGTACCTTCCCCTGCTTGTCAGACTGCAAAGACCATTGGCTATATATCTTGCAGGTGCAAGTGCAAGTGCAAGTGCAGAGAATACACGAAGTCAATTTTACTTCTTTTTTGTATAATTTTGTTAATAGTATATTATGAGACTTGTGTATGTATGTTGTGTTAGTAATGGTTGTAGTTACTTATCTGTTACAACTAAATATTCATGTTAATTGCATTTTTATATGTACTTTTCTCCTTTAAGATGAACATTAGATGGAGATGGTGTTATTGCTACAGAAACAAATTCATAACCATTTGGATATAAGATCCTATACGTATAAGAAAAACAAGCAACATTGGTTCCTCCAATAAGCTAAAATAATAATCCAGTCTCAAGAGACTATAATCATGCCTTACTTCTAGTTTAGACTAGAATAAAACTATATTAGAAAGTCACTAAACAAAATTTTGAGAATATGTACTCTATCGTACTGTTGATGATTGATATTCCACAAGTGATGTCGGTATCTAACACTCAATGAACTGAAGTTTATGATGAACTTTAGTCATAAACTTTAGTTACAGTACATTGTGCATAGAACTCAATGATTGTTTTACCTTTAAACTCCTTTTTTATAAGTGTAAAATAAGTGAATAGGAAGCTTTTGTGGTGGAGGACAGCAACCTAGAGCTCAAGGGATCATGTTTTTGAATAAGCTTTCAATTATTTTTTGCATTTTCCTTTTTTTTTTTTTACATAAACCTTTCATTTGTATGTTCTACAATAAACATGAAGTACCTTCATTATATTACTTAGCTTTAAAAAATCTAAAAACGATAATACACTAGTAAAAAATTCGGTTTATACAGCGCACATTATGCCACGGTTAGGCAGAAACCGTTGCATAATGGTGCGCGGTGGCAGTTTTGTAAATAAATTAACACTATATGCCGCGGTTCACCTAGCAACCGCGACATATTCTCCTGCCACGTACTGACATTCCCCAATCGTCAGCCCTGCAATAAATTGGCAGGGGGTATATGTCGCGGTTGCTAGGTGAACCGCGGCATATACCCCCTGCCAATTACAGACATTCCCCATGAGTCAGCCTATGCATTAAATTGGCAGGAAATATGTCGCGGTCCTGCTGCGAACCGCGGCATATTCCCCTACCAATTTAATCAATGAGTTGACTCCTCTGGAATGTCAGTAGTGGCAGTGGTTATATGCCGCGGTTCCCCAGGCTAACCGCGGCATATACCCATGTACCTCCCAACTGCCTTTTGGGGAGACAGTTGGTATATTCAGAACGACAGAGTATAGGCCGCGGTTCTCATCGTAACCGCGACATATACATGTATATGCCGCGGTTCAGCGGGAACCGCGGCATATAGTTCAAAAAAAATTACAAAAGTGTCATTTTTATTATTTTTTAAGCCGTATATGCCGCGGTTATCTGATGAACCGTGGCATATGCGCTTTAGAAAATAGAATACAGAACAGTTTCTTCTCTGAACGACGAACGCCAAAACGCTGCTGCCGCCCATCCTCGTCGAAAAATCTTTGCCGCCGCGCCATTCCGCCGTCCGTCGATCCCCTGCCGCTGTTTCGCGTTCTTTGCCGTCGCGTCCTCTGCCGTCGCGCAAGCCTCTGCCGCCGTCAAGCCATCCTCATCGAAAAATCTTTGCCGCCGCGCCATTCCGCCGTCCGTCGCGCCCCTGCCGCCGTCTCGCGTCCTTTGCCGTCGCTTCCTCTGCCGTCGCGCGTCCTCTGTAGTCGCGTCCTCTGCCGTCGCGCAAGCCTCTGCCGCCGTCGAGCCATCCTCTCCGTCGCGCCATCTGCTACTCCGGGTACGTTCCATTCTCTGATAATAGTGTTGTTTTATATTGAAATGCACGATTTGAATATGTTGTTGTGGCTTTGATGGTTTTTGAAAAATTTGTTGTGGTTTTGGTGGTCAAATAAGACACAAAGTATGTTAACTTGTATGGGAAATGATTGGTCCAATAAGAGACAAATTTTATTTAATTTATTAATATGTTATGAAATTTTTTTAGTTGATTTCTTATAAAATCAAAATTATGTTTGAATGATTTCTATAGACAAGATATCGTATGTTTGAGTGATACAATGTCTGAATTGATCATTTCAATGATTATTAATTGTATGATTGTATGACTGAATTGATTGTATGATTGAATTGATAATCTTATATAGATATTCTATAATTTTTATTTTGTAAAATTTAGGAATGGATCGAAATTGGATTAATTTACCACGTATTAGTGCTGAGTACGAGAGAGGTGTAGAGGAATTTATACAAGTTGCTCAACGTAATGAGGGGAGAAGTGATGATGAAGTGAAGTTTAGATGTCCTTGTGTGAACTGTTTGAATGGGAGAAAGTTGAACGCAACCCAAATTAGAGAACATCTTATCTGTGATGGTTTCCTAAGATGTTATACAACATGGTTGTGTTCATTTTTCTCGTCAATATGTAGTAAAACCATCGATCCTACAAAGTTAGATGAACTTCAAGGCGAGATTGTTATCATCTTGTGTCAACTAGAGATGTTTTTCCCTCCATCATTTTTTGACATCATGGTACATTTACTTGTTCATTTAGTTAGAGAAATCAAGTTGTGTGGACCGGTATACTTAAGATGGATGTATCCTATTGAGCGTTATATGAAGATTTTGAAAGGGTACGTTAAAAATCCATATCGTCCTGAAGGTTTGATGATTGAAAGGTATATTGCTGAAGAAAGTATCGAGTTTTGTTCAGATTACATGACATCAACGAATCCGATAGGAGTTCCTCGCACATCATGGTTGAATAAATTTTCTACAAGTAAAAGCATCTGAGGTGTGAATGTGGTGACAAAAGATCGCAAAGAATTGTTGCAGGCGCATCTTTATATATTGAACAACACAGATGAGGTGATCCCTTTTTTGGAAGCACACAAAGCCATTGTTAAGAATAAAAATCCAAGACAATCAGAGAAATGGCAGTTGATGGAGCATAACAAAACATTTATGTCTTGGTTCAAATCTGAAATTGACAAAGAGCCACATTCTTCTCAAACTTTATTGTGGCTTGCAAATGGTTTGAAGTTTGATGTCGTGTGTTGTACAAGTTATGAAGTCAATAATTGCACATTCTATACGAAGACTTTGGATGACAAAAGCACAGTACAAAATAGTGGAGTCAGTTTAGAAGCTGAGTCACTTCAATTTTCCACATCAAAAGATCAATCTCCTGTACTTGGATCAATGAGATATTATGGTATAATAGAAGAGATATGGGAGGTTGATTACACCAAGTTTTTTGTTCCATTGTTCAAATGTAAGTGGTTTGACAATAAGAGTGGTGTAAAAATAGATGAATCAGGGATGACACTGGTTGATTTTCGAAAGGTGGGTTACCGAGACGAACCGTTTATCATGGTTCATCAAGCATCTCAGGTTTTTTATGCCAAAGATCCTGCGTCTGACCATTGGTATGTCGCTCTTCAAGGCAAAAAACAAATTGAAGTTAACGAAGACAATCTGATTAATATTCATATTGCTGACAACCATTCATTTCAAACTACAACAAATTTGGACGACCAATCTCTAGTTGACAACGATGATGTACATGCAATTCGATCAGATCATGATGAGGGAATATACATATGATGAATCCATATCTTTATGTATGAATTTTCAATTTCTGTATCGGTATTTTGTTAATATCACATAAGTTTTCCTTTTATATATTTCCAATGATTACCATTACATGTTTTGTTAAATTAATATTTCATGTTGCTATTTATTTTGACAGATATATGGCTGATCATCCACAAACTTCAGAGGATGAGGCTCCCCCTACCAGATCCACTAGAGGACCCACTAGGATGAAACAACTTTTGATCAGAAAGAATAGTGGTGAAAGAACTCCAGTGAATGTGAACGTGGTCACGGGTGTGGCAACTGGCCCCTATGCAGATGACTTCCGATCATACCTTGGAGTAGTGGCACGTGATAGGATTAGTATTCTCACTCCATCTTTTGATAATGTGTCCGAGGTTGATCGGAACATTATATGGAACGATATATTGGTAAGTTAGCTAATATCATTTGAATTAAAATTTGTTTATGTTGATAATTTTCTACTAATAAAACTTTATTATGTTTATTTCAGCTGACATTTGACATTCCAAATGTCGCAACACTTAGAAATAAGTGTTTGTCAACTGTTGCTGAAAACTTCAAAAACTTTAAAAGTAAGTTGACATCAAGATATATCTTTGGACACCTTAAACATAAGTCTCCATGTAGTTCCTATAAGTCCATTGATGAGGAGACTTGGCGGCTTTTTAAAGAGAGTCGGATGTCAGAGGAATGGCAGGTTAGTATAATTTCTTTATTCAATTCCTATTAACAAGTGCTCATAATTGATATATCATATGAACTAATTAATTAATGTGTATGTGATAGGCAATTAGAAGCAAAGCACAAGGAACAAGTGCTCATAACAAAAACCCCCACCTATTATCTCGTGGTGGGTATAGGAAGCTTGAGGAGAAAATCCTCAAAAAAAAGGCAGATGCTAGACCACCATCTCAGGGTGGTAGCCCCCCTCAGCCTCCTTCTCCACCTTCTAGACATGAAAAATGGAAGTTGGCTCGTATGAGACCATCGGGCACCTACTCTTCCGACACTGCACGGGAAATTTCTGACAGAATTGTAAGTAATCATTGTTCCTAAAATAAGAATAATTGTAATTATACATACTACATTGAACTTTTTAAAGAATAATTGTGTTTTGTAATGTTACAGGACTCCTTGGTTGAGCAGAGCTCCCAAGGTCAATTCACTCCAGAGGGTCGCCAGGATATTCTTGCTGTTGCGATTGGACGACCTGAGCACCCTGGACGTGTACGTGCTGCTGGTCCTGGAGTAGGAATTAAAGAATATTTTGGGAGCTATTCTCGTCATCCTTATGCATACAGCGAAGCAGAAAGAGAAAGGATGACACAAGAGATCACAAAAAAGGTTCGAGCCGACCTTACGGACGAGATCACAAACAAGGTTAGGTCAGAGCTCAGGGCTGAATTGTTTAGTGAGTTCAGCTCCATGTTCCAGCAGCAGTTTGAGACCTATGGCATGCGCCCGGTGCCATCTCCTGTACAGGAACAGGAACATGTTGTGCCTCCCACAGGTAAACTTAATAAACATTTATGTGAAATTATTTCTATCTTTTGTATAATCTAACATTTACTGTGACAGGGAGAAGCGGGAAAGGAAGTTGTTCTGCACCAGCCGTCCCAGGGGATGACATGGACGATGCTAGTCCATGTCTGCTATACATTTTAGACGATATGGAGACGGTCCTGGTAGCTCGTGGAACAATGTTTAAGGCAGCGACTGTTGTTCATGGTGAACAGCTATCAGAGGATGAGGTGAAGGTCTCAGTGGACGAAATGATATTACCTGATGCCTTAGTTCCTCTGGCCACAGATGAGATTTTCACTGTGGAACAAGCATTCAAGTCCTTTATCGCTTGGCCTAAACATTTGGTTGGTTCAGTTTCTGACCCCCCGATATGGAATTCTTCTTTACACTTCTCAATTTTAAAGTCTGCATGTTATTGATGTCAAAACTTATCTTATTTTGGTTCATTGCAGGCAGAAGAGAAGATTCCTCTATCTGAGGATGATCCTATTGGTTCATTGCAGCTACTTGCTGACATCCTTGAAGATAAGCCTTTGGAGGTTGAATATGATTCTAATGTATTTGGGAGAGTCTCTGAGGTCCCATTATACCTTCATGCCTCAGATGTCAGAGAGCTTGCTTCGGGAACAGAAGAGTTGAATATTACAATTATTCAACTACGGATGATGTAAGTCTATGAGCAATTATATATATAATTGATTTGTATATCAAGTATCATTTTCTCAAAGTTACCTTTTGATTTCAGGTATTTGTGTGGGACCAGGAACAAGTTGGGGCACTCTGATGATTATGGATTTATTGATCCCCAATCCATTCACGAATCAACTGATTTTGATCACATCAACACAAATCTCATCAGAAATTTTGCAACCGGCAAAAAAGTATATTTTTTGCCTTATATATCTGGGTAAGTGAACTTTGTTAACTTAATAAAATTCCATGTGAGATTTTAAAAAATAATAGTTAAGTTATTATGAATTTCAGGCGCCATTGGCAGCTTCTTGTTGTTTCTATGCACGAGAGTTATGCTTTATGGTTCTGCTCATTGCACAGGCCTCCTCCCACAAATCTCAGACAACTGGTTGATTGGTAAGAAGGTCATTGTTTGGACTTTCTTTTTTATATAAATGAATGCTAAAACCATTTTTTTTATATATAGTTCTATTCCAGCAAGTATGATGATGGTTGGGAGATCAATTACACACAGTAGAAAGATTGCATGGATTTCTCTCAAGGTTTGACATATGGCAAAACCATACTTTCTTATAGTTGTTTTGTTTTAATGTTTTTCACTAACTATTTACAACTGTGTTGATATGTTGTAGTGTAACAAACAGAGTGGGTCATATGAGTGCGGATACTACGTAATGTATTGGATGACCCAAATTATTCGATCTCATATCACAAGAGGCTGGGAAACGGTAATATTTAACTTTAACAAATGTTGATTTTTTCCAAAATTTAGAATTCAAAACACTAATTAATATAAATTGTCTTGTGCAGAGGTTCAAGACGACTACACCAGTTCCTGAGAAGCCCCTATCATTCATCAAAAAGGCTGCTGCAAAGTATATAATTAGATTATATAATAGTTCTTAGTTACTAGATTTAAAATTGCTTTTGATTAGATTGTATTTACTTAGACTTTGTACTTTATTTAAAGATCAATCACATTTCAACATGTGATTGATCTGTTGTAAATGATATAGACTGTTTATTTGATATGCAGGTCTGTTTGTGTGGTAATGGATACCACATAAACAGACCTGCTATTTTAAAAAATTGCAGGACAATATGTCGCGGTTCTTACCACAACCGCGGCATATAGTTTCTCGTTTTTATTTTTTTTATTTTAAATACACGTTTTGCCGCGGTTGTGGTAAGAACCGCGGTATATTCCCTACATTTTACCGCGGTTCCAACCGCGGCATATAATGCTACGATTTATATTTTTTTTAAAAAAAGGGCTTTAGGCCGCGGGTGTGGTACGAACCGCGATCTATTCCCCATACTTTTTACCGCGGTTGAAACCGCGGCCTAAAGTACCAGACTTTTTACCGCGTCTGGATATGCCGCGGTTCGGGAACCGCTGCATAATCGCAAAAACAACCGCTGTCGTTTCCCCTGACCGCACTAGTGATAGGATTATTGGTTCTCTTTTTCACTTTAGAAGATGTTATTTAAAATTTAAATTATTTTTTACATCATGCAGGTGATAAATGCTAACCAAGACAAAAAAAAGTTATGAATTACGTAATGAACCGAGAACAGAAAAAGTATTTCATAATTAATTAAAATTTAAAACATTTAATAAAATATATTAAATACTAAATTAATATATTTAATTCATTGTTTAGTTTTTAATACATTGATATCGAGTAAATGACATATTATAGAAAATAATTAATGGTGGTGATTACATGCTATTAGATTATTAAAAAAAAAGAACTTTCTTATCTTTTATATTCTGTCTATTCACTTGTTTAAATAAACTTCTTAATCCAATTTCGTGATATTACATGTCAGATAAATTTAAATATTCTACAGAAAAATTTGACATTAATATTAAAATTGCTATTTATTTTTATAAATTTCACAATTAATTCAAATGTTAAGGTTTAAAATATTTTCCTTTGTAAGATAAAATGTTAAAAAATATTTTACCATCTTACAGAATTCACTTCGGATGAAGCTCTTGAACTTTTCAATCTGAATGCCTTTAACCAAAGTGTTCGTCAAAAGCAGTACGATAAACTCTCAAAAAGGATTGTACATTATGCCAAAGGCCTTCCACTAATTCTGAAAGTTTTGGATCATCGACTACATGGAAAGAATGAGGAAGTATGGGAGAGTGAGCTAGACAAGCTTAGAAAAATGCCTCCTACAAAAGTTTATGATGTTATAAAGCTGAGTTATGATGATTTAGATCGCAAAGAGAAACAGATTTTTCTTGATCTTGCAAGTTTTCTTTGCAGATCACGTAAGAAGATGACTATTGACTATCTAAAATATTTACTGAAAGATGGAGAAAGAGATAATTCAGTGGTTGTTACACTAGAAAGACTTAAAGATAAAGCTCTTATAACATTTTCCGAAGATAATTTTGACAGTATAAAAGAAATGGCTTGGGAGATTGTTCGACAAGAGTCTCCTGAAGACCCTGGAAACCGCAGCCGGTTGTGGGATCCTGATGACATTAATGAAGCTTTGAAAAATGACAAGGTTAAAGCCTAAATAAATGTATAACATCTGAATATTTTTTGTGAGGAATATGGTTTAAATGATGCTTAACTATTCTGCTATATTGGTGACAGGTTAGTGAGGCCACTAGAAGCATACAAATTGACTTGGGAACACTTAAGTCATTTTGTTTTGTTTTAGTACAGAATCTGGTGAATTTAAAGGAACTTGATCTCAGAAACTCAAGGAACTTGAAACAGCTGCCAGATTTATCAAAAGCCTCAAATATTGAAGTACTGCGCCTCATGGATTGTTGGAGTTTAACCAGTGTGCACCCATCTGTTTTCTCTTTGACTAAACTTGAGATTTTGAACCTTGATGGGTGCGATTCCCTTACTATACTCGCAACCGATCTCCATTTATGCAGGCTCAGGTATCTCAACCTTAATGATTGTTGCAATCTTACGGAGTTCACACTGACATCAGATAATATGAAAGAACTTAGTTTAGAACTCACGAGAATGAAAGCACTTCCCTCATCATTTGGGCATCAACGCAAGCTTGAATATCTAAGTCTTTGTGAAAGTCCTATTGAGAGGTTACCTTCATCCTTCGCCATCCATACACAACTGCGATATCTAGACATATCCATGTGCCCGAATCTTCTAACAATACCAGAGCTTCCTCTTTCCCTGGAAACTCTACAGGCTGCAGACTGCAATTCATTGAAGACTGTATTCTTCCATTCAACGGCAGTGGAACAAATAAAGGAAAACAGAAAACTGGTTTCGTTCATCAATTGCATGAACTTGGATGAACCTTCTCTAGAGGCTATTGGGTTGAATGCACGAATCAACGTGATGAAATTTGCAAACCAACACCTTTCTGCGGCAAAGCAAGATGATTTTCAAAATTACAACGATTATGAAAAGAATTTTTATTCTTATCAAGCCTTTTACGGGTATCCAGGAAGCAGAGTTCCAGAATGGTTGGGGTACAAGTCAGCAAAGTATTCTGTAATTTTAGATCTCTCTTCTGCTCCACCTTCCCCCGTATATGGCTTCATTTTGTGCTTCGTACTCGTTGGAAAACTTTGTGCTCCTGAATTTGACTTCGTTATAAGTGATTGTGAGGGTAAAGGTATAACGGACAGAGTTAGAATAAAACTACATCAAGAGTATTGGTTTTTTAGATCGCATAAAGTGGTTGTGATGTACGACCAAAGATGTTCCGACTTCCTAAACAATATAGCCACCAGTCTGACAAGGTTTAAAATCATGGTTACAGGGCCGAGAAAAGGCAGTGGCATACCTTGTAGTCTGTCGCCATCGATGTTTGCATTACGTGGATTTGGGGTGAGCATAATAAGAACATGGACATATAGCAGTTTCATGCAACAAATCAAAGAGCAAGGTGATATGGAGAGGCCCTAGGGGAAAGCGTAAGAACGTTTTATTGGAAGGCTAGGCTGAATGAAGGGCACGTGTGTGGTGAGCTCTTTGACCTGATACCCTTCTACTCTGTAATTTCTGGACCCTTCTTCTGAACCTTTTCTTCTTTTGCTAGGTGCCTGATACTGATTACTGTCCTGGAAGTTCGCATCCATTATGATTGTTGCGTGCAGTTGCTCATCTTCCCCTACATGCATTTGTCAATGCAAGTGGACCACACCACCTCCATCTAATTTAATCATTTTCTGTAATTTATAAATAAAATTAGTTAGTAGTATTACTTGTACAACTTAATTCAATAAACTGCATGTTCAAATCAACTGATATTTCTAAACAACGTTTTAGTCAGAGTACCATGAAATCCTTCAATTTTGAGCCCCCAGATAAATCTTTAGCCAGTTTTCTGAAAAAGAATTATCATACGTTTCCCAAAAGCAAAAGAGTGCTACTTGGATAATGTCACGCATGAAATGAGAAAGAGAGATGTTGACATTTTCTGGTATAGGACCACTGGGGTAGAAATTTTGGTCATTCAATTCACAAAACTAATAGCATGCTGCATGCAACCTTTATCTACTTGATTCAGTGGAAACTAAACTATAACATGAAGAAAACGTCAGGTTGAGCACAAACCAAGTTTTATTGCAGGAGTCACACTTGGATTCTAATAATCTTTCCCTCAAGGGTGAGTCCCTTCCACATATGTACATTTCCCTGCTGATTACCAAGACAAACCAATGAGATATGAGTCCAACCATATAAGGAATTGACACCACTCTTTACCCAAAACCTTAAGGCAAAAGAAATAACGTGTGCAATTTATAAATATAAAGAATGTGGAATAAAATAGAAATGATTATTAGATACCATATTCGTATGCATGACGGTATGATTAGTTCAATTCTGTCATTGTACTCAATCAAGAACATTCCAATTCAACTTACAATTGTTCTAGGCACAATGAACATGTTCCACAGTAACCATTCAACATATATATTAATTGATTGAGGCAAATTCTTATGGCATAGACATTGAATTATATTTCTTCTCAAGAAAGGCATTCAGATTGATACCACTTTTATTGCCAGATTGATCAGCAACATTCTTATGACATACACATGCTTGAAAGGCAATATAATGGTTAGAATTCCAAGTATAAGTATAACTCATTAGGTAAAAAGGAGAAAGTAGAGAATTATACATTCATTTAACTCATTGTCTTAAAATTTTGGATAAATAATGATATCAATCTCTTATGTGGTTGAATCGGTGTCATTGTTATCGTATCTCCCTTGTGCACTCCCTTTCCATAAACCCAACAACAATTTGTACACTTAATCATTGAATCTCATTGGCCTATTTCAGATGATGATGTGCAAATACGACTTTTAACTTAAAAAAGCATTAACTATTCTGCAAGGCAAGGCCACTAATAACAGAGATTAAACAAAAATAAAATGAAATTCCCTGAGTTAATTTATAATCAATGATAACTTCAATAGTGCCCGTAAATGCATTCAGCCTCCTCCCCTTTATTTTTTTTCATTACCAATACGCTTATTCATATGTTTACAGTTTCTCTTCTGGCATGACATTGTATTCGCTCTATATTTGTTATTCTCTATTTTGACGAAGTAAACTCACGATTCAATAGAAGCTTTTTCATACTATTTATTTTTACAATCGTGATCTTGATAGCTGTGTTTTCTTGTATTTAGTGTTTAAGTTCTGCCAGAAAGGTAGCTTAATGATAAATTAGCCCCAATGCCCAAGGCACCCGGCAGGAAGGAAAGGGATTGAGTTGCCAAATTAGTGGGTCTTTCTAAAAAAAATAAGTGCACAAAGGAAACAAAATCTGATATGGTTATATGCACGATCAAAGCTCTTCCCTTGACTGCTTTAAATAGTTACCAAATTTGCTTTTGACTGGCATTATGAGGATCCCATTCCTAGATTTTTGTCCTCTTTTGGGGACACCATGCACTGCACCATTACATCTCAGTTTTTCAAATTCATGTTCTGAACCTTGACTTTTTAGAGTTTGTTTGTAACTTAACTTCAATGAAAGAAGATCAAAAGTACCAGCTAGCAACTTTTTCAAAGCATTAATTAGTCACCCCGTGGATATTGGTAGACATATCTTCAAACCGTTTGAAAATTTGGTGGCATTTATTTCATTCCCTAGAACTGCATTTTTTTTCTGGTGTTAGTGTTTCCAAATAACATGAAAAAAGTCTTTGTTGAGACCAAGTCAAAGTTTCAAATTTTGCATGATGCCGTTAAATTCCATAAACTCTTATTCTCCCACCACAAAATTCCCAATAAGCTAATTGTCTAGTCACTGCCACTTTAAAGTGACAAATCAAACATTACAACCCTGGTTGAGGAAGGACTCAAAAGCATATGAATAACAAGGATTGAAGGTAACAACACCACTTTTCCCCAAGCATCAAAGCAAAAATTTAGACTAAAACATCTGAAAATACATGAAGAAAAGATAAACAGACTGAGAGAGATGGATATATCACAGGCTTCCTCTCCCTACCTAGTAAGCATAAATAGTTTGGCCTTATCCTTGTCTCTCCGTTCCTTTAAAGCATTGAATTTTGGCCCTTTTGCTATCTACAACGTTTTTGTGTTGTTTATCACACGGTGTAATGCTGCTGAATTGTGTCAATGTCCAAACCTTTCAGCTTCACCACAGACTCAACATGTCCCTTTAGTGTGTGAAGCTCACGAAGCCTAAAAAGGGTAGGTGAAAAAGAGAGAAATTTCATGTATTAGTTCCATGGCAAGTAATGAATCAATTGTGCTACGAAATGTGGTTGCTTACCTTGCAACTTCAGCTCTTCTCTTGGCCTGCTCAGCAATCTCAGACAGTTCTCTGTAACTGCTCTTCTCATTGAAGATGCTAGAAGTTTCCGGTGGTTGAAGTCCATGAAGGGTCCTCTGAGCAAGAGCCCATTGAGCTTCCCTCTCCTCTTTACCATAGTCTTTCTTGGTGGTGAAGGCAGTCTGTCACCAACAATTTGAAACAATTATCAAATTTGAAACCTATGCATACAAACTTCACAGTCAAAGAATAAGCAAAAGTGAAAACAACCATAAAGTACCTTGTTCTCTAGGAGATTCAACCAAGCTTTGCCACTCAAGATGTAGCGGATGGCGAACTTCATCAAGTCAAGGGGGACATAGAAGACAATGCTGTAGAGCCATATAACTCCTGCCCAACCCCACCCAACTCCTTTGATCCTTGCAAAGCCCCAGTTTGCATACACTGCTAGTAATGTAGCAATCTGCAAGACCATAAGCTCGAAACATTACTCCAACCTTCTCACATAATTCTTATAATGAAACAATGAACACTCTTAAGTTGATCACACAATTCATATCCTAATTTGATCACATTTCAGTTCCATAAATCCAATTCTAGAAGATATGATGTAAGATCATCGTCCTTACCAGCTGAGCAATAATGAAAGCGCTCACTAGCAACATTCCAGGGCGTTCAATAAAGGACCAGCTGCGTGAACGGGTTACAAATATCAAAGCCTGGCTAACTATACTGACTTGTAGATACAAAGCAGCTGTCATTTCATCTGGACTGTCATGAATATGTCTAACTCCAAATTTATCCTTCAGTGACAGTGAAGGGAGGGATAGTGTCAGACATTTGAGCCAAAACAAGAACATTGAACTGCAATAAGGAAGCATGAAATGTAAATATTTCTTACAGGGAAGAAAGTAGTCTCTTTCATTGCCCAGAAGAATATAACAGTCATCAGCGCCAAGTAACCTCCAAGCACAACCCCAGTAGCAAATATTTCTTTCAGTTTCCAGCTATCAGGTAGGGGAGATGGTTTAACCCTGTCCTTTGAAATTGTCATGATTGTTCCTAATAGTTTGACAATACTGTTTTAGATCACGGTTCTCACTTATCATAAAAGAAGATATCAAGTATATTTCAGATAAATAAGAATTTTACCATCATTCAGGATAGCAATAATCAAAACCATAAAAGGGGAGAAGTCAAATTTCCAGATCAGTGCAATGAACATGAAGCCAAACTGCATTGAGAAACGGAAAATCCAAACTGATCAATACCTATTCTTTGACGTAATGAATTACATATTTAATCACAGTAACACTCTCTACTTACCACTATACGGATTGTGATAGATACTGCATATATCTGAAATTAAAAGATAACGGTACCGGGAGTTAGTTTTCAATACCGTAGCTGGAAAAAAGACTAGTCTAACAGGAAAGAAGTAACAAACCGTATAGTTCTTCATTCTTTGGAAAATAGCTCTGCTAGTTAAGACTGCACTTATAATAACACTCAATCCAGGTTCAGTCAAGACAATGTCAGAAGCACTTCTTGCAGCATCAGTGGCATCGGCAACAGCAATTCCAATATCAGCCTTCTTCAGTGCAGGAGCGTCATTGACACCATCGCCGGTCATTCCACAGATGTGCTTCCTCTCTTGCAACTTCTTCACGATTTCATATTTGTGCTCTGTAGTACAGAAAACAGAATATAATAAGGATATGATGATGATCTATCTATTACACAATTCTAATGAACATGAGCAGAGGCAGAAGGGAATAATAAGAAGATAATAGTGAGCTGATACAAGAATACAAACCTGGAAAAACACCAGCAAATCCATCTGCCTTCTCAATCAGCTCTTCTACAGGGAGTGCGGCAATACTTGCATCCTTGTCTTGTCCAAGCAATGAAGCAGATGGATACATATTTGTTCCCATTCCAAGTCTCCTTCCTGTTTCCTTAGCTATGGCAAGTTGATCACCTAGGGGGCAGAACAAAATTCATGATTTAAAATTAAGGATGTCTGATAAAAATATATTTTATTGCCAATATAATTTTCCTGCAGATAATGGAATGGTGGAGATTAGTTACCAGTAATCATCTTAACATTTACACCAAGGTTAAGAGCTCGGCGAATGGTTTCAGCACTGTCATGTCTTGGGGGATCAAACAGTGACAACAAACCAACAAACTGCCATGGAGCACCAGAACTTTCTTTTGTTCTCTCAGGAACTTCCTGTACAAGTATCAGTGAGTAAACATTGTCAGGGCTTATTTTGGTGAAGGGAAATGAAGATATGCAAATATAAAAATTTAAACATGAAGACTAGCTAGCTATATAAACCTGTCTAGCAACAGCAAGTGAACGAAGCCCTCTTTCTGCAAACTTGTCAATGATAGCATGGACCTTCTTCTTAGCATCATCCCTGAGGTTACACAGGGACATAATCTGTTCACCAAAATAAATACATTAGCACCAACAGAGTAACTATAAGTCTAACAAATTATGAACAAACGTATCAAGGTTACCTGTTCAGGAGCACCTTTGCTTGACCTGTGCCAATTTCCATCCGCATCAATGTAAGTCAAAGCAGTTCTCTTGTCAACAGGGTTGAATGGTAGAAAGTGCACCTCTCTTATGCCAGCCCTTGCCTGCACAAGGCATATATATATATATATGTTCACATAATTCATGCCAGAATATTTCTATAATGAACTCAATGACAGTAAATAATGAAATTGAACAGACATTTAGAATGCATTTGTTTAAGATATTATCCAAAAACAAAATGCTAAAGAAATGGCTTCTGAAACTTCTTGGCATGTTTGGCTAAGTTTTTACCTCTTTAGGATCAGCCAGCATTCCAACAATGGCAGCATCTATGGCATCCTGGTTTTCAGTCCTGGCTGCCCTGGCAGCAAGAAGGATGACGTGATCCTTGTCGACACCCTTGGCAAAGACCTCAACTAAGTTCTTGTCAACAGTGAGTTTGTTGAGGGTGAGTGTTCCTGTCTTGTCACTGCAAAGGACATCCATGCCTGCCATTTCTTCAATGGCAGTCATTCTCTTGGTGATGGCACCTTGCTGAGAGAGCTTGTGAGAACCAATGGCCATTGTCACAGACAACACAGTAGGCATAGCAATGGGGATACCTCCAATCAAGAGAACCAACAGATTGTCAATTCCATCCCTGTACTTGCGGTGCTGAATTGGGTACATCACTATGATCTCAGCCAGCATACCAACCGCAATGGAACAAATGCAGAAGTTCCCAATTGCAGTAAGAACCTTCTGGAAATGTCCAACTTGGTTGGTGCTATCCACCAAGTGTGCTGCCTTTCCAAAGAATGTGTGCACACCAGTGGCAATCACAACGGCTTCAATCTCTCCTTGTTTACAAGTTGATCCAGAGAACACTTCTTGCCCTGGATGCTTAGTAACTGGAAGTGACTCCCCAGTCAGTGCTGCTTGATCAACCATAAGAGGATCACCCTCAAGAAGACGAGCATCAGCAGGAATAATGTCACCTAGCTTGATGCTGATTATGTCTCCCGGGACAAGAATTGCAGCTTCTTGCTCACTCCATTTACCATCTCTAAGAACCTGCAAAGGCATCAACATTTCTGTGAGACACGAAAACATCCACAACTCGTAAATGCAGAGAACAGACACAAATTTCAATTGTATATTACCTTTGTTTTAGGAGCAAGACCAGCCATAAGAGCAGCAGCAGCATTTCCAGCATTGTTTTCTTCAATGAAACTGATAGTGGAGTTGATCAGCAACAAACACACAATACCCACAAAATCTTGCCAATCTGGAGGCTTCCCTTCACCATTTGCAAGAGCAATTGCCATAATAGCCGCAGCCTCCATGACCCATGAAAGTGGATTCCACATGAACCCAAGAAATTTCAGAAACTTGCTTTCCTGTGTATCATTACATTTACAACTATTATCAATCAGACATTAGACTTAATCACTGTATCTAAACATATTAGAGATAAAGAAAGAACCTTCTTTTCTTCTAGTTTGTTGGGTCCAAATATTTGAAGCCTGTTCTCTCCTTCCGTGGAGGACAAACCTTCCCTGGTACATTTCAATTGCTCAAACACTTCATCAATCGGAATACGTTCCTATAAACACATTAACACAGTGTTGTTAGAACAAAATGAACTCCTTAATTAACAGATTAATATGTAACCAAGATTTTTCATCCAAAGTTTTTTTTATCAATCAATTCAAGTTTTCCTTCATTTCCTTTCTTCGATTAGGGAGTATTCTTGCACGTAACTTAGATCTTCTGTACACATTTACATCTTATAGTAAATAGTAAATAATGCTGTTCATTTTATCATGAATCAATCGGATTCATATTTCCTTTCAATCTTTTTTTATGTTTCCAAAACTTGGTAACGTCACACATGCATACAAGTACAATCATACAGATAAAACCATAATAATTAGACATGGATGACGGTGGTAGCGTGAGACAGTTGGATTTCTCCACAATATTTTTTGATAAAAGAAAAATTGAATTTGAAATAACATGTACACATTATCTACACTACAAAGACAAACAAAATTATTGTACTTTGTTCGAAATCTATCTTGTGCAGTCTGAGTTGAATTGAATATATCAGTGGTTAAAATAAATTAAATTTCTTGTTTTCAATTTTAACGCATGGAAATCTATTCAGAAAAAATGAAATTTTAATTGTATATAGTTTTATAGGATAATGGAGTTTCGTTATTTTTTATATACTATAATCTAACTTTGTCTTATTTTATCTTGAGTTATCTTCAAAATCACTTTTTTTTTATCTACTGTATATCCAATTAAAATCAAATCATGCCAAATGTTGCACATGCTTCAACAGGGACACAACAATATGAATATGAACCAGTTTCCTTTGACTACAAACTCAAAATCCTAATCCTAATCTTTGAAAAAAATATTAAATAAAACCCCACTTCAGAACAACTTGCTCAGCCAAATAATAATAAAAATCCTAATGAACCAAAAGTCTCAAAGATGTTACTTAAAAAACCCCAATAACCAAAAAAATATTAAAAACAAGTACTATAGAAAGCCACTTTTAAGTATTTAATGAAAATAACATGTTTTATACCAAGCATAATTTTAACATGAAACTGTCAAATTAAATCAAATAAGTCAGAAATTTTGAACAGTTGAAACATGAAGTAAACTGAAAGAATTTGACAGTAATTATTAAGTCTCTTTAATATTTAATCAATGTTTTAAGACATAATTATTTCAGAAAAAAAAATATTATGAGGAAAGTATTAAGTGTCAGAGTGGACAGTACAGCTATCTGTCCATGTGATTGGCTCCTGAAAACAGCTTTCCCTTCTTGCACAAGTTGGGGTCCGTTTGGTCTCTATTTAATTAAAAATCACTTTTTCTTTCTTTATTCTATTATTATAGTAATAGACAACTAACAAGTTGAAACTCCATAATGAGGGCAAAATGGTCAACTCACAACCCAACCCATTCATGAATCCAAACAAAGCATGGACCCCCCACTGTCACAACCGTTGAATGTGAGACTTACTATGAAAACGGTTAATCCCAAGGGTCATGATCCACACAATATTTTTAAAAGGCCAAAGTACCACGGAAAAAGTACTTTAAATTCCTTCCCACCAAACAAGGCACAGACAGAGAGAGACACACATGATAGATGGGCTCATAATATAAATAACAAAACAATCAAAAAACCATTCTTTTTATTTTCGAAACCATATTAAATTGATCGAAATTATTCATTTTAGTGGATTATACAATTTTTTTTAAAGACCCTTTTAAAAATTTTAGCTTTCAAATAATTTTAATAAATAAAGAAAGTGAGAATATATATATATAAATATATGAATCCTCTTTGTACACTAATATGAACACACATGAATTCATTTTCAATAGACGTGTTGAAGTCTATGTCTTATCTGTATCTCACATGTTTGGATCCGCAATTAAGGTATGACCAGGGAGAATTAACATTTTGGTCTACCACAAACAAAGGAAATTTTCAACAAGGAAAGAAAAAACAAAATGAATATGTACATGATTGTAATTAAGTGCTATAATTTTCCTTCAAAGTAACGGTTCAAGTATTCAAAAACTCTCTCCTTGCATGTTACCTTCCCCAGAAATCCCCTCTGTTGACTTTTAACTTTCTCCCCTTGATTTTCTCAGCAATGAAACGTTAGGTGAAGAAAATCATATCATATATGGTGAAAAAATATAACTTTTTTTTTCTGATAACTGTCACTCAGACCAGTTATAAAGAAAAATGGACCCAAAGGTGAAAAGGATAAGTAGACAGATTTTAAAAAAGTAAATTTCAGAATTGTAATATACAAAATAAAGAGAGAAATACGTATTGTTCGGAAAGTAAAAATGCCTTTTTTAACTCTCCCATCTGAAATCCAAACATGCATGTTGTGATTCCATTCAAGAAATGAAAGCTAAATAACTAGAAGTTTTTTTTTTTTTTTTTCTGATATGGAAGCATTAAACTTTGAAGCCGACCAAAATCAAACATCCTTGTTTCATTCATTCATGATGCCACACGCCACCCACCAAAGCAAACACAGAAAAGAAACAGTCTTTCTCTGATATTCTTTGATTGAACCCTCTAGACAGCAATTAATGAGAGAGAAAAGCAAAGAGGTTGAAAGGGTGTGTGCATATATACCAGATCAACAGTTTCATTCCTGATCTCTTCGAGAGTGATGCTCCCTTTGTCCCCAGCCATGATGAGCCAACAGAAAAAAGGCTGAAGGCCTTACAAGAAGATGCACTGCAAACCAGAAACAGGTTGAGAAAACCAGAAAAGGATGAAAAAGATCAAAGGGTGACTGCCCCAAGAAAGTGAATGAATGAAGGGAAGCGAGACTAACACACCTCTTTATATATTCTCTTTCACAACATGAATGAGCCTCAAATCTCAATTAAGACTGCAAACAAATACAACCTCTCTCCCTCTCTCTCTCCTCTTCCCGGTGCCTTGTCGGTTCTTACTGCTGATGTTGCTGATTATGATGTTTTTTAGTTGAAAATTTGGAAATGCTGCTACTTTATTATTAAATTATGGTAGTTAAAAAATAAATAATGATGACATTTAATTTAACTTAAAATATTGAATACAATAAAATAAATTATAAAGAGCAATTACGCATGTTACCCAATTTGGGGGTCCCAACTATCTGTACTAGCCATGTTGAGGTGGCCTGCATCATGTTACACCTCAGTATCATATACTTTACTTGCCACATATGTTACAATTTTTTATTTTATTTTTATTTTTTGTTTTATGAGAGAAGAAAATAAATGAGTGAAAAAAAAAAGTGAGATAAGATTATTGTTGATATGATTGGAAGAGATGCAGAAATTAGAGACTGCTATATGGTTGAAAATCCTTGCAGTTTTATCATGTCAGTCACCTTTTTCTTTCACATTTAAATGCTTCTCGGAACTGAATTTAAAATAGCATAAGATTTATTTTTTTTCTAGTCTTTATGAAAAAATTAACATTCTTTCTCAATTTTACCATTTCGGTGTCTTTAGCTTTAATTTAAATTTTAATGTTTGAAAAAGTAATGATAATTGATAGTAACATTGTGTCACAATAAATTTATTTTCATAAATTTAAAAACATCTTTTCAATAGTTTTTAGAAAGTAAAAAAAAAACATAACATTATTAAAAATAAGATATAAAAAAAAATGTGTTTTCTTCTCTCAATACTAAAGAATAAAAAAAATTATAATTTCATAAACTACAAAATAAAACATAAAAAAACATCCTCGTATTTGTACTCTTTACATTTTATATATGTATTTGTAAATAAACGTGCATGCCTGTTAGTATTGAGTATAACATTTTCTTTCTTCCTTTTTCTCGCTTCAAAAAAAAAATTCTTTATAACTCGTAATTTTATATGTATTTATAACTTTTTTAGTCAACAACTTTAAACTGTCCTTATATTATTGTTGCTAAATAGAAAAAATATTAAAGTCAAACAATGAAACTGAAATTGGAGAAAAAGATAAAAATTATATATAGTTATTTAATTTTAAAACTTTGTAATGATTATGTAAAAATTGATATATATTTTTATTATTCTTAATATAAATTTTATCCTTTCCTTTTCATTAATCTAGGTAAATGAAACACTTTGGATTCTCCAGAAACTGACTTACTAGGGAAACACGATCCTCGAAGACTGCATCAAACATATGGAAATCTGGCACATGTAATTTACTTATGGAAACCAAACATAATATTGAATACTAACAAATATAATTAGCAAAAAATAAATTATTTTTATTTCTTTATTGGCATAAATTTATCTTAATTAACTATATTAGAGACTAATTTTACTTTTGTGATATAGTTATTGCTCACCAACTTTCATACACTAGACAAATTCTTCAGTATATAAAACATTACAATAACTCATTCTCTCATGTTACTTTTTGCTTCCTACTAACATGGGGAAAATAGTTTTATAAAATATTTCATTGTGTCACAAATAAATACATATGTTAAATTAGTTTTAAAAAATCAATAAGATGAGTTTGAAAAAATTCATTAGCCGAGCTAAATATTATAATTTTATTATTTTAATATTTTAGTTTTTTAATATTTTAACATTATTTTAAGGCAATAATTAACAAAAACAGTGAGAGTATATAATATATAATAGGAGAAGTGAGAGATTGACTTTTAATGTGGGACCCACAATAATGAAAGTCGTCTAAGACGCAAATTGAAGTGATGCAGTGTTTTTTAATGAACAATAATGCAGGGCGTGGGCCCATCTCATTTTCTGCCACTCTATATTATTAAAATAATTCTAATTCTTTCTCTAAAAAAATTTTCTTTAACAATTTCTTAATGAAAGTGAAAGAAAAATAATAAACTTTAGTGGCTCACTTGTAGGGATTCGGATTAAGTTTTTTTTTTTTTTAAATAAAATTAGGAATGACAAGAAAATAATCAGATTCGTCGAATTCGTTCAGAAAAGTTACGTTGGGATATTTTTAATTTATAAGTTTGATTTAATTTACTCCAAACCTTATAATTATACAAGTAAATTTGCAACTCGTTTTCATTAAAAAGAATTAGAATATTGTTTTCGAAGAGTAACACCTTACTCGATTAAACCCTATTGTCATTGTCTCGTTTTGTTACCACGTAAATTATGCACGACATTGTTGGTTTTGAAATTCTTTCCAAATTTTTAATTCTCTCTGCTTTTATGTGATAGATTATATGTACTGTCTTGGATGGACAAGTGTGATAATGTAGTCAAAAAGATCAAAACTAGTGAATCAGTCTGCCACCACAGCAGCTCGTTTCAACCTGCTCTCTTGTAAATTTATATGGATTTTATGAAATAAATAAATAAATAATTGGTGCGTCATCTAGACAACCTGACAGCTGGTAGGTTAAATTGTAATTTTTAACTCATTTTCATTTGATAAGCCAATCAGTCTCATCTTTATATTAAGTCAGATTTAAACAAGTCAGATTGGCCCAATTATCATTCTTATATAAAATTAGGTAAGATTTGTCTTCTTAATGAAGTGGACTTTGACAAAATCAGTTTTAAAATTGAGATCTACACATACACACACACACATATATATATATATATATATATATATATATATATACTTTAAATTGGTTCTCTTTTAGTCAATGTGAGACTTTCAACACATCATCCTGCTCACGCTTGTTAGGATTGATTTTAACTTATGACTTTAATATCATCTTAAGAAGTGAACTTTAAGTTTAACTCAACTTTAGCAAATCTCACTTTACAAGCCAATTGTTTAGAATTAAGTTAGGCTTAAAGTTCATTTCTTAACATGATATCAAAGTCATTGTTAGATTTATTTCTAGTGATGTTTTTTAGGCATATTATTTCACCTGCTATTGAATTACCCATTAATGTTTAATTCAACGCACAAAATATATATATCTAAAAGTGAGAAATGTGTGTTGAAAATCTCACATGACGTGAGGAAAGTGTGTTGAAAATTCTATATTAACTAAAAATAAAATCAATTTAAAATATATAAGTATGTACAAACATTATTTTATAAACTAATTTAACGGAATTCACTTATACCGAAGAAGAAAGAAAATACAATGACAAATAAGATTAATAAAAATATAATAGGTGAAAAATATAAAAGAAAAGTAATAAATATGGATTCGTAAATAAAAAAAATCCTTCACTCTTTTCAATTAAATCCTTTAACATTTTGTTTCTTTTATCATCTTTTCTTATTTTCCTTTTTAACAAATAAGAGTATAAAATTCATTCAAAACTTAAAACTATACAAAAATGTGGTTCCGGAGCAATCCCAGAAAGTCAATCAAGCCACTCAAATAACTTAACATAATTATTCCTAAATCTGAAAATAAATTATTTAAATGAATTCATAACAGCCGTCAAATAACTATATATATAACTTTTACTTAAAATAAAGTCACAAAATTATCGAGTTGAGAATATTTCTTTTCCAGTTTTAAACAAGATTAAGTGAATATATAATGTATTTTTAGAAGTGATTTTTTTTACTGTAATTATATTATTATTATTATTGTTATTACGAATAAGATTTTCTTTTTACAAGAATATACAAAAAGGAAAATAAAAATATGTAACATGTTACACTTTCTCAACATCGAGTTTATAAATTAATTAATATTCTTAAATTGAATACATACAAAATATTATCCAATTTAAAGTTTTATGACTCCCTCATAATTTTCTTTTAAGATGTTTTATTATAAATTAAAGTTAATCTTAATTTAAGTTATTGGAATTTTAATGATGCATTAACTGTAATAAGAATGAAAGCGTTTTTAACAAATACACTCAATTCATTAAAAAATATATTATTCAAACTAAAAAAAAAGCGAATAAAACAAAAACATCTATCATGCGTGAATCCAATCGTAATCCTAAGTTGCCACCTTCGGCGGCTTCAGCCTTGCACATAAGTGGGTGTTATGTGGGGCTTCACTTTATCAAATTCTAAACTTCTTTTTATAGTTTTTTTTTTTCTAATTTATTTATAGTAATTATTATTATTAGGAAATGTGACGAGAAAGTAAAATTATAAATATTGTTTGACCAATAGGAAAGGAAATGGAAATTGAATTGGTGTGTTTGGCTCCCACTGTCTCACTCCTCAGAACATTTTTCATTTGGCTGTATTTGACATGGAAATCACTTTTTCTAAAATTCTTTCATTATTTTAACTCTCAAACTAATCTGGGTAAGTGTTTTTTTCCTCCTCACGTTTTCGTAAATTCAAAATTTGATGGCTTTAAATAGTCAAAAAATTATATTTAAAATGTCACAAATTGTAACTACCGACCTTAACGATAACGACTTATTGGTAACATTTTACGTATAGAAGACAAAAACGATAATATAATAACAAAAATGTGTCGGATATTTACGTATGTAGTATATTTGGTTGTAACAAATACACCTTTTCCATTTGTTCAAAATCGAACATGTTTTCTCTTATCTTGATATATACACTTTCTGAAAAAAAAAAATAATATATGAGATTACCTCTCTTTAAGAAGATAGGTTTCTTCGTCTCATTGGGTTAACCACACTCAACGCAAGCTACTATGGTGACTGCTCAGACAAATTTCTCCTACAATACTTTTTAGCAGAGAAAAATAATGCAAAAAAATAAAAATAAACTTATTTATAAACTATTTTTAGTTGATGGAGAAACTCGTTTAATTTTTATTTATTTATCTCTACTTCAACTTTCATTTTGGTTAAATGAATTTATTCTCTTAAATTAAAAAAAAAAATGTAACAAAAGGTAAACCAATGGACTTGAATCTACAATTAAAGAATTTTTATAATAAAAAACTTCTTTTGCTCGTCAAATATATTATTCAGTATTTAAGAAAAAGAAAATGCACACAAAGAAAACTTCATTTTAAAAATATAATGTAAAGAAAACTTCATCTTTACTTAAGTTATTTAGTTCTTTTGTGAAACTATTAAAATTTTGTTATTTTATTTTTCCAGTAAATTTACTTTGTTGAATTTCGTATAGTAATGTATTAAGCAATGTAAAAATTTTAAATGCAATTATTTTGTTATGCATTGGACGTGAATCATAGTTCATAATATTGCTGATTCTTGAGAACATATATTAAATCAATTTAAATAATTACATCGATTAGATTTTATATTATGAAGACTAATTTTTATTTTGGATTTTAATTCTTTTTTGACAAAGAATCATTGAGCACAATTAAAGAAATTTATCACAAAAGAGCAAAATATTGAACTTTATTTTCTTGCCAATCTAAAATATTTCTAATTGATAATTCCAGGTTGGTAATGCAAATATTTTATTTTAAAAAAAGTCATAAATATTATATCAGTTCTTACCTCAATTGATGTAATATATTGTTTCACATAAGAGATATTACATTGATTTCATCACTAACTAATATAATATGTTATTTAATTCATGGAAATTACATTGATTCTAACTATAACTTATGTACTATGTTGGTCAATTTAGGGATAATATTGCATCGATTCTACCTATTCCAAATGTAATATGCTTTTAGCTCAAGAGTATTACATTATTTCTAATAACAAAAGATATAATATTATTCATTTTTTTTCTCGAATTTTCATTACGTCGATCAATATAATAACCCTAATAATAATAATAATAATAATAATAATAATAATAATAATAATAATAATAGTCCAATTTTTTATATTGAATTTTTAATCGATGTAATAGCTTATATATAATACATATAAATTGTACTTTATTTTATTATTGTGATATTTTAGGTAGGAAAACTGTGTAGTAAAAGTTGTATTGACATCTTTTTCTTGTGTCTTTACCATAATTTTTTTTTTCAGAATTCCCACGAAAGTAGGAAATAATCTAACACTACTACAAAGTAGGTTTCTAGGGAAAGGAGAAGAAAAAAGAAAATTCATTAGAAAATATGGAGAAAGAATGTTGTCCAAAATGTTCGAATACTTATATTCAAATGGAAAATGGAAAATGCATTAACATGAGATTAAATTCACATTTAAAATCCTAATACATATATTAAAATTTAATAAACCAACGTGTAAATTGTCTTGTAAGTTAAACCAATGGGTTAATGTTATATAGTCTAATTCTAACATAATGCACACTCTATCCACCCAACTAACGTGCCATGAGTTGGGTTAAAAAATATAAACTCATTTGTTATTTTTACAACTTTCATGTGGCTCTCATTTTAATATTGATTTCATAAATTATTATGTTAATCACCGATGATTCTCTTGGCATGCTTCGTGCTCCATACGATACATTATCAGTATTTATATATACTTTACAAATAACTCCTTTCCTTTTCTCAAAGCATGCTCTTATATTCTATAAGACCATAAAACAAAATTTTTAATTAATATTGCATGAAAAAGTGATTGTTAATTAGTATTGCATGAAAGTGGGTTCAAAAGAGGATGACTTCCATTGTCAAACCAGTAACTTCCAACGAAGAAAAGTTAACTACAAAAGTCATAATATATAGCACATAAGAATACAAAGGAAATTATTTAAGAAAATCTGTCAAAAAGCCATTTTGGTCGAAACTCACTGTAGTTTTTTTGAATTATTCACGTTTGACAAATTAATTACGTTTTAAATTAATAACGAAATATAGCAAAGAGAGTTTGGTGTGGTGAAATAACTAGTTTTCTCTAAAATGACAAAACACCATTCAAATCCTCATATATAGTGTTTAATCTTACGACAAGTATTAGAATAAAACAAATATTAATTATTGAATTTTATTACCAAAGTCAAATCAACTTTCAATTTAGAGTCTCCGCCCATAATTATATGTCTGAGATTTAGTTCTTCATTTTAATATAAAATATTACTTGGTTTTACACCAGATATATGACTTCACCCATACGTTTGCAAAACTATTATTATTATTATTATTGGATAGATGATTGAAATACAAAATAGTTTAATTATTAAAATAAAAAAATATTAATAAATTATAAAATATTTTGAATTAAAAAAATAAGTTATTAAATAAAATTGGAAAATATTTTTATCATGCCTAATTATTTGAATTTAAAAATAGAGTTCTTAAAAGATAAAATTAAAAAATATATATTTATTTGAATTAAAAAAATAGTTATTAAAAAGGTAAAATTGGAAAAAAATGGTCTATATCAAAATAGTCAATCATTTTTATTAATAGTATAGATTCCTTTGGTGTATCAAGGAAAAAAATATGTACTAATAAATATTGTATCGTTCAGTAGCTACACTAATTTAATTTAGGTTTTTAATATAAAAATATAGCTAAACTTATAAATTGTTTAGTTTAACTTGCTATTAAAATTAACTTGTTTATTTCAATATTTTAAAATTACTCTTTACTTTAGTTTGATTTGTGTTTTTTTTTTATCTTTTAAGTAAATTGTAAATAATTATTAAAAATTTGAAAATAAAACGAAGTTATAATATATAAATAAACTCAAATATCATTTTATTAAATTAATTTTATTATGTTAATTAAACTTAAATTTTACATGGTATTATAGTCATTCAGAAATTATTATTATCATTCGTAACTTATTCTAATCACACGTGTTAGGTTATGATGTCACTAATTATCATATTTTAAACTAAAAATGAAATTTTAATTAAACTTCATATATATTTAACTTGAAATTTTAATATATATTTTTTTATATTACTCAATTTTTTAATTTAGACTCATTTATATTTTTAATATTTTAAAAAATATAGTTTTGAATGAAATTATTAGATATATAAATATCTAGTGATTACACATTTATTAACAAGAAAATATCATCAATCTAAGTATTAAATTGATCCGATATAAAATTATAATTAAGGAAGTTGACTTAATCATCTTTAATGTGATACATCCTCAATTTCTCTTATCCTTTACGAGGTATAGTTTCCAACACGTTAAACTTAAAAGCTACTCTGTTAATAATTCTTCATATATTAATTAGTGACACAATCTATTAACTAACATCTTTAACATGGTCAATTTAATCAATTGAATATTATTTATGATATTTGATTAATTTAAAGTGAAGAAGTTTCACTTTAAAAGATAAAATTATATAATAATCTTTAATTAAAAAAAATCAACGGTTAATATGATAGAATGTAATATTTAGTTCAACAACAAAATACTTATGAAATAAATCTCACACACATTGCGTGAAAAACTCTATCCTTTTTATGATTTGGGTATGTTTCAACAAACATCACTTTACGAAAATTGTTAACTCTTTATTTTTTTTTTCTCGTATGTCCTCAATTTAACTAAAAGTAATACATTTATGAAAAAAATAAGAAACTTTCAGTAAAGTTATTTTAAAAAGTGATAAATTTATATTATTTTAAATTTTATGTATAATGATTTTCAATTACAATGATTGAGATCGAAGGAATGAAGGGAATTCGTAAGTAATTTTTTTTTATATAAATAATAAAATTAATAAAATAAGTTGTATTGATAAGTTTATAATTATATATATATATATATATATATATATATATATATATATATGACTTTAAGAAAAAAACTACCCAAGGTGAATTATTTCATATGAATAATATACGTGCCTCTTCCTGTAAATATTAACTAGAGTTACACATGGTAAAATTGTCAATGAATTATTAATTGTCACACTTCAGTTTTATTATTTAAAAGATGTCAGTATTCGACATTTAATATACAATAATACAAAAAATTTTAAAAAAAAAATCTCCATTTACTTACATAAAAGAATTACATATATTAGGGTTTGATTCTTCTGCCATTATGTTAAGATGCCAAGAAACACGCATTAATGACTAATTGATAGTTGAGTATCAAGACTCCAAGCTCAATTCACATAATCATAAACGATCAATTTAGTTTGTTACAAGAAGAAAAAATAAATCGTGTTGAGAGCTTTCTTTTAAGTAATAACAAACTATATTATGATGTTCTCTTATTACTATATATAGATGATGATGAAAATACGTAAGTTGACTTATTTGTCAAAGGAAAATGACATATCAAGTTACACAATAATCAAATAATTAAATACCATTATTTAATATTTACTTCAAGGGAAATATCTACTAAATTATCTTAGAGGTCAATCATATGATATCAACTCTATGGTTTTAATTATTTGGTTGAGTTTCAAATATAATTTGGTAATTTCTACTCTTACAAGTATTTGAAAAGATGCACACCTTTTGATTACAATTGTAGGTTCAACATTAATATTTTTGGAGCAGTTACATCTGTTAATTATTGTCTTTTTTGCTATTCCAACTTTGCTAACATTTTTTTTTTATCTTGGTTAATTGAATTTACCTTGTAATCTTTCTCAATGCTAAAGGGTTATATGTAGTGCAATCTCTAATAAAAGACATATTTTCATTGTAAAAAAAAAAAACACTTAGGTTTCGTGAGTTACTTTTTCATGGGATTTTATTTATCCAGGATTGAGATTTATTAAAGAATGTAAACCCTTTGTGTATGTAAAATCTTTTAGGCATATTATGTCATTCCATATTGGGATGACAATGAGCGGGATAAGAAAAGTTTGATTATCCCATTTTCATTTTTACAGAAAAAAATTATTTTAATTACAAAAAATAAAAATTATAACAAAGAAAATATAATATCATCAAGTATTTAATGTAAAGAGATATACATATTCTTTTTTCCAATGTCAAATTATCAAAAAAATAATAATTATTATACAAATATAAAATAAAAGTAGTTATAAAAATAAAAAATAATTAAATATGTGTCTTAAAAATAAATAAATAAATAAATTTTAAAAAAAGTCAATATAAGTTTATATATTATCTAATTAATTAAATATATTTTAAAATAAAAAATAAGACAAATACGATTGAGATAAAATAATAGAGCATACATCTATGTATCCATTTGGGTTATTATTTTACTTAAAAAATATAGAACGTTACACATATTCATATTTACACTCCGTCAATACCAGATTTTTTTTTATCAAAATCCAAACAAATTTCAATGTCTTTTGTCTTTTTGCATAATTATATAATTTTTATTCTTGGCCTATAATATCAAGCATTGATTGATTGTAGAGTTTGGCACGTTAACTCTAAGAAATTATCGTGCTGAATTGCGAAATTTCTCTTCTTTTCTTAGTTTCTATCTGTTGCATCCAAAATCATATTTATTTTATTTAAATTTTTCTTTTGTTTGTTTTAATTATAACAAACCAACATGATTATTAAGTTAAACTCCAAATCTTTAGAAATAAGAAGATTCATATCACATTTGCAAATAATTACAACTCATGATCATAAATATCTTATTGTTTCTCCATTTCCATTAATTTCTACAAAATCAGAATGCAAAGTTCTCACTCAAGTATCAACCAACAACCTAAAAGTTTTGAACTTGAAAATAGAACTGAATTGAGTATATTATATGTATAGAAAAAAGTGAAGTGCGATGAAGGATGAGATAACGAATTAATCATAAAAAAAAATATGAATATGGAAAAAACACCTAAATTTGAAACTTTTTCTACGTGCCAAATTTGACAAAAAGAAGACATGTGAAAAAGCATCAATGAAAATGGTTTTCCATGCTTCCACTTACTCCCTCATCATCCATATGCCAATCATGTCGGGATATCTTTAGAAATGAAATGTTTTGTGGAATGAAAAAGGGGTGTGTATGCAAATGACTAGTGTACCAGAGGTCTAGGTGGATCGGACGATGGTTAACCTAGTAGAAGGTTAAGACCATATCTAAAGTCATCCAGACGGTAAGGCTGGACGAACCATGCAGTTATACATAAACAAGAATCTCATACCAGAACAATACAGTAGTGGTCGGACGGTTCGTATCGAGATGCGAACAAAATCAAAAGGTCTAACCTTGATGATTAAGGCAAATCATGATTATTAGGAATGAACCTAAATTAGGTCGTGATTAGAGAATTGCTAATCAGGGCCCATGATAGAAGGCTATAAATATAGACCATAAGTGACAGGTAAGAGGACTGTTCTGTGCATTTATTACGCATTTAATATTGCTCTATACTGACTTGAGCGTCGAAAAATCTTTAATAGGTACCTGACGGAACGGTTCTGAAGGAGGATCAAGGTTTAAAATGTAATTAAAGGAAGCGACTAAAGAGATTGAACGGTATTGAAGGAAATTGTGAAGGTGTTAGTGTAACTCGACCCCACAACTGAAACAACTATGAAGATGAAGGTGAAGATCAATATGAGAATAAGAATAATACATTTCAGCAGTGTCTAAAACTTTGGTGGCTTCGACAATAAGAAGCCTCCATTGGAGGCTCTTTAAGAATAATAAAGGATTATGTTGATTGAAAAATGATATGGAAGATGGGGGTTAAGAGAGTAGATACCTATGAGACGAGAGGACACAAGTGATTTTTTTATTTATTTTAAAAATCTCACTGTTTTCTCTTTTTATACTAGTTATAATTAGAATTCGTATAAAAAGTTCTCTTATTTATTACAAAAATGTCATCACGTTCACTTTTTATACCAATTATAACTAGAATAAGTGTAAAAAGTTTTCTTCATCAATACAAAAATGACATCGTATCTACTTTCTATATCTCTTATAACTATAACTGGTATAAAAAAAGTGTTATCTTACTTACAATTATCCCATCACATTACTTTTTATATATGGTAAATTATAACCCGTATAAATAGTTGTTATAAACAATTTTTGTTTCTTACACTAGTATACTTTACCCCAATTTTTTGTATGAAAATAAATTAATATAATCAAGAAAATAATTTAGTATATGATCTTCATAAAAATCACGACGCATCATAGTATGATGTATTATTTAGTGTACTATTATTTTTATTTATTATTACAAACATTTTCTTTTTTAAAATATACCTGGCTTGCATGAAGTTCTTGATTATATTCTATTATTTATTTTATGACGTTTTTAAATGTTGCTTATGTGTAATTTTGATACTTAACATGTTAAGAATAAAACTACCGAATGTGAATTATTTAATATGAAAATGCACATTTTTTCTATAAACATTTAATTCAGTTACTACTTATACTCCACGCAAACTGATGATTTAATTAACTTTCTAAAATTGTCAATGAATTTTTAATTCCACGCATGCACTCACAACTACTAGAACTATGGTCATATTCATACCCTTAACTCACATTCATTTCACTTTAATTATTTAAAAGATGTCACAATTTGCAGTTAATACAGTAACAATAATGCCAAAGAAAATCTCCATTTACTTACATCAAGAGTTACATGTATTACGTTTGATTCTTATGTCATTTTTTTTTTATTTTTTATTTTTACATATTTGTGTCGACTACTATTATAATAATAATAATAATAATAATAATAATCTTCTTTTGTTCTTATTGTCAACTACTGCATGAGTCACATCTGACGCACTAAATTGCAATCAGTCATTTTCATAAGAACACTACGTATGCTCTTTTGATGAATATAAACACCATATTTCTCTTTCAAGAACCATTGTCCACGAAAACTAGTAAACCCTGCAACAATTTTAATTTCTATGCAATCTATTATATACTATTACTCTTATTTCACATCCACTTCATTCGTCAACTTCGGATATACATATACATATAGCCTTTGCTAGCTAAAGAGACAAATATTTCTCACATTTTTATATTTAGAATTTTGTATGTTTATTTAACAATGAAAGAAAAGATATACATGATGACTTGAATCACCCAGCACGCTTTATGGCAAATAATTGAATACTTTTTCTCAAAACCATCTTATGTTTAGCTTCCATTTGAAGTGGGTGGGTATGAATTTTTATTATTAAATGTAATTTTTAAAGAAAAATTAGTGGGTAAAAATAAAGCAGGATTTTATTTTATTTTTACTCAAGTGAGAAATTTAACTCTAATTAATTTGGTCCGTCAAATTGGATATAATTTTTGTAAAAGTCTACTGATTTATTTTAAAGTTAAAATTAAAAAAAAAACTACAATTTATCCTAAACTTAAAGTCTAATTTTTGAAAATTAAAACTGATTATAATATATATTTCAAATTGTTAAACTTATAATTATCAACATGTCTCAACCTTTTAATATTCAGTATAGTAGTTCGTTTTGACAACATATACAATACATGATTCCTCGTTTGCATGATTTGCTGCGATGAAAAAAATTATCTATCGATTTACTTAATTTAATTTGTTGTTATGTAGGTAATTTTTTTTCATATTTCAATACGATTTCTACATCTTTCCACACATACATACATATATATTTGAATTTGTTTATTATTATTATTATTTCACCAACCCACCGCTGGTTTTGTTTTTAATGAAGAAGATAGCAACGCAGTATATATATTCTTTTTGAAAATTTAAAAAGTCAACAAATAAAACTGAAACCTACTTGTGGTCTAAAACAAAGTGTTTCAATGACTTTTAGAATATAGAAATTATAGCTATTTATTCATAAAAGATAAAATAAAAAAGAAGAAGATAACCATGAGCAAGAAGGTTCCCACCTTGTAGAGGTCAATTATTTGTTCCAACATGGCTGCACCAATTCAAGTTTCAGAAGAACACTTTCATTAATATAATTTTTGTGTGGCTTAAATTAACTAAATCATAAGGGCCTTTCTATTATACTTCTTCTCAGTCAAACTCAAGTTTATTGAAAATTTTTTATTAGTGGAATATATATATATATATATATATATATATATATATATATATATAATATCATGTGTGAATGTTCAGAAAGAACAATCATTAAGTATGAATTTGAGAATGGGCACTGAAGTCAGTGTCCAATCATGTTTGTCTTGAAGACACAAATGCTGACTTTAAACTATTCTTTATAACCCCTTCCCTAGTTGTTCCTTATTTTTGCTTTCGTTTTCAGGTTTTAGTGTAAGAACTACCATCTGTAAATAACATTTTAGATTTTTTTTTTTCAATTTATTACGTAATTATAGTATACTTTTGCATTTTATAGATTGATTAAATATTTATGTATAAGTTTTATCTTTATATATAAAGGGTTAAAAGTATAATAGAAAATATTTAGTGTGTTTCGTTAGTATTGTAGAAAAAACAACATTGCAGTTTAATTAAAACATCGATGAAGTAGAGTATTGAAAATAAATCTTATCAATTTATAAAAGTATGCAGCAATATTTATTTGTACATATATAAATTGGAATAAACAGTATATGCACATTAATTTTTAATTAATTGTTGTTTCAACACTGGTGGAAAAACGCTGTTTAACGTCATCCATAAGATGTCGGTTGAGCGGTAGCTCGACGTATACTAGCGAATGGTGGTATTACCGTAAATAAGTTGATAAACTGAATGTCGTTTTTTATAGCAAACGACGTCTATAATATATTCAACGTCTACTCTGCCCGAAACCGACGTCCAAGGGCATGAGGTAGGCGAGAAGACAATCTTTCCTGTCCCCATTGACGTCGGTTGTGACGGGGACTGACGTCTACCTGGCTGTAATTAATGCTCTTCACCTGATTCCCAGGCGCTTAGACGTCACGTAGTCAAAAACCGACGTCTATAATGTCCAGAAGGCGGGAAGGAGGGAAGACAGTCAATTTCTGCAACATAGACGTCGGACTTCTGGGGATGCGACGTCTATGTGACTGTAATTAATGCTATTCACCAAACTCGCAGGCAATTTGATGTCCGGTAAAGGGGCACCGACATCTAAAATGTTATAGACTTCAGCGCCCCAGGACAACCGTCGTCTACTTCCCTGACAGGAAATGAAACGTCAATCCGATCAGCGCCGTAGACGTCGGCGCCCCTTGTGTCCGACGTCTAATAAGCAGATTAAAAGTTTTATTCGACATCACATTAGTAATATAACCGACATCTACGTGACTATGATGTCAGTTTCTGTAGCAACCGATGCCTAATTTCATGTTAAATAAACCACAGACTCGGAGGAGTTTCGCGGCATTACAGTTTCGCCTTGCAGACTCGCCTCATTTAATCGTCTTCCTCCTCTTCTTTTTCCTCTCTTGCGCCATTGCATTCTAGTTTCTGATAACATCATCATCTTCCTCCTCTCATTTTTCTCTCTTGTGGCATTGCATTTCAGGTGCGTGTTTTCTTATTTAAACCGTTTAAACTTTGTTTAGACCGATTATATTAGTCTTCTGGTTCAACTGGTTAAAATTCTTTTTCCTTGTGTTGTGTTTTAGTGCAGTTTTGTTCATCTCTTGGGGTAACGCAGTACCACATTCTTCCTTTGCTAGCTGCCTCCCAGAAAAAGCAGCGTCTTTTGGATTTCTCGTGGCGTTTCGACCCAAAATCGACCCTGGGTTGTTGCCTAGTTATCGTTTCACCGTAATTTTTCCCTCTTGCGGTTAAAAATGGAACTAGGCAAGAACCCAGGTTCGATTTTAGGTTGAAATGTCATGAGAAATTCAAAAGACGCAAGTTTTTTTCGGGGGAAACTAGCAAAGTAAGAGTGTGCTACTGGGCTATCCAAAGATAGGAACAAAATTGCACTAAAACACAACGACTATATTAGACGTCGGTTAATGCATACGCCGACGTCTATAGTGACATTAAACGGCGGTTAGTGACATGTTTGATGTCTTTATATGCTCTTAGACGTTGGTTATTGCTTGCTCTGACATCTATATATTGCCTTTAAACTGTCGGTTTACACGCCTGCACCGACGTTTAGTGACATCGGACATTGCTTTAACTGATGTCTGTATAGACGTCTGTTATGTGGATGTTCGACGTCCCGTTAACGTCACCGGTATTGAAGAAGACGTTAAAAATCCAAAATAACCAACGTTAAACAGCGTTTTTCCACTAGTGCAAAAAGTTATATATTTTTAATGTCTACATCATGCATCTTTTGTTTCAAAATCAATAATCTATTTAAGATATTAAGATTTGTTTAAACAACTCATATTATAATATGGTTGTGTAAAAAATAAAAAAAAAATATATTTCTAAAAAAAACGTTGTTTGAGTAAGAAACTTAAAAACAATAAAATTTAATTTTTTTAAAAGAAATTGGAAAATTTAAAAATTAAAAATAAATATAAATTTTATTAAAAAATAAAAAATTTAAATTTTTTATTTTATATACATATATAATATAAATAATATATATATATATATATATATATTATATAATAAAATTATTAATAATTGAAATTCAATTTCAATAGTATTCTTTTAAACAATATTATTATTCTAAAATAAAATAATAATTATGATACTAATATAAATAATAATAATAATAATAAGATTTGGAAAGTTGAAGATAAATTTGTGGGTATCCAAGCGGATGAAAAAGGTCTTGCTACCTTTTAGGGTATCACGCAAGTCTATACACTCCCAATAACTTAAAAGTAATTAAGTTATACAATTTATATTATATAGTTTTAAGACCTAACATGCAAGCATGTGAAGTGATATATATTGGACACTGAATATAAAAAATGCTAGTCTCATTATTTGATCACAGGTAAACTTTGGTGTCATATGCTCTATTAATCAATGTCACATAATTTATTACTTTTATTAAAATAATGTCATTCACGTATTTCATTATTTTTTATATTATGTAACTTATACGAAGATAATCATTTTATGTTAAAAAAACTATAATCCAATAATGTGAGTTTCTTTTTCAAAATCGTTGTAGTTTTGAATTTGTATTTTCTGAAACCCTTTATTTGTATATATAGATATATTTGTTTATTGGAAAAGAAACGAAGCTAAGGCAAGTATATTCATGCTCAGAAGATTCTTAAAAATTGTTGTTACGCACTCAAAGTAATAATATATAAAGAAAATGAAGAAGCTATATATATTAATTAGAAAAGTAATGTAAAATTAATTAATTACGCAATGATTATGATAAGTAATTTTGTTGTGCTAATATTTTCTATTAAAAAAGTTATAATATATTTGTGAATTTATTTGAATATGATAAATACTAAACAGCGTTGAAAGATATCATACAAGGAAAAACTGTACCGTAAAATTTTTAATATCGTTAAAAATTAAAAAATATTGGTGGTATATATTATAATTCTATTTTTATAAATGTTAAGAAATTTGGTATAATGATTATATAAGACGGAAAAAAAAATTTACTCTCAATACATGCGTTGTTTACTCTTAATTTGTTTATCAAAATATAATAGGAACTTCTTTAGGGTTTTGAAAGCCAGTTTTCTTTTTACGGTATTACTAATTAAGAGAAATTAATACAGTTGCTTACATAACAGATAAAGATAAAAGTAATAAAAAAGAGAAAATGACATTTTTGACTAAATTTGTACTATTATACTTGATTGAATAATATTTTTTTTTTAATTTGTGTAGTAGAAAACATTAAAATATTATTTATTTAGATAATCAATGGTGTATTAATTATTAATAAACTTTTATTATAAATCTCAATTCATCTTTGTTGCTGTAAAACAATAATAATGATTTTTAGTAAAACTATTTTATTCCCAAAAGACTTTTTAAGTGAAATACAGAAAATAAAGATCACTCCATAATAGTTTAATTTTTAAAATAATACATATTTCAGACATATTAAAATGTACTGAGTGTGATTTAGCAACTTACAATTGTTCACACTGATAATTAAGAACTCTAATTTTGTTTTTTGATTGGAGAACTAATTAATAAGAACTCTAATTGGCAAAGACAAGTTCAAATCACGAGCCATAATCTTTCATTGATTCCATAATCAAATCTTTGATTGTTTCAGAGTCCTTAGTGAGATGTGGTTGTTTCATTCATATAATTAGTGTTTAATTTATTGCAAAGTAGGGAATCTTTCTTAATCTTTGTTTAAGAATATCATTAATGAACATCAGACAACTGAAAACTGTACAAAACAAACATAAAGCAGCAACACTAATCAAACAAAAGAACAACAGAAAAGCTACCAAAAGAACCAACAACACAGAAGAACATATGTTTTAAACAAATGAAGCCATTACTCGTGACAAATCCAAAGGCTTGTTTGTTTATTTGCCCTACTTTTGAGATAGAAAAGAAAGGTACACACAAAATTCATAAAATAATTAAAAGAGTACTTTTCAATAAAGGGAATGTTAGTAATAACAATTCACTTTGAGTTAGTTCGTCAATTCAATTTCTTTCATCTTTTATAATGGCCACAGTATATATAACAGAAAAAAGTAAAAAAAAAAAAACTTATCATTTATCATTAGTTGTAAAATAAATACTAACCAAAGCTTTATGTAGTGATATTATTTATTTTTATAAAAATAAATAACTAATTTAAGTGTTGATAATTCAAGTCTCACAAATTACATGTTAAATAATAAGATATTTATTATCTATTCGTAAATATAAAATTTATTATGTATTTTTGTTTATATTATTATATTTATGAATGTACTTCGGTTTATGCTTCATAAAACAAAAAACTCATTCTATATAAGTTTATATATGGTAAAACGATACCGATTTGAATTCTATTACGATATCTCCTTACCTACTGTTAATTTAATGTCTATACGTATGCATATTTTAAATTTATTTCTACCTTAAAGATGTTTTATACGGATAAACAACAAGTCAGAAGCATGTGTTATATGTATAAAAGTCAAATTAAGAATACGTTGTGAGAAATAGCCATTACAAAGATTTTTAAATTAGTAAAAGATTTTAAGTTGTGAGAAATAACAATTCATAATACGATAAGACACTTAATCTAAGTTAGGCAAAAGACTTATTAGAAGATTATAAATAAATATGTATAATTTATTAATTACATATTTATTGCTATACCTAATTAAATCTTACTTATTAATTACATATTTATTGTTATACCTAAATTTTAATTATCTTAAAAGATGAGAGTGTCTTTCTAAATACACCTAACTTTCGAAAAAGGTTGAAAAAATACACTCAAAACTTTAAAGAATAAGATATATAAATATAAAAATATATATTAAAAATTCATTGAAGAACTTTTCTTTTCCTTTTGAGGTGCATAAAAGGACAATATTTACTTAGTCCAAATAAACTTAAGAGATCTTTTATACATATCTTATAATCTTAAATTTTGCCAAAAAATATAATAAGATTAAAAGTTTAAGCTTAATTTAATCTTATTACTAAATTAATTTTGTAGTAACATACTTTGTTTCATGGAATAGTAACATACTTTGTTTGATGCCTTTCCCATGGCACACACAATCTGAAAAGTATTATAATATAAAAGAAGTCAACTTAGGCAATTAGGGCAGAATTATGTTATCCCATGGGGAAATGAAAGGGTGCAGAGTTCACACGCATTGGAGGTATATGTAAAGTAACCGTTGTTATTGAGAACAATACGCAAATGCTATTCTAGGGTTACTTGCATTAAACGTTTTCACTCTTTCAAGTTTTTTCTTCACTCAACTTTCTATGAAACATCATGTGTTTGATTCAATTTTTGCTACCTTTGTCGGAACAAATTCTTCTTTTCTCACAACTAAACCATTTTCTGCACCTTTAACCTTAAATATGTTAGGTTAGTTTTATCATTATGAATAAAGTAAGGAGATAGTAAAGGTTCATGTTACTAAGGTATAATACACGGTCCATGTTTTAAGTCCCTAAAATTAATACTTTTTTAATCATTAGTTTGGGACTTAATTAGTAATAGTAATTAATGAGATGAACTAGACATTAACATTAATGAGTGATTATATATAAGGATGTAAGGGTGGATGACAAAAATATTATAGTAAATTTAATTTAACCATACATTTGCGTATGTTTATATAAATATATTTAAAATATTACTTTACAAACTAACACTCAAATAAATGTATTGAATGATAACTCAACTAGTTATTGGACTAAAGACTATTGATAAGTGACATTATCATTGTTTTTATTTTGTTTATTTTTTTATTTTTTATTAATATTTTTATTATTACTTTTTAAATAATTAAGGTTTTTATTGTTTAATAAATTGGGAAATATAAATATTTGATTCTTATTTAAAAAAGTATTGTGTTCATGGAACTTACTTAAGATTGAAGAATGTTTTAACAAAATTAGTTATCAACATATTAGATTACTTTAATTACAAAAGTCAAATACAAATTTCAAGTTCAATCTAATTTGAACAAACTCACTCATATTCTATATAAATAGAAGGCTTGACAAAGTTAGAAAGACACACTCTTGAAGCATAGAAAACTAACATTAAGAAATATATGATAGATGTTCATTCTGGAGGCATTGGTCATTATTCTTTCTAGTGTTCAGAATGCATATGAGTAACTAACTCCTTTATTCACGGGGTTCGAGAGATAATGTATTTTCGGTTTTTCTGATTTCTACTATTCAATATATTTCTTTTCCATTAATTAGTCATGTGTTGTATTCTCAATCTTAACTACATAGATTGATTGATTGTAAACTTATGAAATTTGATTATTGGACACGATATTAGAACCTAGACTAAAATAGAACAACTAATTAATTGAACATTTAGTCATAGAGTTCATTGTTGGTCATTCCTAGCATCCAAATTTAATACTTCATACAAACTTTTAATAAGAAAATGTCTAATACATTGGAATTATTATTAATAAGTTTATATTTGTCTCTAAGATATTAAGACTTGTTAAATAGTGATATAAATGTTTGAGTAAAAATTGGATATAAATTAATTTGTAATTTTTCTTATTTCCTAATTCTTTCCAAAAAAAACTACTCTAAGAATGCATTATTCAATCTCTGTTTCAATCTCCTTTTTGCAATTTATCTCTTTACCTTTCTTTCTCCTCTTACACTTTATTGATAGCTTACTGTGAAAAAAATATTTGTTAAAGACAAAATCCTAATTGCATTTTATAATAAACATCCATCAAGTTAGATTTTATTTTATTATATTATAACTTCTCATAATAACTAATATGTATTTATATCTTATTAAATCACATTTCGATTCATCCTAATATTTCAAATGAGTCATATAATAGAATTAATTTTTCAATTAATTATAACATTAAAGTTTATTGTTTAGTATTTTTCATATTAATTTGATGCATAAAATCTAACTCATTGAAGTTTTTATCAAGTAATAATTTCATAAATTTTATTGATTTCTTAGTCTTAAATTTATTTCATACACATAAACTATTTTTATTCTTTTAAAATTTTTAACCTTAATTAATAAATAAATATAATTTTTTTAAACAATGAAAATTTATGTAAAAACGATATCTAAACTCATTTACTATATATTATATTATATTATTTATAGGATTTGATACATTTGTCAATTTTATAACAACTATCACTCTCGTCCATTCTATCATTACAAAGTTAACATAAATAAGACTAACTATGATCCAATGAATCAACAAGAATGGCATAAAAATGAAAGCTGTCAAGAATTATTGGCTCTAAAAAGCAAAGCACTTGAAATAGGAATTTTTAGAGATGTTCTGTACCCACTTATTTCTGTCTGCCTCTTCTCTTCTTTCATTGTTCTTTTTATTTTGGAGGATTGCAGCATTTGGGATTGGAAAATAGTGTAGTTGTTTGCTTACTGGAAAAGGTGCTCAAGTTCATTGCTATTCAACTATTATTCATAACTTGCAGACATATTTTATGTGTTGTCGGATACTTTGCACCAAATACGCCTTCAAAGTTTTCGGGAATATTAAAGGAACTTAACCTTTTACCCTTTTCTTTTTCATACTTCTACATATACACATTCCTCAACTTCATTTTCTATGCTCTATCTTTAGTAAATACATATATATAACATGTTATTCAATTACGAACTTTTTTACTGCAATGGTACCCTTCTCTACTTACATTCAAATTATATATGTTTCTTTCTTACTTAATGACTCAATAGTTAACTAAGTATAACTATTAACAGAATATAAATATAAGTAATAGTTTTAATTATTTACCTTATAAATATACATTAATATTATTTATTTATTATTATTATCATTTTAAATTTTTTTGGACTTGAAAGTTAAGGAGTCTTGGAATAAAAATCCTTTTAACATTTAATAATCTAATTGGAATTCGTTCTTAAGAAATCAGCTAACTTAAGGAAACTTAATTCCTTTTTTGACCTCATCCAGAGGATCTTTCATCTTCCAGTAAAACAAAATTATGTATTTTTTTTTCAATGTTATTCAAGTTGTATGTAACTTTCAACCTTTACACTTGATTTTTTTGAAAAATAAAAATTACATAGGGAACCAATTTATACATGTTTTTGTTGGAGTTTTTTAGTGTTCAACAAAGTCTCTTTAGATTACATGTTGAGTAATAATATTTTTTTTAAGTATTTTTGGGTGTAAGTCTTGAAGTGTTGAACCATGTAATTTTTTTTATATTTTTATTTATATTTCTATTCTTATTTGTCAGTGTGTTTCTATTTAAAGAGATTATTTTCTTAATGTGTGATTTCCATTCATGACATCAAAGTTAAAGAATAATTTGACATATTAAGGAGAGTCAATTTTATGCGTTGCACTTCTTAGAAATAGATTAATGTTCATCTTTTTTGTGCAATGACTTTGTTGATATATGTGATGGAGTCTAGCTTAACCGATGTGGTGTTAGTGATGAGATCACCTTGAATATTGATGAGTTGTTAGTGACAATGATCTAAAAGATGCTAACAACGAGTTTGATATACAAGGCAGTGATAATTGATGCTGGAGAAAGATTGTCACGGTCAATAAATCTATGGGAGACTTTTGGTGAAGAAAAGACATATTGATTATTTGGTAAGTATTTACCAAAGTCCCATATCGAGTAATATGAAAAGGAGTGTAAAAAAATATATTATAAAAATAAAAAGTTATTTGAGTTGCTTTTAGAATTATCACCACAATTCAATGTGTTTCTTGAGTTTACGTAGTACTTGGATATTTGTGTATCATCTAAGGTATTACAATATTTTCAAAAAAATTATATGGAGAGTTTATAGAAAAGATATTTGCAAAATATAGAATGAACATTATTTGATACTTTGGTAAATAATGGATGCATAAAAGAGAAATAATACTTTCTTACTCTTAAAACAAATACACCCACTTTATAATAATCCACATTAATAATATAATATATTATAATGTTAAATCCAAAAAAGACCTTAATATAGTTAAATATATTTTGATTTTAATTAAAAATGTTATTTGATAGGTGCTAAGTGATGAATCTTTCAAAAAAAATATTCACAATCACACAATATAGAGATAACACCCAAATAAAATAAAAAAATTAACACCATCTTCAATCTAAATTCATAAAACTTAATTTTTTCATATTTAATCAATAGGAGAATTAAACTCATACTTCATATTTTGGTTTCAATGCTAAGATACAACCATCAAATTCTCCATTCCTCTTCCATTAATGAAAACGTTACATTAATACATTAAAAACACCATTTTCCTTCCATGAAAATTATGCACACACTTCATTGATGAAAGATTAAATCTCCAAAAAAGGACTACAAAAGTAAAAGTAATGTGTATCTCTACGAACTAACATGGTCCATGTCAATATTGTCAAACAAATATAAAACAATGATATGAAGTTTTTCTAATTATTAGGTTCCTTTAGCTTCTACCAACTCTATTGCTAATTCAAAGTCAACACACCTGTTCATAGACTTCATTAGGCTTTATAAACTTAAAATTAAGTCAAATTTAATTGAGAGCTTCACAAGCTAAACTACATATAACTACCACTTAGTCAAAGTCTCTGCACAAATTTAAGGTCAACACACTTAGAAATATCTTACGTTATTTAAAAATTTTATTTTACTTTGGTATTTTTTCATTTCCCAAATGTATATAATAATGAGTTTTTTTCGAAATATCTTAAACGTATTTCAAAAAGAGTTTTTTAAATACATTAAATGTGTTCCAAAATGGTTTTTCTGGAACAAGTTATTTTTCACATTTATTTCTCTTCTGCATTACAGTGGAGGTGCAGTTAGTAATATTAGGGGTGTAGGAAACAATAGCCTTAGAACTCTAGAGAGATTTTTTTACCCTGTACCCTTATAGTTTGTTTTCACACTACCTTGATATAAAAAATGAATTATGTGTATTTATCACAACACATAACCAATTCGAAATTGTATTATAAAATAAGTAATTTTAAGTATTTTCAAATTACATAGTTCAAAATTATTTTTTTATATTTTAGACTATATATAATGTAAAATTATATTCTAAATAAAATAATCCAAAATTATATATTTTTGTTTTCAGATGAAATATGATTTCAAATTAAATGTAGAATCATATTCTAAGTTAGATAACATATTAACAAATTACGAAATTTAAAATGTTATAATAAAAATATGTTAATCATATAGAGATAAAGGAAGAAATTACCAACTTTAGATTACGAGAAATCTATTGCTGCAAATGTGAAACAAATATTCATGATATTTCAGTGTTTTTAAGATTTTCACTAAAGAATATTTAATTCATAAAACTTGAAATAAAGTACCCATAATTTTTTTTTAATATTTTATAAATGTCTATGTTGTCCTTTGATAGGATAATATGGGTTTCCAATACAAATATCACTAATAATAAGTATCAAAGTCGTCTCCAACCTAACAACAGAGCAAACAACCAATGCCTTCTCCAACGTTGCCCTCAAAAAGGCACTATTATTAATATGATAGCAAGCTAATGCAGATGGCCTTGCCTTGATGGTTCAATATTTACCTTACAAAAAATTAGATCGTTTGATTCTCCATTAAAAGATAGTCTTAATTATTCCATTATATATACGTGTATGATGAAAAATAAAATACACAACAAGAATCTGAAATTCTAAAACAACCAAAGTTCTGAAACAAAAATGAAATACTAAAACAACTGAAGATTAAGAACGGAGAACTAACATCTGGTAGATGACATATTCGTCAATCCAATCATCAAAAGATATATCAATAAGTTCATAACTGAAATCCCATCTTTTAATTTCTTATGCTCCTGAAATCAATAAAAGAAAAAAATAAAACACTTTAAAAACTCCAACTCGAAAACGACTGCAGTAAACTACATAAGTAACAACTTAAGAAAGCATAAATCAAACACGGATTCCATACCAACAAAAAAACATTGCCATTTATAGAAGTAGATATGAATTAAGTCATGAAAACTATTCCTGGATATTTAACTCATTTAACTCATATGAAATGATAACATAAGTTTTCTAACTGTCATTTGTGGAAAATAGCAGTTCTATTGTCATTGAGCAGCCTAAGGGGAACTACCAATACCAAAACCCAGTTGCAGAACTTTGTAGTGTTATAGCCACAATGGCCAATATAGTGTGGCATCAAGTCCTGAACAAGGGCCACAATGCTTCAGTAGAAATTGAAATATTTGTTGTTTCGAAGTTCTTTTCTTATTGAAGTTTGGTTTACTTACTCACTTATAGTAAACGTGCAGTTGTCTCAGGAGGTGGACATTTGATCTCACACTTCAAGCATAAGTCCTTCAAATATTGATTAGCCTCCTCACTCGACAAGTCTTTGGGAATACTGAGGCCAGCCATCTTCTGTAATTCTTCAATCATGTCAATTCTTCTGTAACAATTAAAAATCAAACGTATCATCCAAAAGTAGAATATAACTATGATGGCCATTAATGACAAGATGGAGTAAAAGTAAAATACACCACGCACCTGAAAGGTGGAGTAAAATCAATTTCAATAGGTTCCTTGTCAATGCCATCAGCATGATATTTGATTTTATAGCTTCCCTTTGTAAGTTCCTTGACCATACCTGTTTAATGCTTTTCAGATGAGATTAAGTAGCTAATTTGATGATAAGATACATGAAAGAAAGTCAGTATCAATAAGACAGTGAAAAACATCTATATATTCTTACCACTCAACATTTGCTCTGTTATATCCATTACGTCATTGTAGTCCTTTTAAGCCATATAGAACTCACAAGTAGTAAACTCAGGATTATGAGTCAAATCTATGCCCTCATTCCTAAATTGTTTGCCAATTTCATAAACACGGTCCAACCCACCAACAACCAACTCCTTAAGATACAGTTCTGGAGCAATCCTCATGAACAACCTCATGTTAAGGTCATTGTGATGGGTTACAAATGGGCGTGCTGCAGCTCCACCAGCAATCATGTTCATCATAGGTGTTTCGACCTGAAAGTGATGCAACATTATTAAAAACATATTATTTTTTTAACACTGGGCTTGTTGTTGCTATTCCGGCACCTTTTCGTCGGCCTCACTTTTAGAAGCAGACACAGTGATGGGCTAGATGCATTAACTTTTATTGCCTATATTATATCTTTAACTATTTCTATTTACACTCCTCATCTTTCTTAATATGGATTTCCTTAAAAAAAATTATTTAATTACTTAAAATTATTGCTTAATCTTTAATATACTAAAGTGAGTGTAGTGTACATGATAAAGTCCAATATCAAATAATAATTTAATAGCCATAAAGGAAAAGTGACACTACAAGAAAAAAAAAATTACTTTTCCATTATAAAATTGGATCCACACTTAAATTTATATTATTGACAAATATATTTGTGATTGGTTAATATCCCAATAAAACAACATAAGGCATCAGATTAGGACGGAAGTCGTAGGAAAAGAAATTGATGGCTAAAGTTATGTGGATTTCTTTATAATAAATAAAATATCTAATTATATTTGTAATTATTAAAAAATTACCATTTAACGATGATATAATATTTCTAAACATATGTTAATAAAAATGACTTGAGATTGATAATGAATGATTACCACAAGGGAAATATGAAAAGAAATTTGAGAAGAGAGTAAACAAATATGTTTGAAATTATGACGAGAGAAATTAATTGAAGTCAACTATATGTCTCGACCACTGAAAGACGACATTCTTATCTAAGTAAAAGTATGATGAAGTACTTTGGGAGAGTATTCAACATTTGCAGGACCATTGAATTTCAACAGTATTGTCAGGCTGGTGGTGAATGTAGCCAACATGTAGATGAAACCTACTCTTATTCATCTGGTACAAAATAATCAATTGAATGGGTTACCTCATGAGAATCCATACACTCACTTGGCCACATTCTTGGAGATTTGCAACATGGTCAAGATTAACCAGGTACTTGATGAAGTTATTCGTCTAAGTTTATTTCCCTTTTCATTGGTAGGTAACGCAAATGTGTGGTTGCATTCTTTCGTGAGAATAACTTGACTGTTTGGGATGATGTTGTTACAAAGTTTCTTCACACTTTTTTCTCTCAGACAAAACAAGGGAAACAAAAGATATCTTCATTCTATCAAGATTATGATGAAACATTGAGTCAAGCTTGAGACAAATTCAAAGGATTGAGTCAAACGGGTTAGAGTCAAAGGTCAAGACAAGTCGGCAGGGTGAAAGTCGAGCCTAGTCAACTTGTAAACCTAAGTTGACCTAGACTGAAGGTCAAACCAGGTCGAGCTAGGCAGAACACTCAGGCTAAAGGTTGAGCCAAGTCGGTCAATTGAAGGTTGGCCCAAGTCAGTCTCAATTGAAGATCGATCGAAGTCAGCTCGGGTTGATGGGTAAAGCTGAGTCATACCGAGCTAAAGGGTTGACCATTCGACTCTGACTAACTTGGCTCGAACTTCGGCCCGAGCCGCCTTTATTCAACCTTCGACAAGGGTTAATTGGCTCGATCTTCAACTTGGGTTGAAAGTCTCGTATTTAAGAATTAATTAAAGTATTGTAGTAGAACGAAACCCACTTTGGCCTGACCTTAACCCTCTTTAAGACGAGGCTTTGGGAGTTGAAGTTGTTTTAGGACCCTAATTTGGTGGGCAACTAAAATGAGAGCTTATTTAGGAGTGGTTTGGGATTGGTCCATAGGCACGAGTCAAATTGAAACCTCTAGACACATTGTGTATCGAACCACATTAAGCTCCTGTGTTGTTTTTCTCTCCCCTGTTACTTCCTCCTAACAACTAGTACTAAAGACAAGTCACAAGTTTATTTTCAACGAGACAATTGTTAAGAGAGAGATTGTTACATGTTGTACTAATTACATTGTGATGTAAACTAAATGGACCAAATCACAATAAAAAATTTGATTCCTAACATAGCAATTTTTGAGAAAAAGATTATTACATGGTGCATCAATTATCTCATGACTTGTATAAAAAGTTATATTATGACTATAAAGTATATAAGTTTTAATAAATAAGTGTTCGATCCAACAATATCTAAAGAGTTAGACACCATTGAGCTCAATTCAAATAAAAGTAATGAGGGGTAAAATGTATAGACTAAAGCTATTAAGCAATATGTATTATTACTTATTAGTCTTGAAAATAGTTCCTCAAATGATAAAGAAACTTATAAGGTTAGTGATTACCTTCCAGATAAACATATAGAACGATTCTATGGCAGAGTTGCTTTTAAGATCAACAGACTTGGCATGATACCAGAGGATTGAAGCAAGAAAAGCATGTGCCAAAACCTAACACATTGAACGTGAAAATTAACTTCAAACTGCCGCAAAATGATCAAACGATAATTTGATAAATTATGGAGCAGCTTCAGCTTCCTCAATAATATAAACAAACCAATATCAAATTCTTGTCAAAGGATACAATAGCTAAATTTTGAAAATCCAGGAAAAGCATACAGTATAATGTGCAAAATGAAGCATGAGATAGAAAGAGTGTATAAATCAAATTCCTTCAAACCCTACAAACTTGTTGTAAATTGTAAATGCTCAAGATGCTAAAGGATATTGTTAAGACAGAACTTTGGGATAATCTATACAAGTAATTAACACATCACCATGATCATTTTGCTCCAGAGGCTGGAAGATGTTGCTCCAACAAGAATGGCAACTCCATAAATCATTTCTAGAAGTGAAACACAAATCCAAAATACCTGGAAAATGCGTATTTGGGGTAAATAATGACATAAGAGAGCATAACCAAGTCCTTTGAGATTGTACATAAGAAGAACGTACCCGCTTCTGACCCAAATGCGCTGACAGAGATTGAATGCAAAATTTTTCATCCTCTTCAGTGTCAGGTATATCCCAAAAGGTAATTTTTACATTGTACTCGAATACATATGAATGTTTAAAGAAAACAGGAAGCTTTTATCCTTTTACCTTGAACAGTGCTAAAACTAAACAGAAGAAGCTCATGAATGCTGTAGCAAAAATCACTGATCTTGGAAGCATAGTTGGCCTCTTGAGCACATAGGTCTGCACATTTAATTTTACACAAAAATATTAGCAATCAAAATCGTTTGACTTGGTTGGAGGGTTGCTTTGCTGTATTTGAAATTGAGAGCTGCCAGACAGTATATTATGTAAACTACTACCCTTTTAGAAAAAAAAGCCTAAAATTCATTATTAAATTAGTTCCTATCGTGTATTAAACTAAACCTACCCAAAAGCTTGGATAAAAGATTTGCTGTTGCAATTATGTGTACAAGAGCTAATTTATGCAAATATACATTACAACTGAGAGCACTTTTTGGAAGGACAAACCACCTGCATATGAAGAAAATAGGCAACTTGAAAGATTATTCCTTGAACAACTACAATGCACATGGCTGCAAGCACTGCAATTCTCTTCCATCTCAACAGGGGTAGCTGCAAAATTTCAGAGACAGAGTTATAGAAAAATAAATGTAGTAGCTATCAAATAAAGTTTCCAAACAGGTTTTAGAGAAGCTTAAATTCAAATATAACTACTGAAAAAGAACACAAGTGTCACATAATTTCAATCCTTAAAGCCTTCCTCCAATATACAAAGTTTCATTCCTGACAGGAAAATTAAGTGTAAGTACAAATGTCGTATAACATTTATTGCCTAGGGTTTTGAGTAGATAATTACTGCACAATGTTCAGTAAACTCTGATAAAGCAGAAAAAAACTCTAGCTATTGAAAATGGACAAATCGTACAATGACCACTAATAATTATGCCAGAAATAACCGGGGTAAAATGAAGTGTAAATGCCATCAAAATGAACTTACATCGATTGAATAAGCAGTCCCAAGCAAAAAATGGATGGAAAGAGCCCACAGCAATGGAGGTGAACCTACAATCCATCCAATCCCAAAACTCTGTAAAGGAGATTAAAATGATAGTTTAATAACCATTGCAATGGAAAGCTTTTAATTGATTTTCTTTCCATTTCAGATATTAAAAAGGAAATGTAATACACGAGGAAATTTATACCAAGTAATTAACCAATGAGAAACGAATTGGTTTCTTAAACTCAATAGGAAAGAAGTTATATCATAAACGAGGAAAATCAAATAAGAGTGATGGTGTGCATTAGAAAGAGGAGAATGTTGTATAGAATACCAGAATCAAACATGCTGCAGTGAGAATAACACCAGTCTCGAAAGAATACTCCCCTGATGCCAATGGACGATTCGGCTTGTTTATCTGCAATACAACATGTGGAACACATCACTATTCTTTCTCAAACTAAAATTGGGTATGCCTATTATGTACCATTTAGCATATTGATCCATAGTGTTAGTAAGTTACATATACCTTGTCTATTTCAACATCAGTTAAATTATTCAAGCCTATAACATAACTGCACATCAAAGTAGCAGCTACTATGGCCTGAAATAAAATGATCAAAAGATTAGTTATATATAGATATATGTATATGTTATGCTCCCAAGTACTAGTAAAATTAGGTAAAGTAGCAAGAATCATGCATTAATCAGGTATTTTTAAAACCAACAGATTTAAGTTCCCACCTGGAACAAGCCAAAGAAATATGTTAGAGAAATATCTGATAACTTCTCTACTGTAAGAAGAGCCATGGAAGTTATGCTTATTGCCTGTACAAACACAAACATTTTAATTAAGTAAATCTTTCCAAATGATTCAGAATATTACGAGTTTTCTTTTATAAAATAAGAGTTTCACACAAAAGAATTTGATATTCTATAAGAAAAAAAAAAGATTTGACTTAACTGTGCCAATCGATACGTATGGTTTGGTAAACCTGCTAAATGCATACAAGTAATATTTGACGGAGCTCCAAAAGGGTTTTGGAAAATGTTGAGGTTTATCAGATTCAAATAACTCTCCAGGGGCTGCATCTACAGCAAAACTTTTAACCCATTGGTGAAATGATCCAACCTCAATGCCTCTGTAATGCTTTTGATGCCTCAAGATATGATATTTGCTCTGGATTTTCTCAGTTTTGTACCTTGAAGCTTTTGTTACGTAAGAACCTAGAATATCGAATGTGAATTTTCATTAAAAAGCAAATCACCAACTTCATTCTTCATTGTTCAAGTACTGTCTGAGTAAATAAAAGTACTGAAGTAGTCCATTCTCAATGTAATCGAAATGACAACCAACAGAAAACATGGACCGATTTTCCTGGCTTACCAGAAGAAGCTACTGTAGGGAAAGACCCAACAAGGATTGAAGCCATTGACGGTTTGTAATTTGTTTCCAAGAGGCTCTCGGGTACTTCTAGCAGCCAAAGACAACATAAATATAACATCAACCACGAAAGTACGTGAGAATAAGACTGATTATGACAACAGAATTAAACGACAGGATGATAATGACAACAAGATATATAAATAAAGACACCAAGACAATAACGATAATAACTGGCACAACGATAATTAATGGTAACAATGATAATAATTATAAGAATACTACTAATAATAATAACAATAATAAACTAAAAAATATCACAAATACTAAACAATTATAATATAAAAATATTATATCATTCTTCACTTCTCCTTTTCTTCTCTTTTTCTTTTCTTTTTTCATGTGTCTTTTTTTGATATATTATAAAACTTTCAACAGATTTGGTGAAAAATTTACAACCCAAAATATCGATAAATTTACAGTCTAAAGTAGTCACAAAAATATCTGTAAGTAATTCTTGTGATAAGTTACCCACAAATCTTTTAAACAAATTTTATAAACTCATTTCGTTCCGATAGACTTACAGTTGATAAATTTAAATGCAAAATTCATAAAAAAATCCTTCCGTAGATTAAAGTTTACACCGATAAATTATATATTCGCTGTCCGTAATATTTCATTGGTGATAAACAAAATTTTTATAATATTTTGTTAATAATATGTATTAAGTGAAAAAGTTGAGTACTTCCTATGATCATGTTTTGTGTCTCTAGAATAAAGACATTATAGCCATAAGATATAGTTAATTATACAAGTACTTGAATTATTGTATATTTTTCAGTCTAGTACCAGCTTGATTGTTAATTATGAATAAATAATCATTTGTAATTATCAATTACTTATTCAAATTTTTCATATATATATTTGATAAATATATATATAATCATATATTTGATAAGTATATATAATCAATTATATTCAATTATGATTATATCTTCTGAGTTCCTAAGATGTTAGTGAATACATAAAATTATAAGACTCAATTAAGTTTTACATCTTTTATAAATTTAAATGCTAAAATTAATTATTTTTTTACATCTATTAATTGTTTTCATCAATTTATGACAAAATTATTAGATCTAAAAAGTATTTGATATTTAAAATACATTGTTCTTTTTATGTTGTAGTTGAGGATGACACGCTTACTTATAAAAGCATGCTTTTGTAGTGTTCAATGCTTTACCCACTGGAATCATTATATGAAAGTCATTAATTCTGCGTAATAACATATAAAAATACTGGTTCACAGTTATTATAAAAAAATAACATCATGTGGGTAACAATTATTGTTATATAAAAAAGTAATACATAAATTGTCTCATAACAATAAACCAACCAAATTACAATTATAAATTGTGGTATTTAAATTGTTATATGCTTAGATAGAAAGAATACACTTAAAGTACAAACATGTGACATAATAATATATTAGTATATTGTTTATTCAACCATTAATATCATAACAAAAGTCACAAATTCTATTAAATTATGTTTGAAAGTTGTATTCTATATTATATTGGTGCAACCAAATAATGCTAATTTTTTTTACATTAGATTTGTTTTAAAAGTATAATTTATATTACATCTATCTGTCGATAATTTGATTCAATGATTACTTGTGAAGACTGTTACCTACGGATGCCAAGTAAATTATCCGCAAGTAAATTATCCAGGAATTTTATTATTTAAAAGACAAAATTTTGTTCAAAATTTACTAATAACAAACGTAACGTAACTTTGTATTTATAGGAATAATCAACAAATATTTTTTGATATTTTTTTTAAATAAATAAAATATATTTTGATAACTTTAAAGTTACGTGTTCGAAAATAACTGGATCTGTTTTTTATTGGTTACGTCAACATACAGATAGATTTTATATGTAATTGGAAATTCATGGCTAGTAATGTTTTTTACCCATAGGTATTTTTCATTTCTGACGAATTTTTGTTATAAATAATATAACTTTTAAATAAAAAGACAATACGAAATATTGATGGGCATAAAAATACACTGAATTCTTAAATGATAAAAGGTATGATGAGGTACTCTGCGTAGAATAGCTGCAAGAAGAAAACAGAATCAAAATCAGAAACATAAAAGGTATGTTTGAGTACTTAATAATTTTGTGTTGAATAAAATGATGGGTCCCACCCCAATTCTTTAATGCATCGAAAGTTGAAGAAAGTGTCTCCCACTTTGCTTGTTTTAAGGAAAATGTGCATCAAACCAACCACTATTTGGATTCTTGCTCTTTTTTTATCAAATATAAAAGGAAGCTATAGGAAAGTAGAAAAAAAAACACCAAAGAGAACAAACAAACGGTAAAGAGAAGAAAACTCACTACTGAGAGTGAGCGAAAGAGATAGTGTTTGTATACTGATAAGTGCAAAAAAGTAATAAAATTTCATATGGAAGTGTGGCACTTATGTTTTGAATTGGATACATTTGTATCAATTTTCTCCAATCTAAGAAAGATGAAAGTAATCACATGTTTCTGAGTTGTTGATTAAAAGGAAGTCATTTGATCCCTATTTTGTGTATGTTTCAGGTAAATTAAGAGAGAAGAGGAAATCTTGTAACATTTCGCCCAAGCTAAAATAATCTCGCTTAAGCTAGATTCATCCAGGAAGCCATTGCTGTAAAAGTCATTTTCGCTTAAGCGAGAATAATTTAGCTTAAGCGAGAATAATTTAGCTTAAGCGAGAATGAATATCTTCTCCAAGAAGTTTCTTCTTGCTTAAACGAGAATAATTTAGCTTAAGCGAGAATTCGGGCAGTATATATACTCATGAGTCAGAAAGAAAGAGAAAGGACGAAGAGCACGGAGAAAAGAAACCCAGAGCTACCCAAAGCGTTTTTCTTCCACTTTAGTTGTAGGATCTTCTTCTTCATCTCTTAGAATGTCAATGGCCACCATGAGTGGCTGATCTCTTCTCTTGGGATTGAATGTAATCGATTCAAACTCGGATGTAATCTGGTGATATTTATATATAGCATTTATGTTTTTATTCAACATTGGTATTTTTGTTCTGCTCTTAATACTTGATTCTACCTGATCAATAGTTTCATGAATGTGGATTTTAGACTTGACTGGAAAGTATTTCTAAAAACCTGATCTGAGCAAGAATACTTGATATTCTGTGATGCTATGGATAGATTTCAGTTTATCAATTGCTTATAACACTTGAATATAATGCTGGACAGTTTGTTGGATATGTGAGGAATCAATATTCAAGGAACTGATCTTATGAATTTTATATGCGAGGAATCGATATAAATGACTTTTGTGTGTTGCATCAATGTTGGTAACTTCAGTTGCTATATATTTGTATTCACTCAGATTGCAGACGAGTGAGATAGATGAATTCAATCTCAACTTCTCTTATTAAACTTTCCTTAACTTATTTGTTGTTATTATCTTACTTTTATGCAACTTTGTTTTAATTATCAACATCCATCATGAATCAGATTGAATACCTTTGTACATATGCTGGTTGAGATAAATTTGTCTATTTAATTGAAACTATTCCTCGTGGGTTTGACACTCTTACTTAAAAATCATTATACTATAGTTGACTATTGGTACGCTTGCCAAAAGTCTAACAAGTATATACTATATCAGAAGTTGAGATTCCATTCAGAGAACTTAAAAAATTGAGAAAAATACTTTGTAATCTTACTTTTATACTGGAGATATTTTTTAAGACAAGATTATGAGGTTTTTCTTGAAAATATTTTCACATAAAAAATTTTGGTGTCATCATTTTCTTCACTCTTTCAATTTTACTCTTCTGCGTACTACCCATTTTGTGTTCACAGATGAGGGAACAAATACTATTGTTTCCTAATAGTGGTTTCAGAGCTACTAGTTCAAAAAGTCACAATCTTGTGAAATTCAAGATGGAAGGAGACATGACTAACTGCAGATGGTTATTCTTATTGGAAGCAGATGATGGAAACCTATCTATACGGCAAGGATTTGTATGAGCCAATCACAAATCTAGAAATTCTAGAAGGAAAGATTGAAAAAGATTGGGAGATTCAGAATCATAAAGTTATGGCAATGATTCAGAAATACATAGATAAAAGCTTCTTTGATCACTGTCGACTTATACCAATGTGTATGAGTTGTGGACAAAGCTTGAATCAATGATTCAAAAGAAAACTCCTAAAATCAAAGCTCACCTTACTAAATGACTTGTAAAATTAGAGTACTTTGACGACCAAAATATGATCGAGCATCTCAACACCTTCAAAGGTATTGTGAATCATTTAATGAAAGCATATATGAAGATGAGTTACAAACTCTTCTACTACCTAGTTCTCTACTTAAGAGTTGAGACACATTGGTTATCACTCTTAATAACTTAACATTAGACGAAAAGCTCAGTCTGGATACCATTACTTACTGAATGAAGAATCCAGAAGAAAAGAAAGAGGAATGAGTAGTTACTCATAAGCCAATGTTGTTGAGAATATAGGAAGGAGTGAACATAAAAGCAAAGGAAAACCTAAAAAGTCACGAGAAAGATTCAAGTCTCGCTCTAGAGGTTTGACATGTTTTTATTGTGGAAAAGATGGCCACAAGAAACAAAAATGTAGATTCTTAAAGAGAGATCAGTGTTGGGTACAAACAAAGTCCCACAAAAAATAAAATAAGAGATGAACATAAGTTTATATACACATATTGTTTTCTACGAAAAAGCTAAAAGAAAATATAGGAGTTTTTTAATAGTAAAATTCCACTGTTAGAAACTTCCAGCTGTGGAGCTAAGATGTTTGTGCAAAAGAATAAAACAAAGGAACTCAAGATGCTTATATATTTTAACTCATGCAATAATTTTTTTAACATATTTTATTAAATTAAATTAATAATAACAATTACTAAATAACGAAATTAATAATTATAATAACAATAATAATAAATACTTTTATTAAGTTGTTTCTCTGTTTCTCTTCTTTTATTCTTCTCTTCCACTAAACAATTGGTATTTTCAACTGCTCTTACATCTTTTCTATAGATCAAACTGAGCATAAAATTTGTTACGTAACATGTATTATTAATCTTCAAAAATGAAAAATAATTTACTAGGTTTGTGTAGCTATTAAAAAGAAAAAAACATATAAGGTTAATTGTTACCTTCCAAAGAAACATGTAGAAGGATTCTGTGGCAGGGTTGCTTTTCACATCAACAGACTTAGAACGATACCAGAGGACTGAAGCAAGAACAGCATGTGCAGAAACCTAACAGAGAAAAAGTGAGAATAAACTTCAAACTTCAACAAAAATAATCAAATCATTAACCATGTCCACATTCATTAGATATATCCGTCTTGAAAGGTATGAGATAATTTGATAAATTATGGAGCAGACTTCCTCCTCAGATAATAGAACACTAATATCAATACATATTCCATGCAACAGAGATTACTTTTGCAAGGGAGCAATTTCCTTATTTAGAAACCTGATACACACCATCTATGCATCAGTTAAGGAGCAACATTCTTTGACTTTGCATAATGTACCTAAATTTTGATAATTTATGTACAAAATGCATCATGAGATGGAAAAAGACTACGTAAGTAAAAAACCTCGAAACTCACTGTGCTATAAACTTGATATAATGAAAAACCATTACAGTGGCATAATTTATACAAGTAATTAGGAAGTCACCGTGATCATTCTGCTCCAGTGGTAGGAAGATGTTGCACCCACAAGAATGGCAACTCCATAAATCATTTCAAGAAGTGAAACACAAATCCAGAATACCTGAAAAAAACTTATTTATGATAAATCAAGGATAGAAAGACAAAGCCTTCTGAGATTATACATAAGAAGAACGTACCCTCTTCTGACCCAAATGCACTGACAAAGATTGAATGCCAAATTTTTCATCTCCTTCATGGTCAGGTATATCCTTTACGAAAGTCAACAGAGAGTAATTTTACTTTCATATTTGGTATACATGTATAATTTAAGAAAAGAGGAAGCTTTTATCCTTTTACCTTGAACAGTGCTAAAACTAAACAGAAGAAGCTCATGAATGCTGTAGCAAAAATCACTGATCTTGGAAGCATAGTTGGCCTCTTGAGCACATAGGTCTGCACATTTAATTTTACACAAAAATATTAGCAATCAAAATCGTTTGACTTGGTTGGAGGGTTGCTTTGCTGTATTTGAAATTGAGAGCTGCCAGACAGTATGTTATGTAAACTACTACCCTTTTAGAAAAAAAAGCCTAAAATTCATTATTAAATTAGTTCCTATCGTGATTAAACTAAACCTATCCAAAAGCTTGGATGAAAGATTTGCTGTTGGAATTATATGTACAAAAGCTAATTTATGCACAAATACATTACAACTGAGAGCACTTTTTGGAAGGACAAACCACCTGCATATGAAGAAAATAGGCAACTTGAAAGATTATTCCTTGAACAACTACAATGCACATGGCTGCAAGCACTGCAATTCTCTTCCATCTCAACAGGGGTAGCTGCGAAATTTCAGAGACACGAGTTATAGAAAAATAAATGTAATAGCTATCAAATAAAGTTTCCAAACAGGTTTTAGAGAAGCTTAAATTCAAATATAACTACTGAAAAAGAACACAAGTGTCACATAATTTCAATCCTTAAAGCCTTCCTCCAACATACAAAGTTTCCTCCTAACAGGAAAATTAAGTGTAAAAACAGATGTCGTATAAAATTTATTGCCTAGGGTTTTGAGTAGACAATTACTGCACAATGTTCAGTAAACTCTGATAAAGCAGAACAAAACTGGCTATTGAAAATGAACAAATCGTACGATGACCATTAATAATTATGCCAAAAATAACCAGGGGAAAATGAAGTGTAAATGCCATAAAAATGAACTTACATCGATTGAATAAGCAGTCCCAAGCAAAAAAGTGATGGAAAGAGCCCACAGCAATGGAGGTGAACCTACAATCCATCCAATCCCAAAACTCTGTAAAGGAGATTAAAATGATAGTTTAATAACCATTGCAATGGAAAGCTTTTAATAGATTTTCTTTCCATTTCAGATATTAAAAAGGGAATGTCATACACGAGGAAATTTATACCAAGTAATTAAGCAATGAGAAACGAATTGGTTCCTTAAACTCAATAGAAAAGAAGTTATATCATAAACGAGGAAAATCAAATAAGAGTGATGGTGTGCATTAGAAAGAGGAGAATGTTGTATAGAATACCAGAATCAAACATGCTGCAGTGAGAATAACACCAGTCTCAAAAGAATACTCCCCTGATGCCAATGGACGATAAGGCTTGTTTATCTGCAATACAACATGTGGAACACATCACTATTCTTTCTCAAACTAAAATTGGGTATGCCTATTATGTACTATTTAGCATATTGATCCATATTGTTAGTAAGTTACATATACCTTGTCTATTTCAACATCAGTTAAATGATTCAAGCCTGTAATATAACAGGCCATCAAAACAGCAGCTACTATGGCCTGAAATAATGATAAAAAAATCTAGTTATATATAATATATATATATATATATGCTCACAGGTACGAGTAAAAGTTACGTAAAGTAGTCATGCGTTAATAAGGTATATTTTTAAGACCAACAGAGTTAAGTTCCCACCTGGAACAAGCCAATGAAATATGTTAGAGAAATATCTGATAACTTCTCTACCGCAAGGAGAGACATAGAGGTTATGCTTATTGCCTGTACAAACAAAAACAACTTCTTAAGTAAAATGATTCAAAAAAACATTACACGTTTTCTTTTATAGAATACGAGGTTCATGCAAAAGAATTTGATTGATATTATATAAAAGATTGACTAATTAGTTCTAAAGGAAAAAGAAAAGGATTCGACTTAACTGTGGCAATGAGTATGTATGGTTTGAAAAACCTGGTAAATGCATCCAAGTAATATTTGATAGAGCCCCTAAAGGATTTTTGAAAATGTTGAGGTTTAGCAGATTCAAATGATTCTCCACTGGCTGCGTTCGCAACATATCTTCTAGCACGTTGGTGAAATGTGGATCCAACCTTAATGCCTCTGTAATGATTCTGATGATGCCTCATGATATGATAGTTATTCTGGATTTTCTCAGTTTTATACCTTGTAGCTTCTTTTACGTAAGAACCTAGAATATCAAATATGAATATTCATTTAGATGATGAAAAGTTTCTCAAAAGTATTCGAAATGATAACAAGTACTTTGTAACAACAAAAAGAAAACATGGTCCAATTTTCATGGCTCACCAGAAGAAGAAGCTACAGGGAAAGACCCAACAAGGACAGAAGCCATTGATGGTTGGTTGTAGTTTGTTTACAAGAGGCTCTCTGACACAGTTCATACTACTACTAGATACCATATTTAACAGCACCTTAATCTAGATGATGATGACGATGACGATGATGATGTATGTATGTGTATATCTTTTTTATTTTCTAAATTTAAAAGTCAGTTCCCTGGTCACCATTTTTGTTCTAATTGGAGTAAATTTCCATTCAACATTCAAAGTCTGTAAGTGATAAAAGTACAAGATGGTCGAAGTCAATCTAAAAGAAATACTTTTCCATTTCTTATCCTTGGGATGAAATACTAATTAATGGGTGAAGATTTTTCAATAATGGTTTCGTAATCCAATTATATCTCTCGTATGTTGTTAATAATTATCTTTCAATAATTATTAATGATAAAAATTTATTGATAATTATTTATTGTAATTATCACAATTTTTTTTTCTTGTTCTTTATTTCTTCCTTTCTTCCACTTTTTTCACATAATATATTGTTGATCCAACCTTTTATATCATATCAAAAATCACAAATTCCATTAAATTATGTTTGAAAGTTGTATTCTATATTATATTGCTGCTTAAGATTTTCTTTGAAAATATGTACTTATGAACTTTTATCATAACTTAATACATACTTTGATCCTTTGATTACTCATGGAGACGGTTACCTACGGATGGGACAGAGTAAATAAATTATCGACAGATGCAAGTAAATTATCCCTTAATTTTATTAGTTAGAAGACAAAAATCCATTCAAAATTTACCCAATTTACATTGCTACGTCAACATTATTGATAGATTTTATGTCACTGAAAATTCATCGATGGTAATGTTTTATCCATACGTATTTTTCATTTCTGACGAATTTTTTATATAAGTAATATAATTTTTCTTAAAAGAAAAGACAATACGAAATATTCATGACCAGAAATAAACACAGTTTTCATATTGCAAGATCATCCTAAAAGTTAACACAAAATACAAATGGGATTCAACAAAAACTTAATTCATTATTTCGATTTTCAATTTCAAAAGATACATGGTGCTGAAGTGATCGAGAGAGAAGCATTTCTTAGGGGAAAAAATGACACTGCATTCTTATCTCATAAAAGGTATGATGAAGTACTCTGCGTAGAATAGCTGCAAGAAAAAACTATAATCAAAATCAGAAACAAGAACCAATTAAGACCACAAGAGATTTATGTGTGTTAATTTGGTTTCTTATGAAAAAGATGAAATAAAATATAGGAGCTTTTTAATAATAAAATTCCACTATTAGAAACTTTTAAAGTTATCAATAAATTCCCTCAAGCTCTTTTATTTATTTTAATGATCAAAATTCTAAAGTGGAGTAATTTTCTTTTAGTCATTAACTCTCAATCTGTAAATGAAATTACGGATATATTTGAAGATGTGTGTGGAATACATTTATTATATTTTTTTCTCTCTCTTTCATTAACTCTCAATCTGAAAATGAAATTAAGGATATAACAACAATAATAAATACATTTATTATATTTTTTTCTCTCTTTCTATTTTTTCAACTAAACAATTTATACTTTTACTTATTTTCTTATATATTCTTATATATTTTTAAATGTCCTTGCACTTACTATCTTTTATCTTTTCTTGTTGGGAATTATACAATAGAACAATTATCTCTTCTAGAACATCCTTATAAATAAGAGCATGCATTTAAATAAAAACACACAAGAAATCTAACATTGTTTAGTATCTCAAAGTCTATAAATAAAAGTATTACCACTCAACATACAATTTTTATGACAAAACTTGTAAACTTTCTTACATAATTTTTCTGTCAAATTGCAAACTTTGTCATACAATTTTTTGTGAACAAAATCTGCAAACTATCTTATTCAATTTTTTTTTAGCAAAAACTGCAAACCATCTTGTACAATTTTTTTTTTTGGGAAAAACTAAACCATCTCATGTAATTTTCTTTTCAAATAATTTTTCTAAAAAAATGCAAATCCTCCAATGACACACAACTATCCAAATCCTCCATGCCAACATATCCTTCTTTCACCAAAAATCTCAAATGTTACTGGTAATATTCACGAATTCCTAACTACCTTGCACATTTGCATGTCAAATTGTTCTTCTTTCTCTTTGAATTAAATCCACAACTTTGATACTACTGTTGAGAATCATACACTAGGAAAATAAGAACAAAAATTTAAATAAAATTATACAAAAAATTTAATTTAGTTCAACACTTCAAGGCCTACAGTTATGGAAAAAAGGGTAAACTTTCTTATACAATTTTTTGTGTGGAGAAAAGCTACAAACCATATTGTGCAATTGTTCTGACAAAAACTGCAAACTATCTCATGCAATTTTTCTGACAAAAACTGTCAACATTTTTTTTGGATAAATTGCAGACCTCCAATGACACTTAACTCTCATACATTCAATAGACTTATTGAGTTATAACGACTAATTTCAAATCAACTATTCATTTTTATAATAGTTTTCTTCTGCTCTCTTCTTGATCATATTATTTGTTACTTAGCAACTTGTATTATTAATCTTCAAAATCAGTTACTCTCAACTGATAAATATTTTACAAGGTTTGTGTATCTATTAAAAAGAAGAAAAAAACTTGGTTAATGATTACCTTCCAGAGAAACATATAGAAGGATGCTGTGGCAGAGCTGCTTTTCACATCAACATTAGAATGATACCAGAGGACTGAAGCAAGAACAGCATGTGCAGAAACCTATTACAGAAAATGAGAATAAACTTCAAACTTAAACTCAACAAAAATATCAAATCATCAACCATGTTCACATTCATTAGATATATCAGTCTTATAGGTATGTAAGAATTTAATAAATTTTTAAGCAGACTGAGCTTCCTCCTCATATATACTCGAACATAATGTCGATACATATATAAAACGCAGGATATGCAAAAAGGTTCACTTTTGCAAGGGAGGAATTTCCTTATTTAGAAACCTGATACACTCCATATATGCATCAGTTAAGGAGCAACACTCTTTGATTTTTCATACTACAGCAAAATTTTGATAATTTATGTACAAAATGCAGCATGAGATGGAAAAAGGCTCTATAAATATAAAACCTTGAAACTCACTGCTATAAACTTGATATAATGAAAATCCGTGGCATAATTTATACAAGTAATTAGGAAGTCACCGTGATCATTTTGCTCCAGTGGTTGGAAGATGTTGCACCCACAAGAATGGCAACTCCATAAATCATTTCAAGAAGTGAAACACAAATCCAGAATACCTGAAAAAAACTTATTTATGGTAAATCAAGGATACAAGACAAAGCCCTCTGAGATTATACATAAGAAGAACGTACCCTCTTCTGACCCAAATGCACTGACAAAGATTGAATGCCAAATTTTTCATCTCCTTCATGGTCAGGTATATCCTTTACGAAAGTCAACAGAGAGTAATTTTACTTTCATATTTGGTATACATGTATAATTTAAGAAAAGAGGAAGCTTTTATCCTTTTACCTTGAACAATGCTAAAACTAAAGAGAAGAAACTCAAGAATGCTGTGGAAAAAATCAATGATCTAGGAAGCATAATTGGCCTCTTGAGCACAAAAGTCTGCAGATTTAATATTACGCACACATATTAGCAACCAAAAGCATTTGGCTTTGTAGGAGGGTTTCTTTGCTGCTAGACATTTGTTGCTACAATTTTGTGTACAAAAGCTAATTTATGCACATATGCATTACAACTGAGAGCACATTTTAGAAAGACAAACCACCTGCATATGAAGAAAATAGGCAAGTTGAAACATTACTCCATGAACAGCTACAATGCACATGGCTGCAAGCATTGCAATTCTCTTCCATCTCAACAGGGGTAGCTGCGAAATTTCAGAGACACGAGTTATGGAAAAATGAATGTAGTCACTATCAAACAAAGTTTCCAAACAGAGGTTTTATAGAAGCTTAAATTCAAATATAACTACCGAAAAAGAAAAGAAGTGTCACATAATTTCAATCCTTAAAGCCTTCCTCCAATACTCAAAGTTTACCTCCTAACAGGAAAATTAAGTGTACGTACAGATGTTTTCTTAACATTTACTGCGTAATGTTCACTGGATTCTGATAAAGAACAATAAAATTCTTGTTATAGAAAATGAACATTCGTACAATGACCATTAGCAATTATGCCCTAAATAACCAGGGGGAAATGAAGTGTATATGCGATAACGGTTTATTTAACGTGTTTGTGTGTATATATTTTGTGAACAAATCAACTCCTTCATAGCTTTTACATTGTTTTATCCTCAACTTTAGTGTGTTTTCTAGTTTTCTTGTGCTTTATTTAGTATATGTTTGTTTTTACCTCTAATCTCTTTGTTTGAGTGTGTGAAATAAATGAATAGGAAGATATTCTAGTGAAGGAAAACAAGCAAGAACTCAAAGGAACATGTTTTGGGACAAGAAAAGATCAATTTGAAGCAAATACCCATGTTGGACGCCTTTGGAGCAAGCAGATCTACAGAGAAAGAGAAATAGATGCAGTGCAGAAAAATTAGGCCCGGGCCCCCCAAAAGGGGGCTGAGGCCCCCTAGAAGGGGGTTGAGCGCCCCAAAAGGGGGTTGGGCGCCCTTCCATTCGCAGATTCATTGCAGACTTGGCGCCTGGGCGCCCCAAAAGGGGGTTGGGCGCCCTTCAACTCGCAGATTCACCCAAAACTTCGCGCCTAGGCGTCCCAAAAGGGGGGTTGGGTGCGACTTTTGCTGATGTGTCAAAAATGGGTTATTTAAACATGGGTCTCGCGATTTTTTGGCTATTCTTCTCTTCCTACACTTCATTCTTCACCTAGAGAGATTGGGAGAGGCCCTTGAAGGCTATTTGGGGTGTTGGGAAGCTCTCTCACTCCTCCTTGGGTCTTTAAGTTTCATCAATGGTGATTTTGCCCCTTTTGGGTTGAGGAAGAAGATGGGTCACAAATTGAAGATGGAGTTGCGAAGGGGAGGCGCACATGGAGCATGGAGCATGGAGCAGTTGCCAAGAACCTTGGGAAAGGCTTTGCATCTTCTCTTTGGTTCCAATTTCTTCCCTATCTCTTCAATTTCGTGAACCCTAAGTTCTCCACCATGAAGAGTTTTTCCTATTTGTTGATATTAGATGTAATAAACTGAATCTTGTGTATTTTGTGATGTTAATACATATGCTTTTCCATTTCAATGTTAGTATTTGATTTCTATGCTTAATGCTTGCTTTGGATTGATCACCCATACATGAATTATGGTTCTTGATGTATTGGAAAATATGACTTGAACTTAGAACTGAAATTGAACACCTAATAGATGGAACTGAGTTGCTTGTAAATGCATGAGCATGAAGTGGATTAATTCTAGTCTTGACAAATTGTAAATACACTATGTTAAATTCCTTGTAGACCAACTGTTTGATAAAATACCAAAAAGAGTTTCTTGTGTTGTTTTGTACACTTTGATGTCTAATTGAGTTATAAAAGGAAGAATTGTCATGTGTTGCACAAGTCCCTTGGGAGAGAACGATATTTATCACTTGCTACGCTGCGACCGGTGCACTTGCCGTTGGTTTTGCAGCCAACAATATACCATCAAAATGAACTTACATCAATTGAATAAGCAGTCCCAAGAAAAAAATGGATGGAAAGAGCCAACAACAGTGGAGGTGAACCTACAATGCATCCAATCGCAAAACTCTGTAAAGGAGATTAAAATGATGGCTTTTAATAACCATTATATTAGACAATTCTGAAAGAGAGTATAACTTTTTGAAGGTTAGATCGACATTTCAGAGAAAAGAAAATCGAATTCTAACAAAGGTAAGGCCATAGACCAGATGAAATATACAACAGAAAATATTAAAATGAAATGACTTTGAATTCTTACTTTGTAACAATCCCGGGCAGGGGAACTCTAGTAGTATCAAAAAAGTACATACAGATTTTGAAAGAAAGCAGACAGTTTGTGAAAACTTTTCATTGATTCTCTTTCTATTTCAGATATTATTAAAAGAGTAATAATATCATGAGACACTTTTAGGATAAAATTATCATATAAGTGTAAATTTTTGTATTTTTTTAAAAAAGGAGAGAGTAAAAAGTAAGTAAGGATAGTGTCAAATGAATGTAAAAAATATAGATGTGTCAAAGAATCATTTTTCATATTAAAAGGAGAATGGAACAACCAAAAACTGGAAATAAATCCAAATTTACATATTTAAATTTATACTGAATAATTGACTAATAAAATAATGGAGAAACTAATTTGTTCCTTGAACATACTATAAACGAGGAAAATCAAATAGGAGTCATGATGTCATTACAAAGAAGACAATGTTAGATATAATACCAGTATCAAACATGATGCAGTGAGAATGAGACCAGTTCCAAAAGAATACTCCCCTGATGCCAATGGGCGATATGGTTTGTTTATCTGCAATACAACATTTGGTACAGATCACTATTCGTTCCTAAAACTAAAATTGTGTGCATATTATGTATCCTAAAATATCACTGTTGTCAAAGAGATTGACCATCTCTAAAGTATGAGTTTTTCGTACAAATGTAAATGTAGTGAAACTTTCAACTCATATTTAGATTCCTAACAGTAATAACATATGACTTTGATATTTCTCATGTTTTTCATCACTTTTCAAGTTGAAGAATGAGTTCCATTGGCTCATTTCAAATTATGTACTACTTAGCATATTGTCCATTAGTAATAAGTTTCATACCTTGTCTATTTCAACATCAGTTAAATGATTCAAGCCTATAACATAACCGCTCATCAAAGCAGCAGCTACTTGGGCCTGAAATAATAGAATGATGAAAATAATCTAGTTATTATGCTCACAGTACTAGTAATTTAAGTAAAGTAAGAAAATCATCCATTAATAAGGTATTTTCAAGACAACGGAGTTAAGTTACCACCTGGAACAAGCCAATGAAATATGTTAGAGAAATTTCTGATAACTTCTCTACTGCAAGGAGAGACATAGAAGTTATGCTTATTGCCTGTGCAAACAAAAACAGCTAAATTAAGTAAAATGATTCAAAAAAACATTACATGTTTTCTTCTATATAATACGAGGTTCATGCAAAAGAATTTGATTGATATTATTTGACTTAAATAATTGCACAGGAGAAAGAAAAGGATTTGACTTAACTGAGCCAATGAGTACGTATACATTGAAAAACCTGGTAAATGCATCCAAGTAATGTTTGATAGAGCCCCGAAAGGGTTTTGGAAAATGTTGAGGTTTAGCAGATTCAAATGATTCTCCACTGGCTGCGTTCACAACATATCTTCTAGCACGTTGGTGAAATGTGGATCCAACCTCAATGCCTCTATAATGATTCTGATGATGTCTCATGATATGATATTTATTCTGGATTTTCTCAGTTTTGCACCATGCAGCTTTTGTTACGTAAGAACCTAGAATATCAAATGTGAATTTTCATGAAGATTCTCAAAAGTATTCGAAATAATACTAAGTACTTTGTAATAACAAACAGAAAACATGAACCCATTTTCATGGCTCACCAAAAGAAGAAGCAAGAGGGAAAGACCCAACAACGACAGAAGCCATTGATGGCGGTTGTGAAGTTGTTTCCAAGAGGCACAGTTCATACTACTAGCTACCATATTTAACGGCACAACTTAATCTAAGTAAATGATGATGATTATGGTGATGTCAATTATGTTTTTTATTTAATTACTAACTTATATTTATAAATGTATTATGAAGTATAAATAAAAATGGATAAAACTTAAATTTTCAACAACTTTATTAATATTTTCTTTTTCAGATTTTTACGTAAAAAACACTAAAAGACAAATAAAAAGATCATGCGTTGTAAGAATGCAACTTTTTATTTTTTTTCTTCATTCTAAATTTAAAAGTCAGTTCCCTGGTTAACACATTGGAGTAAATCTCCATTCAATAGTCAAAGTCTACTGATGGTGGAAGTCAATCTAAAATACTATACTTTTCTCATTTCCTCTCCCTTTGGAACGAAATACTAATTAATGGTTGAAGTTTTTGCAATGATGGTTTCATATTCCAATATTGCAGCATGACATGTTTGAAAAAGGATCAGTATTCTCTTCATTTTGAAATATATGGTTCGATAAATACAACTTTAAGAAAAACGGAAATGGTATTGCAGTATAATTACTTCAAAACTAACTCGCCTCGTGCTATGTAGTCTAGAAATATCTATATCTATAGTTGTTTTTGTAGAAAAGTATGAAGTGTGCTCACACTATAAGAATTATCTTAATTACTAATGAATTATTATCAACCTTAATCAATTTGTCGATAAACTAGTTTATCATCGAATTTTTTGATAAATTTTATAATTAATTTATCAACATACATTTTATCGATATCAAATTTATTTGTAAAGTTCGTTGATAATTTACAATTAGTAAATATTTTTGTTAGTAACCTATCATTATAGTTACTGACAACAAAATTTGTTGACATTGTTCGTTGGATAGATATTCTTGTCAATAACTTATCATTACAAATATCGATAGTCTAATTTTGTCGATAAATTTGTCAAATATTTGAATGGTAAATTTTTCATCCTGATTGAATTTTTTGTATATTAAGAGAATATGGATGAGAAGAAGAAGAGTGAGAAGAGGGTGTAAAGGAGGAACATGTGCAAGTAGTGGCTCAATGGTGGCTTAGTGATGACACGATGGCAGGAGGGTGTTGACGCAAAGGCGTGTCAATGACGTAGATTAATGAGAGTGACACAGTAATAACGTGAAGTTAGAGGACATCAATGACGATAGTTGCGAAAGATAAAGAAGAAGGTTGAGGAAGAAGAAGACAAATAAGAAAAGGAGGGGAGGGATGACCTAGAGAAGGAGGTGGTGTCGCGATGAATTTGAGGAAGAAAGAAGAAAGAAAATGAAAAAATAAAAAAGAGGAAGAAGGAGATCCGATTGTGTATTATCAATAGACGTTGTTGATGGTCAGAATCTACCAATAATTATCAATAAATTGAAAATCACAAAAGTTTATTGATAACTATTTTATCAATGAATTTTTATTATTATTGACAAATTGTATTTATCGATAATGTGTTATTTTTTTCAGTGTGAACTTATGATAATGTTTGTAATATCTAACCAATGTAGACATTTTATATTGGAATAAATTCAAGTAAGATTGCTTGACTAACCAAGCAAAAAGCACTACACCGGATTACATATATGTAAAGAAACATGTAAATTTTGTAGGGTACTCAATATGTGATTTATGTGGCGTAATAGACTTAATGACCAATTTATTTTATATCAATTTGTCTAAGTAAACAGAATGGAGCGACTTTGCTCTCTCTTCTTCATTAGTTTTAGGTTTCATATACATATCTATATGAACTTGATTAATATATAGAACTCTTTTGTATATGAATTGAGAGATACTTAATGTCTTTGGTATATTATTCTTTGCTTGTAAATAAATAAATAAATCCTGCATACTGTGTTTCAAAAGAACTTTATTCTTTTTAGTAAATACATCATTTTTATAGTTTGTTAATAATAAATCATGTTTTAAATGACAACTTTATAATATTGTATTTTAAAATACGAATATAAGCAAGATTTAAAGTTGAATCAATCTTATAATTTTTTTTAATAGATTTACCAAGTATTGTTAGTAAAACCTAAATTTTAGTTACTATATTATGTATTGTATCTTTAATAATTGGAACTTGAATTACTATATTCAAGCATATTTAACAAAGCTATTTTACTTGCAATATTCCATCATATTAATAATAAATGCAATTAATTGGTGTGCACCAGGTTCTACACTCTTTGCTTTTCTTCAAAATTTTATATCATTTTATTGGTTTAAGAAAAAAATATATTTCGTAAATGTTAGAATGTATATATTATAATGTATTATACAATTTTACAATTAAATATTGCATTTTTATAAAATCTTGATTCATTAATGAACACACAAGATAAATATTATATTTATTCCTAATTAACATACAAATAAGGAGAGAGAATAAAAAGAGTCAAATGTAAAGTGGAATAAAAACAAACCTTCAAAAAGAAGCAATTAATAATACATTTGCTAACAAAACACATCTGGTTTAAAATATTATTTAAATTTTAGTTTTTAATTAATATATAAACTAGTTTTAAAATGTTTGATTCATATATAAACACGGAATGCTATGACGAATAATTTGCAATCATCTGACTTAACTGATCTCTTGAAAGATTCTTCAAAGCATGAGCATAAAGTAACTTCTAATTAACATTAGAGAAATATTACCATGGCTTGAAGGTTGGTTTAAAGGTTTTCTGATCTATGTTTGGCTTGAAGAAATATTACCATATGCTTCTTTTTCATTTTCTTTGTGAATTTTTTTTTTCTGCTATATCAATACACAGTATCAATATGGAAATTTGGAGAATATATCATTGGGTAGGATTTTTTTTTTATTTTGTATCTTTTTTCTTTGAAAATCATTTAGATGTCCTGTTCATTTCTTTTGGCTTGAGAACACCATTCATATACTATCATTTTTTGTTTGTTTTTTATTTATTTCTATTCCTTTCAGTTATACATTCCATTTTTCTAACATGATCAGTGTTCATCAACTTTTTAAAAAAGATAAAAGGTTTAAATTATGGTTCTCTTGATATATTTTAAATCCATGAAAGACTCTCGAAATTCATAAATATTTATTAGGAGAAATAAGGACAAAAATTTAATATTACAATATCATCTAAAATATTATAATATCATGAATTAATAACAACAAACAAAACTGATATTATTCATCGTACATAAGTCTTTATTACAATTATTATATATCTTCTAGCTAATTAATTATCTAGATATATGAGAAAGAGAACACCATTTATTTAGGATGCGACCCAAACGCACTGAGAAAGATCGAATGCCAAACATTTTATCTCCTTCAATGTCAGGGATATCCTGTATATGATCAAATCCAACAAGAGTAACTTTTACTCACATGTACTATACTAAACATGAGCTCAATTTCAGTAATAACATATGTGAAATTTGTTGGAGTTCCAAGTGTGAGTCTAAGTCTCACATTGAATAAAAATGAAAAAATAGAGTGATTTATAAGTGAAAAGACTCATTAACCCATTGCCTTAAGGTTTTGGATAAAGAATCATTGACTCTCCGGTCAAAAACCTTCCCCTTGATACTCTTAACAAAATTTCACATTGAAAAGTTTATTAGTAAAAATACTTGAGTCTTTGTAGGTGAGATGTTTGTTCTTTTAATTACACAAAAAGAATGTGAGTTTATATTTTAAAGAAAAGCAAAGTTGTTGACTGATTTTATATCCATATAGAATAATGTGTGCTAGAAATTCAAATAACATAATACTCATTCAAATGAGTTAGCTAATTTTCATTTTTTAGATAGAGTTTCTTTTATTCAGTTCCAAGTATTAACATATTGCATTAGCAGTCTATCATTTCTAGTATTTTACTTCTCTAACTTTTTCTTTCCTAAACTTAGGATTTACTGTTGTGAAAGTAATTGGAATGAAGGAAAGTGAAACTTATAGACTATACATTACACGAAAAAACTTCATCTCTTATTGTGTTTATATATATAAGAATTAAAAAAATATTTTTTATCTTTAAAATATTATAAAAATTTATATTTTATTTTTAAATTAAATTATAAAATTTTGATTTTTTTTATTTTATTAAAGTTATATAAAATATTCTTTTCAATAAACGGTATTTGGAGTGTTTATCACATGATACACAAAAAGTTTACAAAAAAAATAAGTTATAACCTCTAGATATATATTTTTAGGAAGAATGTTTAAATGACTTTTATAAAATAAAAAAATACTTTATAATTTAATTTAAAGACGAAACATAATTTTATATAATATGTAAAAAAATATTTGATTTTTGTCTTAATAAACTAAAATATAATAAATAAAATACATAATAAATTCTAATCAAAACCAACTAGCTAGGTAAACATCATTCAATGTTAGGTACAATCACAGTGGAATATTGAAAGTAAGAAAGCCTACTAAAATTAATTTATAAATAAAATAAAATAAAAGAAACAAAGGAAAGTGGCCATAACATCTGTGGTGAGAAAAGCAACAATAGCACCACCAAGACACTATCCAAGTTATTTGTCAGCCAATCTATTACAGACACAACCAATCTATATTATTAGTTTAATTAATATAATAAACAATAAATCACTGTCTTCATTTGCTAATTGGATTTTAAAATACTATGACAAAAGAGTGATGAGAAACATAATATTTATATCCACTTAATTAAAAAAATATAAAACAATATAATCTCCGAAACTGTGTGATTAATTATTTATACAGTATTTATCTTTTTAACTCATCGGATTAATTTAATTATATAACATAAATTGGAATTCAAAATTTTATACTTTAGTTTGTTTACACCCTTATATACTTCAATTTAATTATATCATGCATAACATCTTTAATATTTTTTCATATTAATAATTAAATATGTAAAAGTTTTGTAATAAAAACTTATCAACGATTTAATAATACTGCATTTAATGCTTCAAACAAAAATCACTAAAACAATTTTATCACCTTAAAATTTATATTTAAATTGAATTCAAACACATAAAACTAATTTATAAAATAAAATTTATCTGTATTTATATGTTTTAACTTAAGGTATATATATATATATATATATATTTATAAAGCTTTTTTTCTTTTATAATTAAAATAATTGTTTGCAGTCATAGAAGAGAGAACGTTATTGGGCCCAAATTTGAGCCTCTTTTAGAAACTCCTGTTTCAACTAAGTTTAGTTTGTTTTGCACTCCTATTATTTCTCCTGCACCTCTAATGGGTGTGTAAAAGACAAAACTACTCACTTGATATTCCACCTCTTGTCACCTTTTTATTTATGTGTTGTGTCTTAGACTCGTAGAAGAAAACAGGAATTCAAAAAAATTATTTTAGAATTGTAAAATTTATAAGACACTTTTATAAAATTCGCAATACCCTTTTAAATTTTACAATTTAAAAATCTCTTTTTCATAAAAAGATTCTAAATTATGTAACTCGTCCAAATTACATAATTTAGAAGTGTCTTTTGAATTTCATAATCCATCATTTTTTATGACTTGTGTATTGTGCAATTTGGAAGTTACTTCTAAATCTAAATGTCTATTTTGAATTATATAATTTTGAAATAATTTTTTTATGAAAAATTAAAGTATTCAGATTGTGTAATACATAATACAATATTAACTTCTGGATTATACAAAATTTAAGTTATATAGATTCAAAGTCACTAAGAATAGAATTTAAGTATACTGATTTTGACTTGAATATAAAATTGGAGTATTTGTTATTGCATTGGAATAAACTGAATGAACTATAGTCTTAACAAATATCAAAAAAAGTTTTATTTGTGGTTAAATTGAGTAATTAATTACAAGAGTTATCGAGTATTGAACAAGTTCTTTGAGAGAGAACGATATAAATACTTGTTATGCTGCGATCGGTGCACTTGTCATTGATTTTGCATCCAGCAGCCATGCGAAAGTCATTGGGTTTACTCTTGTATAATTGAATGCCCCTGGAACCTGAAAAAAGATTAATTTCAAACAATTAAACATCCAACATTCTTCTTGTTAAGTTTATAGAGGAGGAGGTTCATTATGGAGACATAACACCATTTTGGAGAGTAGGGAGATTTGTTAGGGCTTGAGAGCAACTCTTCTTCCTTTTTGTATCTCATTCTTCTTCCATCTTTCATTTTGTATGTTTGGACTCTCTGGGATAATGGAGAGTTAAATCCATCTTGTTGGGGATAGATGTAGCCACTAAATTCTTGTGTATTTTGTAAATGCTTTTGATATATATATGTCTCTTCCATTAAATATTAGTTTTATTGTTTTCAATCTTAATGCTTGTTGTAACGGGGAAATACATAGCTTGATACGTGGTTAATTAGGTATTAGGAAGTATCTTTTGAAACCTAGACTTGGAAAAAATACCTAATGGAGTTTGTATCTAGGGATGAAGCTTGGCCTATTATTTATCTTAAATCCTAGATCTTAAAGTGAGTTTGCTTGTTAAATGTTCAAGGGATTAAATCTTAACAAGAAAGTCTAGACTCATTCCTGTAAGGGATTAGGATTTTATCTTTGAATTGATAATTTAAAGTTATTATAAAAAATCTTTACTTTTTAATAAAAATATAATTATGACATTCTTCCTTTACGATATTGTTTACAAATATTGAAAAAGATGGATTTTAGTATGTTTGTATTCACATATTTGAAAGTGAGAGATGGCGAAGTTTTGCGAGATGGAGTGATTTTTGAATCTCTCCTCAATTACGCTAATTTGAGGGTATTATTTATGAAAATATATTTTATTCTTAACTTTGTTTGGTTACTCTTTTGAGTCTAACATGAGTGACCACACCAAGTTTTGTTTTGAAATTTTTTTACTAGACCATATCCAATGAGCCATTAAATATGTTGAAACCTGATTAATCTTCATAAATTAATCCTTAAATATGATCATAAGTGGTGGTAAAACATACGTCCAACCTTATTTTCTGTGTAACCATAAATGGTGATAAAGAATACTTGTAGTTCTTTCTTAAAGAGATTAAAACAAGATAACTAGGAATAACTTAGTGTACTTGTAAAAATCCATTGGTAATTGTAAAATTCGTCTATAAATCAAAATTATTAAGACTAAAATTTTACTAGTAAAATGCTTATTGGTAAAATTTTTCTAAAGAATAAGAGAAACTCGACAATAATTAATGACAACTAAACTTTATCAGTCACTATTGATAACCAAAATTCGATGATAAATATATCATCACTAATTACAATGAATTTTGATTATCGCTAAATATCATGAATTTGTTCTTATTTCCTCTTCTTCATCCTACTTTACTATTGTCATCCATCTTAGACTCGTATTTGTCATCATTTTCATCTTCTTTTGTCTTTTTTTCACTAATCTTCGATTAATTTATAACAAATATTTTATCAAAATTAGTAAAAAAATTAATGCTTATTTTACCAACAAAGTTATCAATGAAATATAAACTATTTGTATTTTGCTATATGAAAGAAATTATCATACTTTATTCAACTTCTATTTTAGAGGTTGCTTGTTACTTCACTATATAAGAATATGCATAATGAAAGACTACATTTTAAACAATTTAACCATTCACTAGTACAAAAACAGCATATAACGTCGAATATTTTGGACCTTTTACATCAAATTCGAGAACGACGTCATATCGGGAGATATTAAATTGACGTCGAATTTTAAAAAATTCGACGTTAATCAATTTTTTTTATTTTTTTTAATTAATTGTGATCTTTTTTTACAACTCTACGAGACCTACCTGAAAAGTAGAAAAACAACCAATTTCAATTTTTGGCATTTTATAAAGCATGAATTATGAACATGTAGTATAATATCAACAACAAGCAAGTTCAATCAAACAACAACAACAAACAAATTCAACCAAATAACAACAACAAACAAGTTAAAAAAAAAAACAAGTTCAACAAATAAGTTCTTTGAAACGAAAACAAAAACTAACCTTCAGTGGGTTCGTCATAATAGTGTTTCCACTAGTAAGAGAGAAAGCAGAATGCGCCTATAAAGGAAACGAACACGAAAATAATCGGTCAAAACAAACGAAAATCATACATAAAGTAGTTAATTAACATGCATTTGTATCAAATGAAAGAAAGATCACATGTGATGGTCATCCAACTTCGTTCGAGAAAAGTTTGAGAAGAGAAGAAGGTCTCACACGCTAAGGTCTCAAATTAAAAAGGAGAAACTTTTGGTTGACAAAATACGTCGAAGCTCCTACAGATTCGACGTATAATTGGTGGTTTAAAAGAAAAAAAAATTAAAAAGAGGTAACTTTTTGGCTTTTAGCTGAAAAATAATATGTTGAAGTCCTACAGAATTCGACGTATTATATGTGGTTTAAAAAAAAAAGAAAAAAAAAGAATTAAAAGAAGTTACTTTTTGGCTTCTAGCTTATAAATAATACGTCGAAGCTCCTACAGAACTCGACATACTATTGGTGGTTTAAAAGAAAGAAGAAAGATAATGACGCACTGATTTAAATAATTACCATAATATAACGTTGCATTTATTTACAAAAATACAACTGGTCATTTTTAATGTTTGCTATTTAGTGGTTGAACGTTGAACGTATGACGTTATACGCTGTTTTTGCACTAGTAATTGAGGTGAATGAAAGTATGCATGCTTAACAATATATAATTCTTTCATAAACTATATTTTATATTATTAATTTGTTCATATATCAATTAATAAAATCATACTATAGTTAAGGATAGATTAAAATATTGCATATTAAAAACAAAAAATACATATCTTATTTTTAGATAAGATAACAAGTCTATATTAAACTATCAATTTCACTCCCTCGTTAATATTAAAATGTTGAATAAAAAATATATAGGAAAATAGTTGAGAAAAAAAGTCATATAAATAAAATAATATTGAAATTAGGTTCTTTGTGATATCCTTGTCATAAGTACTATGTCACTTTCTTGTTCACCAAGAATTATATTCTACCAAAATCTCGTAGGAATCATAGAAAAGCATATAGCATAATTACTTCTTCAAAATGGCTTTTTCCTTTATATGCAGCTAGCAATGGACTGCGTATAAAAAGATCTTACCTTAGTCTCATTTTAAGAGAAAACTTACGCAAACCAAGTCATTTATACTCAGACAAGTGAAAATATAAAAAGAAAGTTCCAACTCTTTTTCCTAATTCGTACCAAAATTAAGAGTCGACATATGAAAAAGTGCTTTTGTGCTAAGCAAAACACAACGTATTAAAAAACCACATCAAGACATTCTTTTGAAAGTTCACCCAACTACAAAGAAAAATAATGTCTCCTACTTCTCTATTCATATATACCCAATTTTCCAATTTAATAATATTTTAATAAATAATTAACTAAGTGGTTATTTATAGTATTATATAAAAAGAAGTTATCACTATTTTTTTTTCAATTTTATTATTTAAATATCAATTTTCTTAAAACTATATTATATAAGAGAGATTTTTCTTTTGGTGGCCATATTTATTTTCCAATTTTATCTTTTAAATATATTTTTAAATTAAAGTAATTATTTTAGCATTTTTATCTTTTTTTAAATTAATTTTTTTTTCAATTTGGCTGGTTTTTTAAATTTAACCATTTTTTAATTATAAAAAAATTACAAAATCAATAAAAACTATTTACAGTAAAACTATAAAAAATATTTATATTCATTTTTTTTTCAATTTTATCTTTTAAGTAATATTTTTTAAATTAAAATAATTTATTTTTTCCGTGAAATAACTTTTTTTTTAATTTAACCATTTTCTCTGGTTCATTTTTATTTTTTAGATTTACATGAACCAGCTTTTAAATCACGTGTGAGTGTATCTTTCATCTCATGTCTAACAACAATACATATTTTCATTTTCAAATTTTTATAATTTTTTTTTCAATTTTACTTTTCTAAAGATATTTTTTTTTTCAAATTTAATCCTTTTTTATTTAACCGTTTACTTTAAATTTAATTATTTTTAAAATCAAATAAATAAAAAACATTTATAAAATAAATGAAAAAATAACACACATGGTCGTGTTTTCATTCACATTTATATTTTTTAAAAATTTTAAGCTGTCTAATTTGACATTTATGGTTTATATGTTTAAATCATAATTAAATTAATATATATTTGTTCTATTTTAAAATTTTTGTCTTATATTTTAGAATCACATAAATTTAAAGTATCTATATTATATTATATAGACAGTAAATTTACGAGGACATATCACGTTACACATATATCACATCACGCTTGAACTTTCACCCTGACATGAAATTTGTAGTTCAATATCATTTCAATGTTTCCCCATTCGTATACTCAAAGAAATTATCTTCACATTACAGAATTTTATTTTTTCCACAACAATTGCTACTACAACTTATAAACATGCATTTCTAAATAGGTCACGTGCAACAAAAGCGATTCCACGTAAGCACTTTTTCTACAACGACCTTTTGATATTTAAGTTGCAAAAAGTTAGTTTAGTTTTAAAAGGAAAGAAAAGTAGAAAGTGGGCACAGGCACCGCCTTTCCAAATTATCCACCCTCTAGAAAATATAAATATATATTTACTGTTTTTCTTTAAATTTTTATTTTTTTAAATATTTTTTATTAGAGAACATCTCTGATATGTAAATGTCAACACGAATCAAACATGAATGTAGGATATTTCGACCAACGTGTCGGTATAAGAAGAGATATTTTCAAAATATCAAACATCACTTAAAACACAAATCAAGACCAAATAATAATAAATTAAAGGTAATTAAAGAGGTTAGAAAATTCTAAAATTAGACAAACTTATATATCTTGGAGGCAAAAATAAAATAAAATTCATGTATATATAATTAATATTCAAGAGATTTATTATTATATTATTTTTTTAAGAATTTTTTTTTTCTGGAACTTTTCATTTCTTTATTGATTGACCGGAAGTTGAAAGATAAGGGAGAGATTTTTCCGTCGTTGGACAGCGCGATTGGGAAGGGTGAGTGCCCACCAGAGTAGTGTGTGGCAAGCCCACATGTGAAAGAAAAGAACAGCGTCATCCACTTTCTTATTCTGGAACTCCTTCGACTCAACCCTTTCTAAGCTAAATTTCTCACCACTCCTTTTATGCCTTCTCAATCTCATCATCCAATTCCAATTTTTCACTCTCTCAATTCCAATTTTCTCACCAACTGAACATCGCCTTCCGCCTTCCGCCTTCATTCACCAACTTTATTTCCGGTCACTGCCGCTTCCTTTTCCATTTGCCTCTCTCCATGCTGTGAGCTTAATCCGCCGCGATTCCGTTTTCCTTCAATGGAGTGGGACAGTGATTCCGATCTCAGCGGAGACGACGACGTTTCCTTTATGCTCAACCATGATCACGATTTCGCCGGACCCCTCCCCTTCCCCGTCCTCCAGACCGCGCCCTGCGGCTTCGTCGTTACCGACGCGCTTGATCCCGACCACCCTATCATATACGTCAACGCCGTTTTCGAGATGGTCACCGGTTATAGTGCAGAAGAAGTGCTCGGTCGCAATTGGTTAGTGTCTCTGTTGAGATTTTGCATCGTTAGGTTTAGGTTTTCGGTTCGCATTTTCGCTCTGCCTCGAAACCCTAGGAAAGCACTTTGGAATTTTAATGGATGGATGTTAATGTGATGCTCGTGGTACTGAATGGTGCTAGTCGATCGAATTTGGAATTGTGTTGTGCGGGTTTGGGGTTTTGTTGAGGGTTCGGATTTTTACTTGTGTGTCGGGAAATGGTGGTTTGATTATGGTAATTTTGTTGTCCTGTGTTGAGTGGGGCAATTTTTTTGGGTTTTATGGTGGACAACTGGTTCGGGTATTAAGGATTGTTAAAAGTGATAAATGAAAGGTAAAAAATACATTTTTAATTTATTCGGAACTTCAAAAGCGCTCAATAGTTTCTTTGTTTAGTAAGAACATTTTAGAGGACGGTTTTCGATTATTTTTTCTGTTTTTGAATTGCAATAAGCCCCGAAACTCCTGTGTTTTGGAATCTGTGAATGATTGTGGGTACTAAGTAAGACATATTGTGAAAATGGTCATTTCTATATCGGTGTCCTGAGTAAAGAATGTTACTTTGTTTTAAGTACATAGATTCTCATTATTATTTTGGTTTTTTGATTGAAGGGGTTTAGGAATCAAGTTCTGTGTAATGAACTTGTCTGCATGGTTGGTGCGAGGAAATGAAATTGGTTTTTATTAGGGCCAGGCCTATCTAATGTCTTTCGATTAAATATTCATTTTGCGCACCTCTTTTTTTCTGGATTTTTTCTTTTCCTTTTAGGGTTTTGTTGCACTGATTGTTTGTTAGTGTGTAAAAATTACGAACATTTATGCTTGCCAGGTCTTGTCTTTCATGTCTTAAAGTTGAAATCACTAGAATTAGAGAGATAACATGAATTAATTAGAGTATAGTATGTCCACGACAGGCCTAGTAATTACTAATTGCAGACATTGGTCCCTTGCTTGTATCTCTTTTATTGTATGTTTGGATGTGAGGACATAAATAGAGAGGAAAGGAAACTCAAGTGATGATGAATTTTCTTTTTGTTTGGTTGAAGAAAAAGTGAAAAGAAAAGGGAGGGAAATTTGTCTTCTAAGAATGAAATTGATAATATTCCTTCATTTTATTTGTTCTTTCGATGATGAATTTTCTTTTTGTTTGGTTGAAGAAAAGGTGAAAAGAAAAGGGGGAGAAATTTGTCTTCTGAGAATGAAATTGATAATATTCCTTCATTTTAATTGTTCTTTCAATTCAAATTTCAAATTTTTCTTTCCTCCTATACTCCCTATCCACTATACCAAACATAGTTTTAAATAAAACACAGATTCTCTCCCATTGTAATAAATCATATAATGTGCTCCGCAATGTGAATATTGAGTTCCAAGTTATATGGCCTCCTTAAGGGAAATCATTATACCACAAATCATAGGTGTTAAAACATGCATGAACAATCAAATCAGCCTGGGGAACATATGTTCTTTGTTAATTTGCTATCCGAGGAGCAAATGGTGTCTCCAACAAGTTTAGGACCAGACAAAAATTTATTACTCCTTTTCTTTGAGATTAAAGTTTATATATTCGGACCAGACTAAAACTTATTACTTCATTTTTTTTTATTACAGTTTATATAAGAGTGTCTCTTCTTCATACTTTTCCTAATGTTTCTCGACGTAATTTTGTTTCCTTCTAAAATTTATCATGATGGCTATTTATTCTCTCTGAAATTTAGAGTTTTGCTGAGAAAAGGATTAGCTTAAGTATTTCATGATAATTTGTGTGGTTGTATCAAATGTATCAGTTCTAAAAAGCATTTATATGATGATGAGGATGTGGATATTTATTATTGTTGGATTTCTCTTGTTTTATGCTTTACAATTGATGCGATCCTTAAGATTCAAATATAGGAAATGTTTGTAGTTTCGTGACAGTAGTTTGTTTGGAGATTCGTTCTCTCTGTCTCTTATTCGTACTTCAAGTGTTGTATTCTTTGTTTTGGCTTGCTAAGAATGAGTAAGCTGTGGTGTTAAAAAATTACTTTATTAACTCTACTACTCTTGGCTTGTAGATTGTTGGGATTGAGGTGCATTAGGGTATCATGTTGACAAACTTAGGTGTCTGTTTGGGCAATTTTTTTCATCAGAACATTTTAAGGTAGGAAATAAGAAAAAATAGAATAAGTTTCTCCATAAACTAAAGTTATCTTACGCATAAATTAATTTTTAGACACTCTTCCGTTTCATCTTTTCTTCAAGATGATTTTGAACTTTACATAAACTAATTTTAGCCTATGGATAAGTTTTCATCATATATTTTCTCTCTTAAATGCACTTATGATCAAGCTTACCGAAGGTCTTAGCTTATAACTCTATTGTAATAAATTTGATTCAATTTTCTTGAGGAAGTACAATGAGTAACCTGTGCACTGCACTAGGGAGAAAAGGAAATAAAATAAGGCAAAAGATTATCCTGCATAAGAAAATAAGCAATTCATGCTGGTCCTTTATGACATTTCTTTCTTCCTTAAGTATCTACTGCCGAGTTTTTCTAATTGAAATTAGCTTTGTTCTAATTACTTAAAATATTTTGCAGCCGTTTCTTGCAGTGCCGAGGTCCATTTGCTAAGAGAAGGCATCCATTGGTGGACTCAACTGTTGTTTCCGAAATTAGAAGATGCCTTGACGAAGGGGTTGAATTCCAAGGTGAGTTGCTGAACTTTAGGAAAGATGGATCTCCACTTATGAACAGATTGCGTCTGACACCTATATATGGAGATGATGAGATAACTCATGTCATTGGAATCCAGTTCTTCACAGAGGCAAACATTGATCTTGGTCCCCTCCCAGGTTCTAAGGTTAAGGAATATACTAAACCATCAGATCAATTTCGTTTGGTGCTTTCCTCATTGAATCCTCTTCATGTTGGGGACCGTAATGTTACTCGTGGAGTTTGTGGAATATTGCAATTAAGTGATGAGGTATTGTCTCTCAAGATACTTGCTCTCTTGACTCCAAGAGATATTGCATCTGTCAGTTCTGTTTGTAGGCAGTTCTATGAGCTAACAAAAAGCGAAAACCTTTGGAGAATGGTGTGCCAAAATGCTTGGGGCAGTGAGACTACACGTGTTTTAGAGACTGTGCCTGGTGCAAGGAGACTTGGATGGGGTCGGCTGGCAAGAGAACTGACCACTCTTGAAGCAGCAGCTTGGAGGAAACTGACTGTTGGAGGTGTGGTCGAACCTTCACGCTGTAATTTTAGTGCTTGTGCTGTTGGTAATAGAGTTGTCCTATTTGGTGGTGAAGGGGTTAACATGCAACCTATGAATGATACTTTTGTACTGGATCTGAATTCAAGTAATCCGGAGTGGCAACATGTCCAGGTGAGTTCTCCTCCCCCTGGTCGGTGGGGCCACACACTTTCTTGCGTTAATGGTTCTAATTTAGTTGTATTTGGAGGCTGTGGAAGGCAGGGCTTGCTCAATGATGTGTTTGTTCTGGACCTGGATGCAAAGCCTCCAACATGGCGTGAAATCTCTGGACTGGCACCTCCACTTCCGAGATCTTGGCATAGCTCCTGTACACTTGATGGTACTAAGTTGATAGTTTCTGGTGGCTGTGCTGATTCTGGTGTACTCTTGAGTGATACTTTCCTCCTTGATCTCTCAATGGAGAAACCTGTCTGGAGGGAGATACCAGTAACATGGACTCCACCTTCACGCCTGGGCCACACACTATCCGTTTATGGTGGTAGGAAAATACTGATGTTTGGGGGTCTGGCCAAGAGTGGGCCCCTTCGGTTTCGCTCCAGTGATGTATTCACGATGGATTTAAGTGAGGAGGAGCCATGTTGGAGGTCTGTAACGGGGAGTGGAATGCCAGGTGCTGGAAATCCAGGAGGCATAGCTCCCCCTCCTAGACTTGATCATGTGGCTGTGAGCCTTCCAGGTGGGAGAATTCTGATATTTGGTGGGTCTGTTGCAGGCCTTCATTCTGCTTCCCAGCTTTACATACTAGACCCGACTGACGAGAAGCCTACATGGAGAATCCTAAATGTACCTGGGCGGCCTCCAAGATTTGCTTGGGGACATAGTACATGTGTTGTTGGAGGGACAAGAGCTATTGTACTAGGTGGTCAAACTGGGGAGGAATGGATGCTAAGTGATCTCCATGAACTTTCCTTGGCATGCTCTGTTATCTAAATCCAGTTAATAAACGGGAATGGTATACCGAGGGTAATGTTGATCATGAAATCATTTTAAGGCTGTAAAGGTTTGTGTTGGTCACTGATAACACTTAACAAGTTCTTACCCGGTCAGAACAATTGTGTATTAGGTCGATTCAAGGTTTCATTTTATTTTAAGGTTAGTTCTGACCTGAGAACTTTTCATTGAGTGACACATACCATGCCTGGTTTTTACGTGGTTGAGACTTTGCCTTCCAGTATACACTGAGTTATTCTTCCTGAATAGATTATTAGTGTCTGGTAACTAGTAGTAGGTAATAATATATTTGGGTTGTAGCTCACTTGATTTCCCCGTCGGTTGCTTTGTTCAAATTATGTAATTTGAACAATGACAACGTTTAGAAAAAAAAAAAAAAAAACTCATGTTTATACTAATACAATAGGTTCATTATATGTAATGAAAGTCTCTACTTCTGCATTTCTGCATTGAACAAGTCAGCTGACATGGGCATACATTGGTTGTAATGAAGTGTAACTCTGCAAACAGGTGTACAAGGTAGGGAATCCTGTAGTCTGTACAAATTTTCCTTTATTTTGTGATAATATGGAATGTGGTAACCTTTGTATGGTTTATTGTTGTTTTTCTTGCCATATTTGTGTTTGATGGTATTGCTTATATGTGTTCATGATAAATGATCCTTAGGTACGAGATAAAGTGAACCAGACAATAGTTTTTCCATTAAAAAATCATTACTTAAAGACGAGTTAAAAGTTCGCATTACACCTTCTATTCAAATTATGAGTGATGTAGAAGGAGCACTTTTTCTGCTGACTATAACTGATATAAAATTTAAACAATTTAATGGTCTCTATTTTTGTAAGGTATTCTCAAATTGATTTCCTTCTTTTAAAGTTTTTCAATTAAGTCCTTATAAATGTTAATTTGAAACAATTTAGCCCCTGTCGTTAAATTCGTTAACGATATTAATTTTCTGCACAGGTGGTGGGATGACGTGGCCAGTTTTTGCCACATCACTTCTGCCACGTCAGATTCATCTTTTCCAATAGTTTAAATCTAATTTCTCTAAACCCTAGCCGCCGTGAGCAAACCCTAACGTCGTAAAGCCGCTGCGAAGCCTTCAGTCTCGTCGTCACCACCTTGCTACGCAGCAATTGGGAAGCCACCATGAGAACGCCAGTAGTGTCTTCGTTGTACCACCACCTTCTTCACGCATCCACCATCTCGTCGTGCCTTTTACCCTCACACCTTTTTACTTTCTTCCTCTTCTCATCTTTGTTCGTATTGTACTTTTCAGTTCAGAGCCAAACTCAAGGAGTTCAAAGACCTCAACTTTCTTCCTCTTCTCATCTTGCTAGGCATGTTTTGTTCGCCCACATGGCAAAGGACATTCGGTCGCACGAAATCTCGTTTGAGATGAAGCCTCCGCTGCCGCAAGTGAACAACGCGCATCAGCTCCTCCAAGAAGATCGCGTTTTGCGGAATCACGTCGATGAGGGTTTTGTGATCGATCCGGTGAGCCTTAGCACGAAGAGGGAGAGGCAGGGTGATAGGTTCGATCTTGTGCTGAGGAAGCCGCTGATTGTGGTGACGCCGACGTATGGTTGAGCTTTTCAGGCGTATTTCCTGAACCAGTTGGGGCAGGTGTTGCGGTGTTGCGGCTGGTGTTGCTGCCGGTGGTGTGGATTGTGGTGGACATGAAGGCGGCGTCGATGGAGACGACAAAGATATTGAGGAAGACGAGAGTGATGTATAGGCATTTGGTGTGCAATAAGAATTTGACAAATGTGAAGGACGGGGGGGGTCATCGGAGGTATCATTTTTCGTTCACCTTTGGTTCAATTTTCTGATGCAGGTTCTTCACCGTTGCATTTGGAATTGGATTCTTGGTGGAGGAGAAAACGACCCTGGTGCTGTGATTTCTGGGTTTCCTTTTGCAGGCTTGATGCATAGGGAAAAAAGATGAAGCTTACAGTTGAGAATGAAATTTGCGATTGGGGTTTTAGGATTCTTGTAATGAGGTTTCGCAGTTTGGGTGTTAAGTGTGAACTGGGGACGATTTGAAGGTTGATGGTTGTCCGATGAAGGTGTAGTGGTTATGTGGTGAAGGAGAAGAAGATGGTGAAGACGCGGAGGATATTGGAGGCCTGAGGAAAAGGATGAACTCACAGTGGTGATTTGGGTTGCGCCTTCGCGAAGATGCTTCACGATGATGTTGCTGTGCTGCGCGAGGAACGATGGTTCTGCGGTGGCCTGAAAGGCGTTGATGGTGGCCAAGGGCGCATGGTGGCTCACATCGCAGGAATCGGGAATTTTGCCACGTTTCACTTCTAAATATGCCATGTTTAAGTAATTAGACACGTCATTCCACCACCTGTATACAATTTTAACTCCGTTAACGAAAATTAACGGCATGAACTCAATTGGTTGAAATTAACAGTTATAAGGACTTAATTGAGAAACTTTAAAAGAAGGAGACCAAATTGAGAAAACTGAACGAAACTAAAGGATTTAAACCTAAAATTTGTATTTGTGTGCCATTATTTATTATTTATTTTATTTTATCATGTATATTACTTATGAGTGTATATTCTATATCAGTAAACGAATAATGTTTTTTGGCTGTTTTGAAATTGATGTTAAATTTCTGTAAGACGTTGAAAGTGCATACAAATAAAATTCAATCACTTTTTTTCTTTAAGAAATTGATGTAAAATTCCTATCTAGTAGTTCCCTGTTCCAAGAGTTTATGATTGGCTCAGTTCCATTCAGACATAATAAGATTCACTTCTATATTCTCTTAAAAAGGTGGTAATGAATGAAAGGGATTTAAAATTAATGACCATTGGAAGTTGGAAACCTAATAATCAAATATCTATTTGATTTTAATAAACAAAGAAGATAAGCAACAAAAAGGCAAATTTATGTTAATATTGAATTAACTTGAGAAAGCTAAATAAATTATAATAACTAAGTTTTGTTAAGGATGAAAACAAAAATGTGATAGTTTTAAGTTAACATTTTGTATAATTTATACAAAGTCTCATTAAAAAAATATATAAATTTCAAGGTGTTTTTCATGAAGACTTTGATAGATTTAATAAGACATTACTAGTATGATATTAAATATCACTTGAACTCATGAAACTATTTATTCTCTAAAAGTATTCATGTGTACTATTTATTACTCATTGAGTTTACTTTCTTGAAATTCAACCACATAACTAAAAAAAGATGAAAAAAAGTATTGGGTTTACTTTCTTCTTATCTAAACTTTTAATTTTTATAATTTTAAATATTTTTTAAAACTTCTAAACATTTTTCAAATCTTATAAATTCATAATTATTTTAAATCTTTTAATTTATTAGTATAAAAGTTTTTTAAATCCACAATATTTTTATATTATTTCCTTAAAATCCACAAGATTTCTGCACCATTTTATTTTTTCTGACAATTATCAACATTTAAAAAAAAAAATCTTAATCCAAGAAACATCTCCCTAAGACAGTGCTAGAAAAAAATTGAAGTAAACCAAAAAATAAAAAGAAAAGCGTCATCTACTTTCTTTTTTCTGGAACAACCTCAACTCACCCCTTTCTTAGCTAAATTGCTCGCCACTCGTTTTATGCCTTCTCAATCTCATCATCGAATTCCACTCTTCCACTCTCTCAACAACACCGACTAACCAACGCAACGCAACGCTCCTTCAACCATCATTTCTCATATACTCTCTCTCCGATTCTCACCGCTCCCTTCTCCACGCGCGCCCCATGGGATGAACTTCAACGTCTGCCGCGATTCCGTTTCCCTTCAATGGAGTGGGACAGCAATTCCGATCTCAGCGGCGACGACGACGCCGCTTCCTTCCTCCTCAACGACGACGATGACGACGTCGTCGGGCCCCTCCCCTTTCCCGTCCTCCAAACCGCGCCCTGCGGCTTCGTCGTCACCGATGCGCTCGAGCCCGACCACCCTATCATATACGTCAACGCCGTTTTCGAGATGGTCACCGGCTACCGCGCAGAAGAAGTGCTCGGTCGCAACTGGTTAGTGCCTCTCTCGATATTTCTCCTCCTTAGGTTTAGGTTTTTGGTTCGCATTTTCGCACTCCTTCGAAACCCTAGGAAATCGTTGGAACTTAGATGGAGGGATGTTACGGCGGGATGTAATGTGATGCTCATAGTACTGAATGCTGTAGTCACTCGAATTTGGAATTGTGTTGTGCTTGTTCGGGGTTTATGAAGGGATTTGGATTTGTTTGTCGTGAAATAGTAATTTAATCACTGAGTGAACTTGTTCCTGTTTGGTATTTCTTTCAATTGTGATAGCTTTTGTGTTGAGTGCTGCATTCTGTTGTTCGACGGTGGAGAACTGGTTCAGGTTAGGGATTGTGAAATTAAATTGGTATTGAAAGTGGTGACTTTCGAATTATATGGGCTGCATTAAAGAAATCATTATACCACGTATCATAGTTGTTAAAACATGAATCAACAATCCGTTCAGGCTAGGGAACTGCTGTTTTGGTTAATTTGCCATATGAGGAACAAAGTGTGTCAAACATGATTAGGACCAGCCTAAAATTTATTATTCCTTTTCTTTTAGATTATAGTGTATATGATGAGTGTCTCCGCTGCAGACTTTTCCAAATATTTCTCAACATAACGAGAGGTGTTTCCTTCTAAAATTTATCATGAAAAGAAAGTCTGGGCATTTATTCTCTTGAAAATTTCTCTCTTTTTATGGGAAATAAATTCAACTGGAGAAAATAAAGAAGCACAACCTGAGGAAAGGCTGAAGAATAAGTGGTTCTCCAAAGTGCCACTGCTGGTTTATTTTTTTATTTCCCATAGTTTGAATTGGAGTTATTAGTGCTGGGATTTTGGTTCTGTAGGATTGAAAGCATTTCACTTAGCTAAGAATAAGAATTAGTAGATTTTTACAGGAACTTCTTCCATATATAAAATTTTTTCTATAATTATTGATTAGTCAGATATTCTGTGGCATTAACTTAAATGTATATGTTCGGGAATATGGTTATGCAATTTATTCTTGTGTCTCATATTGCATTGAAAGTGTGTGCTTGGTTTTGGAAATTGAAACTGACTGCTGAAATGCCCATTTTCTAGTTGCTCTTAGCTATTGATAATTGTTCTTGTTAAAGGCTTGTTCAATGCCACTGTTCTTTGATCGGATATGTTATATTGCAAGTAGGCTGTAATATGGGAAAAGTAGTTTGTACAAACCTAAACAGCACGAAGGTAGCTGATATGAGATTTATGTTGGAAAGAGAAAGAAACAGAAATAGAGAGAAAGAAAGAGGAGAAGAGGGATGAAGAACAGAACAGAGAGGATAGAGATACAAGAGAGAAAGTGAGAGATCAATACGTGCTTTTATTATTATATCTTTCCAATGGTTAAAATCTACAATAATAGTTTTGTTAGATATATTTGATTATTAGATATTTTAGATATATATCTTATCTTTTATCTTTAGCTAGTTTGTTATTATTCCTTATTTGTATTTGAGCTTAATCCATATTTTTTCTATTATAAATATAATATCCTATATGTATATTCAACACAAGGGAAATTAATATCATACATAGTTTTCACTGTAGTAAACAAATCTTTATAATCTTTATTCAGAGTAATCTTCCCAACTAAAATCCTAATTAAGATTATTTGACTAACTAACCAACTAATATTCTTTTCCTATTTATATTTACATAAAAAACTTCCTCTCCCCTAAGAAAACATGACTCTTACCCTCGGTGTTCTTGAACTTCAAATGGGATGGCAAATGTGATATATTGAGTATGTGAATCTGGTACATGAAGTGATGAGTAACTGTTAGCTACGGATGAGATAGGGCCTTAAACTGGGGATACATACTCTAATGGTGGGCTGTGTTCAATTTCTACAGTTAAAGCTTTCAATGTCTGTTAAAGGTTTTATCAATTAAGATAATTGTTAGTCATGTCATGATCCTATTTATTAAGAATATCTTTGTAGCCTGTTAAAGGGTAGACCTGATTGGAATATATTCTTGACAAATTATTTTCAGAAAAAAAAACTTGTGTTAATCTTGGAGGATTGTTGTCAAGGACAAATTGTCTTCTTTCTTTTGCCATAGGTTGCTGTAAAGATTCTTGCTTGTCTTGGCTTGTGACTTGATCTATATGAAGGTTAACAACTTGGTATGAGGTGACAACATGAGTGACACATAACTTAGTAAGATCGGTAGCTAGGCAATATATACCGGAAGAAAGGTGACTGAGCTTTCTGTGATCATTCGAGGAACAATTGAAGGATCAGTAGGAGAAACAACCAATGGTAATTGGGGACATACAGGAGGTCCAAAAAACAGAAAAAAAAAAATTCACATATGGGGGTGGAGCTCTTATGGTTAGAGCATATTCCAAAATGAATTTCCTGTGTAAGGGGCCATGAAGATCCCTTAGGATGGTTGAAGGTCGCGAGGATGGCTGAAATACTATGACATTTTTACTAATCAACAATCTTCTGAAGGAGACAGGGTGATAAAGATCTAACCTCCGATCTATGAATACAAATTGTTCCCGACAATTTTCACCAAAAAATCAAGAAAATGGAAAAAAACAATATAATGCTAGGAATTTGGAAGAACTTTGTGCCACTCAATCCCATGAGATAAGCAAATATGGAGAATCGCCACTTGTCACCTAGCTCACAAGATAAGGAGAGAAAAACACTTCTACTTTCTGAACTTTGATTAACCACTAACACCACCCAAGAGATAAGGCACTCTAGGACAAGCAAAGGAGGGGCGGCTCCCCATTTGAGATATGACACACTCAAAATATGAACTTACATACTTTTATTATTAAGTTGTCAAAGTGAGTACATGAGCTTTCCTTATGTAGAGTGTGTGGTGGGAAGGGATTAGACAAACAATTCCCTTCCTTAACCCTCTAATTGGCTAACACAAAAATAATTTCCATAAAAGTCTCTATTTAAAAAAAAATAGAAACAATTACAAAAGTCTAATATAGGCCCAATACAAAAAAATAAATTCCATGCTATCCTAAAGCCTCCTACTTGGTTTTTAATTCATGCACTCGTCACAAGGTGAGAAGGTGAGAGCGGTTGCATTTCATATCTAAGTAGAAGCGCCACTATGGTTTAATAGATGGAACAAGAAGAACCAAAACGGAATTGGAGCTACTTTAAGGAATGTTCTCATGTACAATTTGTACCACTTATGAGTAATAATTCCCTGGTCACACTGGCCAATATAAAGTAGACACGTTTAGTGAAAGATTATCAGCATTATTTTGGGCACCTGCACTCCAATTGTGAGTAATAATCCCTTGGGAGAACTTGCCAAAACCGTGTCTTTTCCTATAGTCATCACTTTGCTCTCCACCAAGAAAATGTCCACTTCTGGTTAGCGCTATTTAAGGCCACAGCCTCTACACTCAAAAATGGATTTCTTTGAATGTTTTATTTTTTTCCTAGTTAAGATCGTGGTGATATAACTGGGATTCAAATTTTGAATTGGAAGGCTGATATTCCAAATCATGAATCCTATCATTTTGTGGATTATAAGAATCATGATCAATAATAATAACATAGCATATATAACTTTTAAAGAGGACATGTAAAGCACATATTCTGGCTGAGTAACCAAATATATAACACTAGAAGCAATGTAACATAAAGAAGCACATCAAAAGTCAAAGCATATGTGTGCTTGTGTGTGTTAGCATCCACTAGTCAGATTTTAGGGAGAGGGGACCACTAACACATGAAGTTTTAGAAGAAAGCAAGAATCTGCTAACAAAGAGAAGATATAAGCAATTTATGGGCACCTGTTTTTGGGACGAGCAGGGGAAAGAAGAACAGAAATGTGAACTTAAAAAACCAGCAACATGAAAAAGAATAGTGGAATCATAAAACTGTGAACATGCATTGGGCAACCCTAGATCTTATTGGAGGAAAATTTACTATTGTTTTAGCAAAAGATTGTTCAGGGTTTCATAGAGTTGGTTTGTGCACCAACCAGTCTTGTTGGGATGTGATGCGCCTATGGTATAATTGTGCGAATCATCTCTTGGTTGCGATCCAGGTGTGATTTAAGCACCAAAATGATTCACTTACTGATTCGTTTTCCACCAGCTCAAATTATGTTTATTGTTTCACAAATTGTATGATACTAATAACACTAGTCACGATAGTTACCAAATTAGTTAGTTTGAAGTTGTTAGGGGCAAAGACATAGCTATAATAGGAGAAAAGGTAAAAGGGGAGGCATTTTTATTTAACATTTGGGAAGGAACATAGTTTAAGTGTATTATTATAAATAAGGAAAACACTTTGTGATGGGAATCCTTTGGAAGGAGGAGTCCCTCTTTATTTCTTGGGTCCATGAATTCAGTAAAACTCTACAGAAGTATTCATAATTCTTCTTTTCTCTTTTCCCTGTTATCTCATCTGAAAATTTAGAATTTGTTGCTAAAAATCTTGGATTACCATCAATGTTGAATGCTCAATCACCTACAAACCCGAGCCTCATCATCTTGTCATCCGTCATCACTCTGTCACAACCCTGTAAGCCACTCAACTAAGACACCTGATTTCTGCCAGAGTTAGACTACAATTGGAACCAAGGGACTCATAATGGGGGATCTTGAACATTTTTGCAAATGATTCTGGGCATTACAAAATGCTCATAATTTTTCATCTTGGAAATGTGTGTAGTTTATTGAGAGGGACAGGTTCAGTGTTGTGTGATTTGTTTTGTTTTAGTAATTTTTGTGTGATTAGAGGAAGAAATTGGAATGGGGGATATTAGACTTTTATGATTCTTCTAAATTGGCGGTTTTTTTGGGTTTAGGGATGATTTTTGAGGGTTGGTCAAATGATTACTTTTAACTTCTCCCAATTGATTGTAATATGCATGTTTTCTCATCGTTTTGCTTCAATCTACATTAAATATAAGTTGATATATGGACATATGTCTTATAAAGTGAACTCTAAACCTAACTCAATCTGAAAAATTTGGTTTTTAAGATACGGTTTATACTTTTTTATATATTATTAAGAAGGCTTATGGAGAAGACTTCATTTACGAAGATAAGAGAAATACTCAACTAGTTGGGTATTCTTATGATGACAGGATAGCGTCACCAAGCCATAGACGTTCCACTTTAGGATATTGTGTCTTCATTAGTTGTAATTTATTATCATGGAGAAGTAAGAAACAAAAATGTTGTCACAAGGTCAAGTGCAAAAGCAAAATACATGGTAATTACAATAGTCATTTGTGAGCTCATATGACTAAAACAACACTTCAAAGAGCTTAAATTTGAAGAAAGTTTTCAAATGCACCTTGTATATGACAACCATGCAACATTATGCATTGCCTTTAATCCTGTCTTTCATGAGAGAACCAAATATATTGAGTTAGACGGTCATTTTGTAAGAAAAAAATGCTGGAGTTTGAAGACATCACTGTTAGATTTGTCAACTTTAATGAACTGTTGACTAACATATTCACCAATTCTCTAGGAGGACTGGTGATCAATTGTATTTGCAGTAAGCTGGGCACATACGTATTTGCAGGACCTCTGTTCTCCAACTTAAGGGAAAGTATTATAATTATAGAAATTTGGAGCTGATCCTATATAATAAGTAATATTGTCATAATTATAGAAATAAGTAGTTGATGCTATATATATTGTTATATTCATGCAGATAAGGTGCTGATCCTACTTATTTAGGAATATCTATGTATTTTTAGTAACATTTTTATTTATTTCCATATCATTTTTTTAATATAAATCTCTTCTGTTTATTGTATTGATTCCTTTTTCTCAACTAAATAAAACACCCGTGTTGTCTTAAAAAGACTCTGTTTTAGCTTTGTGTTTTTCTCTTCCCTAGAGTTTAACAATCTCTAATGTAATTTCTACTGTCTATTGTATAGTAGGATGTCTTACCCACATTTGTTTTCCCTTATTTATCTCATGTAAATAAAATAAACATTTTTTAGCAAAAATTGTTAGAATTGGATGCTTTTCATGGCTTTGGTTTCCCAGCTTTCAGTGGCCAGTGCTTATAGCAATGATAGGTAAAATATGTGAATAATGTTAAAGATCAAATGTATTTGGAAGTTAAAATTTGTGAAATATACAGTTTATATCTCTATGAACTGCTTCTCTTTCTATCTAGTACACCATTATGTTATTTATATTATAAGATGTTTTAGCTGAACACATTATAGAATAAGCTTTTTTCCTGATAAGTGAATGATTTGTCATGTATGCAGTGCAGTGTATTATGAATTGGTGTTCAAATATTTCGGCAACATTTGTAGATTAAATTGGACAATTATATTCATTGTAACTACCAGAGAGAACACATGCTGTCTTTAATTGACATTTTGATGTTGACAGCCACTTGTGAGTAAGTTTTTAGATGGGGGAAGTGCGTTGATCAAAGAGCCTTGTTATTTCCAATGAGGTGATGTAGGAAAGAAGTGTCTCAATTTAAGCTTCTGACTGGCTAACTCTTAGAGAATTTAGGGTGGTTGATAGGTTTAATGATGAATAAGAAAACATTTAAATTTGATGCTTTGACTGTCATTAGAATTTTGCTAAGAATCTTAGTTCACTATGGTGATTTTGCTTTTCAATGCTTTTATTGTGATGAGGATGTGGATATTTTTAACTGTTGGGTTTATCTTGTCTTATGCTTTATCATTAAGGTGAATCTCAAGATTCAAAGCTAAGAAATGGACGTAGTTTCTTGATAATTATTATTTGGAGATTGATTTCCTCACTTTTATCGTCCCAGCAATTATTATGTGATATGTTTGCAAACATGCTAAGAATGGCTAAGCTGGGGTGTTAAAAAATCACTTCATTTACTGTTGATATAGCTCATTGGGACTGATGTGGATTAGTGTCTCGTGTAGAAACCTGGCTTATAACCTGTATCTGTATTGTATTAAATTGAAGCAATTTGCTTGAGGAAGTAGAATGAGTAACGTGTGCACTACGCAAGGGGAAAAAGAAGGCAAAAGAACATGCAATATAAGAAAATAAGCAATCCATACCGGCCCTTAATTACATGTGTTTGCTGAGTCTCTACTGCTAAGTTTCTAATTCAACGTGGCTTTGTTCTAATCATTTAAAGTATTTTGCAGCCGATTCTTGCAGTGTCGAGGTCCATTTGCTAAGAGAAGGCATCCATTGGTGGACTCAACTGTTGTTTCAGAGATTAGAAGATGCCTTGACGAAGGGGTTGAATTCCAAGGTGAGTTGCTGAACTTTAGGAAAGATGGATCTCCACTTATGAACAGATTGCGTCTGACACCTATATATGGAGATGATGAGATAACTCATGTCATTGGAATCCAGTTCTTCACAGAGGCAAACATTGATCTTGGTCCCCTTCCGGGTTCTACGACTAAGGAATCTACAAAATCATCAGATCGGTTTCAATCTGTGCTTTCCTCGTTGAACCCTCTTCCAGTAGGTGACCGAAATGTTACACGTGGACTTTGTGGGATATTGCAGTTAAGTGATGAGGTATTGTCTCTCAAGATTCTTGCTCGCTTAACCCCAAGAGATATTGCATCAGTTGGCTCTGTTTGTAGGCAATTGTATGAGCTAACAAAAAATGAAGATCTTTGGAGAATGGTGTGTCAAAATGCATGGGGCAGTGAGACTACACGTGTTTTAGAGACTGTGCCTGGTGCAAGGAGACTTGGATGGGGTCGGCTGGCAAGAGAACTGACCACTCTTGAAGCAGCAGCATGGAGGAAACTGACTGTTGGAGGTGCTGTTGAACCTTCACGATGTAATTTTAGTGCTTGTGCAGTTGGTAATAGGGTTGTCTTATTTGGTGGTGAAGGGGTTAACATGCAACCTATGAATGATACTTTTGTACTGGATCTGAATTCAAGTAATCCGGAGTGGCAACATGTCCAGGTGAGTTCTCCTCCCCCTGGTCGGTGGGGCCACACACTTTCTTGTGTTAATGGTTCTCGTTTGGTTGTATTTGGAGGCTGTGGAAGGCAGGGCTTGCTCAATGATGTGTTTGTTCTGGACCTGGATGCAAAGCCTCCAACATGGCGTGAAATCTCTGGACTGGCACCTCCTCTTCCGAGATCTTGGCATAGCTCCTGTACACTTGATGGTACTAAGTTGATAGTTTCCGGTGGCTGTGCTGATTCTGGTGTACTCTTGAGTGATACTTTCCTTCTTGATCTTTCAATGGAGAAGCCTGTCTGGAGAGAGATACCAGTAGCATGGACTCCTCCTTCACGACTGGGTCACACACTATCTGTTTATGGTGGTAGGAAAATACTGATGTTTGGTGGTCTGGCCAAGAGTGGGCCCTTGCGATTTCGCTCTAGTGATGTATTCACGATGGACTTAAGTGAGGAGGAGCCATGTTGGAGGTGTGTAACGGGGAGTGGAATGCCAGGTGCTGGAAATCCAGGAGGCATAGCTCCCCCTCCTAGACTTGATCATGTGGCTGTGAGCCTTCCAGGTGGGAGAATTCTGATATTTGGTGGGTCTGTTGCAGGCCTTCATTCTGCTTCCCAGCTTTACATACTAGATCCGACTGACGAGAAGCCTACATGGAGAATCCTAAATGTACCTGGGCGGCCTCCAAGATTTGCTTGGGGTCATAGTACATGTGTTGTTGGAGGGACAAGAGCTATTGTACTAGGAGGTCAAACTGGGGAGGAATGGATGCTAAGTGAGCTCCATGAACTTTCCTTGGCAAGTTCTGTCATCTAAACTCAGTCAATAAACGGGCATGCTGCTGTGAGGGGAATATGCTAAAATCATGAAATCATTTTAAGGCGGAAAATGTTTGTGTTGGTCACTGAAAACTCTTGACAAGCACTGCTCTGGTCAGAACATTTGTGTATTAAGTTGTTTCTACGTTGAATTTTATTTTAGGGTTGGTTCTGGCTCGAGAACTTTTCAATGAGTGACACAATACCATGTTTGGTTTTTTTGAGGTTGTGTGAGACTTTGCCCTTCAGTATGCACAATGAATTATTCTTCCTTAATAGATTGTTAGTGTCTGATTACAAATAGGTAATATATTAGGTTGTAGCTCACTTGATTTTCCCATCTGTTTCTATGTTCAACTTATGTAATTTGAACCATGACAAAGGATAGAAAAAAAGAAGAAATGTCATGTTTATAGTAATATAATTAGTTCTGTGTATGTAATGGAAGTCTCTACTGTTTTATGCTTTTGAACAGGTCTGCTGACATGGTCATAATTTATTGTAATGGTCTGTGACACTGCAAACAGGTGTATAAGGTAGGGGACCCTGCAGTTTGTACTTATTTTTCTTTATGTTGTTATAATATGGAGTATGGTAATATTTGTATGGTGTATTATTTTTCTGGTTGTATGTTATACCATATTATTATGAATATTCTGTGTGCCTTGATAAATCAATATATTTTTAGTTAAAGTGAACCAAACAAATCATCTTTTAGGTTAACGGTCTTTACTTAGAGGAGTTAAAAGTTAGTAAGGATTTAGTTGGTTCATATTTTTCTCACAATGATGTTAAGAAAATGATAGAAAATAAGATCTGAAATATAAAATATTAAGCATGTCTTTATATTTTACGGATATTGCTGGAAATTAATTTTACCCAAGGAAATCATTCTTTTCTATTAATCTTAGAACTATTGTTCTCACTGTAATATGTTGGGCTGGTTAACAGTATACAAGAAAGTGAATTACTTCCTGCACCACCATTGTTTTCCTTTCTGCACCCTAATCCTTCCGGAAATTATTTTCCGGAATACAAAAACAGTTTGGGATTTTTTTTTCTGGACAGAAATCTCCCTTCCCAGTTACGGTCCGGTAGCTTTTATTTATGGGATGCATGAAGAAATAGGGCGCAGGATGCAACAACCTTAAAGAAAAGAATCCACTGTGATGGAAGAACATGTTCTGAGGGTGATTGGTACCATATTATATGTGAACGTTATTACAATATACCTTATGAAGGGTAATGAAGTATGAGCATAATTTAATTTTATGTATTATTTATTTTTATAAATTTTCATATTGTTTGTAAAAAGTTTGTTTTTTATTTGTATATTAAATAACTTTAGTTTTTGCAAATTTTTTTTATGAATAAAGTTTTTCTCCTAAAATGTAATTTTCGGTATCTTCTGTGAATGAGTACTTTTAACATTTAAATCCAAAGTCTGACCAAGCCATCTAAGGAAACAAATGAGTAGGACATGAAGTCACTTCCGAAATTGAACCGAACATGATACCTTACTCTTTTTAAATCTTCTGCGGAATTTCAAAATAGTAAAAAAATTTCTGCCTCCTTTGCCAGTTAATTAGAAAAGAAGACTAATTGCGCATTGTTTACTATAACTATGCATTTTTAAAATCAAAAGTGCACAAAATAGTATTTATAGCGCCCTAATACACGATTTGTGGCCAGTACACTCTATTATAATATATAAATCAAACTACACAACCATGTCACTTTTTCCATGTCAACCTTTAATTTATGTATCAATTTCTTTGCATTCCCATTCTCTACCACATCCCTCCTCTATGTTGTACTCAATCCACCTCCTATTACCTCAGCTATTTATTTTTTTATTTTAATTTTTTGCCTCAGGTAAATTTCGTAGCTAGAGGAACACCGTTCTTTCATTGTGAAATCAAGTTTTTGATACTCAGACCATGGAATTTAAATGATCCTTCCTTCCTCTATATCATTCCCCACTTCCATCCCTTTTTCCCATTTCATACAAGTTCACTTTCGACAAAACAACTTTGTAAAAGGCTTTTCAAATACGTAGGTTGGATATTAGATCATGCTTTCTCTTGAATATGTCCCTAATAATTACGGGGGAAGGTTCCATGAACTACAAATGCGTTTCACTAATACGACAGTGAAGATGGTATTAAGAAAGTAGACATCTAAAACGTAGTATTTGGTCCATTTGGGGGCATAACTCAATCAATCAATGATGAATTTAGGCATCAAAGTAGTTCATAAGATATGCCGGCATCACGTCACATCTAAATGGTGGAACGGCCACGTGGTTCCTTGTTTCAATAATGCCAAGACTTGTGCATATAAATTACATTACTTTTTCTTTTTCTTCCAACTTGTTCCTCTCTATCCTCCTAACTCATCTCTTCTTTCATGTCAACCATTCTTATCATCATCATCGGTATGATTTTAACTTGTGATATGTTGTTGTTTTCATACTTCTGTTGTGTATTACTTTAGTTGATTAAGCCTGATTACTAGCACACAGATTACAGTTTCTGACTGAACTTTGCTAAAATATCGCATCGCAGGGGTCTTTTTTGTGATATTCTGTATATTGATATGGCTACAACCCAAATGCCCCCCAGGAGTGCTTACTCCAGAGTCACGATTTATGACACTTGCTATGGATAGATTTTTGAATGATATGGAAAGGGAGAAGCCAATCAGATTCACTGACCAACATCTAAGAATTGCAACTGACAACTATTCTTACTTGTTGGGGTCAGGAGGTTTTGGATCAGTCTATAAGGGAATTTTTAGCGATGGAACCATTGTGGCTGTGAAGGTTCTGCATGGGCGTTCAGACAAGAGAAACGAGGAGCAGTTTATGGCTGAAGTGGGAACAATTGGCAAAATTCATCACTTTAATCTGGTTCGGCTATATGGGTTTTGCTTTGAGAGAAACTTGGTAGCACTGGTATATGAATACATGGGGAATGGTTCTCTTGACAAGTATCTTTTTAACCAAAACAATGTCATAGGATTTGAAAGGCTTCATGAGGTTGCAGTTGGGACAGCCAAAGGCATAGCTTATTTGCATGAAGAGTGCCAACAAAGAATAATACATTATGACATCAAACCAGGAAATATTCTATTGGATGGAAGCTTCAATCCTAAAGTAGCTGATTTTGGTTTAGCCAGGCTTTGCAATAGGGAAAATACTCATCTAACTATGACAAGGGGAAGGGGAACTCCTGGTTATGCTGCACCTGAACTCTGGATGCCAAATTTTCCTGTGACTCACAAGTGTGATGTTTACAGCTTTGGAATGCTATTGTTTGAAATCATAGGCAGGAGGCGAAACCTTGATGTTGAGGTTGTTGAAAGTCAGGAGTGGTTTCCAATGTTTGTATGGAAAAAAATTGATGGTGGAGAGTTGGAGGAGTTGATAATAGCATGTGGGATAGAGGAGAAAGATGGGGAGATAGCTCAGAGAATGGTTAATGTTGCTCTGTCGTGTGTTCAGTATAGGCCTCATTCAAGGCCTTTGATGAGTGATGTGGTAAAAATGTTGGAAGGTTCAGTGGAAGTTCCAAAACCTTTGAACCCATTTCAGCAATTTATGGATGGGAATTTCCCTGCTCATACAACAGATACTGGTGGTTCTTCTGTTGTTGTAACTGACTCTAGCATTGTACATGCTACTACTTGATGGAGCATTTCATAGGTTAAACGATGTGTAAAATATTTTCCTTTCTTCTTCTTTATTATGTTGAAAATAACTGTCCATAATGTTCTTTTCAATTTGTCTCTGAACTTTTTATGAATGAACTGCTATGTATGTATTCAAGTGAAGCAAACTGTTAGCCTTTTCTCCATGCAAATGTGAGAATTTCCTTTTTTGGCAACTCGTAGTACACCTGCTAATGTATGAATGTTCTCTGACCCTACATATCATAGCAATCAAACTTTGAAACAGTTTCCCAGTTTATTTAGTTCTTATCATACCAATAACATTAGCTTGCAACATAGTTTTTTATCCAAAGAAAAAGTTAAGACAAAAAGTTTATTAATGTATAACATTCTCACTTTATATACTGTCCAACTTGTCTATTTCAATACAAGGTGGTGATACTCTAACGGATACTTGGACTACACAAGGTAAACATCATTATTAATAAAAAATATTGATTAAAAATTAGATATTGAGATAACATTTGCAAAGAAAGAACACCAATTTTTCTATGAGGATCCTTTCTTTTGTTTACTGCTAATATGTCGTTATTATGTATAAGAAGTGAAGCCAGCCTGGGAGAATTATACTATGAAGGCTTTCTTCGATGAAAACATTGGAATTTTCGTATACATTTAGATACTATATGTCTCTTCATGTTGTGGAAAAGCTTCATGACATTGCAGAAAGAATGGCTAAGGTAGCTTTGTGGTGTGTGGAATATAGGCCAGAATTCAGGCCTGTAATAGGTCTTGTGGTGAAAATGCTGGAAGGTTCAGCGGAGTCACCAGAATCATAGGTTTTGATACCATTTGTAGGGAGGGCACAAATTTGCTTTTGGTACCACTTCAAAAGACCTCTTATCATTGGAGGTATCTTATGTGTATATAAACCCATGTTCATCTCTTATTTTTTATGATGTGGGACTTTGTTTGTACCCAACATGTTTGACAAGAGTGTATTAATCATATCAATTGTTGTAACTAGTAATCAAAATAATATTCACAGGATTGAAAATGTTGAACAAGAATGCTGATCAAAAGTAAGTTTGAAATATTGAAAAAACAGCATAACAACAATTAATTATAAAATTAAAAAAATAACTACAACTATTAAGAGCAAATTCAGTTACTTTAAAAAATTGTTTTCGTATTTTTTCTTACATCATCCTATCCTTTTCAATTGATGTAAGTATTCCAAGTATCATTTTAGTTAATTAAGAGTTTTTTACTCCTAATCCCTTAGGAGTAAAATTGATCATTGAAACCATACATCCCCCATTTTTTAGGTATTTTAAAAAACTTAAGAGATCTTACAAGAACAATAATCATCTCAAATGAAAACTAATCAAGTGCGATCAATCTCCTAATTATGACAAAACTTAATCTATTCAATCTCTAATGACAAACAATATTTTTTCAAAAGAGTGAAATTGTTCCTATACAAATAGAAAAATGTAACAAAGATAAAAGATCCTGAAAGTTGGAATAACTTAAGATGTAGTTAAAAATACTACATGAATCCTCTAACTATAAAATATTTAGAGCACTGTATAATGTAAGATAAAACTCAACACTAGGAAAAGCAAATGTTGCAGAAGAAAATGTCATCTGGGTTAAGTAACAATTGTAGTACTTGAATTGCTAGACTTTCAAGTAAAAAGGTTGCATTCTAATTATGAGTTAATAGTTTTTAGCATAGTGGTAAACGTTTTGATCATGTAATTGGTATCAAAGTCTTTAAAGGAACCATTGCTGAATGAGAGATTATGGCAAGTAGAGGAAGGTAAGCGAGTCAAGTCACAATCATGATGATTCTTTTCTTGAATTTAAAGCATTCCACCTTCAATCACAACTAAATTGAATATATATATATATATATATATATATATATATATATATATATATATAAACAATTTAAGGATTAAATATGTTATTGTTTTCTAAATTATCACGTGATTTTGGTTTTGGTTCCCCTTCCAAACTTTGTTTTGTTGTGTTCCTCTCTATTTAGAAAGTTACTGATTAGTCTTCCATGACCAATATCGTTAGTTTTTTTTTACATGGCAAACGACGTCTCACATCCCCAATCCGTTTAAGACACGTGCATTGTGTCCTAGGTTGGAAGATAGCTCGGTGGCAAATGTTGTGCCACGTCCCCAGCTTGGTAAGATTGGAAAGATATCTAGATAGTCCGGTAAAATGCATAGAGAATTCAGATAGCTCGGTCGAAAGTCTAGAGAACTCGATAAGATATTATCCAAACTATTTGGACTTCCCATTAAGCTATCTGAGTTTTCCTTACACTGTACTAGGCTATCCGAACTTACCACCGAGCTATATGAGTTCCCCATACCTTATCAGGCTATTTGAATTTTTCACCAAGCTATCCAAATGTCTTGCTGACTTGGAGACACACCATACATATCTCTTGGATCTGACCAAGCGGGAGACGTGGCACATTGTTTGCCACCGAGCTATCTTACTGACCTAGGGACATAATACACATGTCTTAAATAGTGACACACTGTTTGTCACGTAAAAAAAAATAACAACGTTGGTCATTAATTTCTAAATTTGTGACTTTCTAAAAAGAGAGGAACCTAAATAAAATAGAGTTTGAAAGAAAGACGAAAACCAAAAACGCATACTAATTTAGAACTAAAAACATATTTAACCCATGATTTGGAGTACAAAATACCAAAAATTGGAGTACAAAATAACCTCCGAACCTTCCACCTCCTTTGGAGTACAAAATACCAAAATTTGGAGTACTTTTTAGCAAAATTTTCTTAAGAAAAAGATTCCATTCTTAAGTTGATGGACTCTCATTCTAGAAAAGTACTTCATCCCTCCAACATTTGTCATTTAAAAAAATCTGCAACATGCTCATTCAATTATGTGAATTTCATCTATATTATCATTTCTGACATACTTGACCTCTCCCCCAATGAACACCTCTCATAAAAATATACACCCATCACATTTATATATCAAACTTTTATATGAAAATTCTACTTGCTTTTAACGCATCTGACTGTGATGAAAATTCTAACTGGCTTCATTAGTCTCTCTGATCTCTTCTGGCTAATTATAATTTATCATATGTTACTGTTAATATGTCGTTATTTCGTGGAGTAGAATATTCCACAAACATAAAATGAATATTACCCATTATAGGTAGCCTAGGAGAATGGTATATTATAGGAAATTGGAACGTAGTATTTGTCTTAAGAGATTTTGTTTGTACTATAATTTTCTACAAAGCTCATTCTATACAGCCATATAATATTCGCCAAATCAACAATCAAGACTACATTCATTGATGATAACTTATTCGTTTCCATTTGGGAAGGTCAACATCAGGAGAGTGATAATACAAATAACTCAACAAGGAATTTGAAGTCCAATGGTAGCTTCAATGACATTAAAGAAAATATTGTAGCTTTCGTAATAAAAATAAAATAAAATTCAGGTGACTTGCATACGTTTCTTTGACCGATATTAATTTTTGAAAGTTAACTGTCTTATAGTGGATACATGCATGGTATTTCACATATAAATTTAACTACTATGTTCCTTTCTTTCAAACAATTCCTGCACATCATGTAAAATAAACTTTAATGGGTCTCGCATGTTTCTTTAATAAGTGCAAAAGTAGAAAAGTAGTTTTGTTTGGATGTGCAAAGTCCTGAGAGCAGCTTTAGTTGCAAGTCTTTGGTTGCAAAGACTTTGGTGTACATGGTGATGCAAGCAATGATGTATGGTGAAGCTTTGTTTTATGTGTGCAACTCACTTGTAAAAGTGAAGTGAAGAAGTGATTGTAAAACACACACACCACCACCGAGAAGAAAAGAGCAAAGTGCAATAGCAGAGAGTTGTGTGAGTGTGTGGAAAAGAGAGAGAGAGAATCACGGGAAAATTGGTGTAGTGTGCACCACCGTGAAGAAAGAAAAATAAGAGGGCCTGTGTTGTGTGTTGTGAGTGTATCTTTGAGAGTCTATGAGTGTTGTGTTTATGTACTCCTGTATTTCCAAATTCTAAACATAAGAGATATATTTGTGTAGATACCAACACATCACTTTGGTAGTTTGAATTGTTATCTTGTCAAATGTCAACTGGTGTAGTAATTGAGGTTATGATCATAGTTGGTAAGATTTTAATGGTGGTATTTTGAATTCAACGAACTTAATTATGTTCAGTTGTGGTTTTCCGAGCTTTGGTCACATGATTTCTAATTATACATTAACATTTTGCAGTGGTGATTTTCGTGAAGATAGGTATTCTGATCTGTGTGTGCAGAAAAAGAAATCAGAGGAATGATAGATCAGTATTTTCTGGTTCAAAATTTCTGACTCTGACTATAAATAAATTTCTTAACGACATGGAAAGGGAGAAGCCAATCAGATTCACTGATCAACAACTAAGGATTGCAACTGATAACTACTCTAACTTGTTGGGGTCAGGAGGTTTTGGAGCAGTTTATAAGGGAATTTTCAGTAATGGGACTATTGTTGCAGTGAAGGTTCTGCGAGGGACTTCAGACAAGAAAATCGAGGAGCAGTTTATGGCAGAAGTGGGAACGATTGGCAGAATTCATCATTTCAATCTTGTTAGACTCTATGGATTTTGCTTTGAAGATAACCTGATAGCACTAGTGTATGAGTACATGGGTAATGGCTCTCTTGATAGGTATTTGTTCCACGAAAAGAAGACCTTAGGATATGAAAAGCTTCATGAGATTGCAGTGGGAACAGCTAGAGGCATTGCTTATTTGCATGAGGAGTGTCAACACAGAATAGTCCATTACGACATAAAACCAGGAAATATTCTCTTGGACAGGAATTTCAATCCTAAAGTTGCTGATTTCGGTTTAGCCAAACTCTGCAACAGGGACAATACTCATATAACCATGACTGGAGGCAGAGGAACTCCAGGTTATGCTGCACCTGAGCTTTGGATGCCCTTTCCCATAACTCCCAAGTGTGATGTTTATAGTTTTGGCATGCTGCTGTTTGAAATCATAGGCAGAAGAAGAAATATTGATATTAAACTTGATGAAAGCCAAGAGTGGTTTCCAATATGGGTTTGGAAAAAATTTGATACTGGACAATTGGGGGAGTTGATGACAGTCTGTGAGATAGAGGAGAAGGATAAGAACATTGCAGAAAGAATGACTAAGATAGCTTTGTGGTGTGTTCAGTATAGGCCAGAAATAAGGCCAATAATGAGTGTTGTGGTGAAAATGCTGGAAGGTTCAGTGGAAGTTCCAGAACCTGACAACCCTTTTCAGCACTTCATGGGTGGGATTACCATTGCTCATCCAGTTCCAATGACACAGACCTATAATACAGCAAGTATTTCATCTGGTTCTTCTGTTATGGTAACAAACTCCAGCATTGTATGTGCTACTCCTATTATGAGGAAGTACAGCATTGAATTAGCCTCTAGCAATGTGTGATGCAAATTATTTATAGCAACATGATGAGTTGAGTTGTAAAATACCTTCATTTGTGCTGATTAGTTTCAAATGTATCCATGTAGATATACGTGCCTTTTTATTTCTGTCATGAAAAGCTCTTTCCTTTTTTCCTCTAAACTATTTGGAGTTGAAAAGTTGTATATTGAGGGAAGCAAAGAAGAAAAGGGCCTCTTATGTTTATCTATGCATACATCAAAGTTTGTATTAGATTCTGAAGTTATTTTATTTCTAATCTTGTTATAGTATATTTTGTTGTTTCATGCTATATGCAATCGTGCTTATACCTTTTGAACTGTATGTCTTAATTTTGAAGATTTCCAAATACAATCTTAACATGGCTGAGGATTATTATAGGATCTGCAACAAGCCTAATGCAGAGGTAGTACAGTTTGAGCGTTAAGATGTTGGATAAAGTTGGATAAAAACACTTTTTCCCCTGCCAAGTTGGGTATAGCTCTTGGACTGCAGCATATGCATGGTTATCATTTGCTTTGCTTAGATTTATCGATTTTGTGTTATGCCAATATTTAAAAAATTCTAGATAATTCGAACAAAGTTTCAGGGCTTGTTATGATATAGCTTCTTGTTTTCTGTAATAAACAAGAAGTGGTAAAGAGTTTCTCAGGAAAGTGAGTTGCTAGGAAGCAACAGATTAAGTAAACTTTTCCGACAGATTGATGTTAAATAAAAACAATGAAAAATAAACTCTCTTATTGGTCGTTGTCATCTTTTTGATTTCTCCGTCACGGAGTTCCTTGTCAAATATTCAATTGAGTCGATAACAAAATGTGGTTTACTCCATACATGACATTAGTATGTACGAAAGGAAATCATGAACTTCTTCATCCTTTGACCTTTTATATTTAATTAACAACATCCTAGGAGGATGGTGCTAGGAAAATGGAAATTCTAAACTTAGTGTTTGTCGTCATTCAATTCAAAAATATTAATTTTAAGCCGGCTTGCAATTACCAGCTTATTCAATCAAGAATAGAATATCCATGGATATAGGGACCCTGTAATATAGAATGACAACAATCATTTCATATTTGGAACTTGAAACTTCCCAAGATGTACATATTCATTCTCACATCTGATTTTTCTCATAAATCTAACATGGACGCTGGGGGTCTCATAGGTGTAGCTGGTATGATTCAAACACGATATATGCATTTATACACACACACACACACATATATATATATATATATATATATTTGTTTTCTTCTTGTTTGTTGGTTTTAATTGATTTTCACTAAATTTCTGAGGTGTTGGTGCTGCAGTTTTGTTAGTGTGGTTCGTGATTCTCTGCCTGTTTTGTTTTTGTAAAGCACCCAAAAGAGAAACTAATGGATTGTTGGAAATGAATTTTGTCCACATTGAGAATATTTTGAGGAACATGGAAAGAGAAAAGCCAATCAGGTTTACTGGTGAGCTGCTAAGGGTTGCAACAGATAATTACTCTACATCATTGGGGTCAGGAGGTTTTGGAGAAGTTTATAAAGGAAATTTAAGTGACGGAACAACAGTGGCAGTGAAGGTTCTACGTGCAAATTCTGATAAGAGAATTAAGGAACAGTTTATGGCAGAAGTGGGTACAATTGGAAAAGTTCACCATTTCAACCTTGTTAAGTTGTATGGATTTTGCTTTGAGAAAGACCTGATAGCACTGGTTTATGAGTACATGAGGAATGGATCTCTCGACAAGTATCTGTTTCACGAAAACAAGACTCTGGGATACGAAAAGCTTCATGAGATTGCAGTTGGGACAGCCAGAGGCATTGCATACTTGCATGAAGATTGTGAACAAAGAATAGTCCACTATGACATAAAACCAGGAAATATTCTTTTGGACAAGAACTTCAATCCCAAAGTTGCTGATTTTGGATTAGCTAAACTTTGCAACAGGGACAATACTCATATAACAATGACAGGAGGTAGGGGCACTCCTGGTTATGCTGCACCTGAGCTTTGGATGCCATTTCCTGTGACTCACAAGTGTGATGTTTATAGCTTTGGAATGCTGTTATTCGAAATCATTGGCAGGAGAAGAAACCTTGACATTAACCTTCCCCAAAGCGAAGAGTGGTTTCCAGTATGGGCTTGGAAAAGATTTGAGGCTGGAGAATTGGAAGTGTTAATGAATGCTTGTAAGATTGAGGAGAGGCATAGGAAAATGGCAGAAAGAATGGTGAAGGTAGCTTTGTTTTGTGTTCAGTATAGGCCAGAAACAAGGCCAACTATGAGTGATGTGGTGAAAATGTTGGAAGGTTCAGTAGAAATTTCTAAACCATGTAACCCGTTTCAGCACATGATAGAAGGAACTTTTAGGGGTAATTCTTCTGTCCATGCATCCGGAACAGATGTAAATACAAGTATCACTACCAGTTCTTCTTTTATGGTAACTGAACCAGCCATTGTATATGACATTCCTGGCATTGAATTGGCCTCTACCTGAGAATGGAACTTCTGCATTTCTTCAATATGTTATTTCTGATATATGTTTCATTGTCCTTTTCATTTTTGTTTTTGGTGATAATAGAATAGAACAGGTTGGTTTAGTAAGTTTATATGTATTTCTCATTTTATACATAAAAAATATTAGTAATAAATATATTAAATATATCTATTGTGAACAAAAATTACCTTTTATATTTCTTATTAAATTACATAAAGAAATTTTTAATACATTTATATAAAGAAATTTTAAAAATATGAAAAAGCACTTAATACATTTTTATCTGATCTTTTTTGCTGCCTTTGTTTTCAGCAACAGAGACTTTGCAAACTAAGAAATGCAAGGAATGTTGAAAACACTAGACAACATATTACCAAAAATAAGAACAAATTCTTCATTCAACTATAGTATGTGAGTTCAATTTGGATGTTAGTGTTAACAAAGATTACAAAGAGTAACTCCTATATGATTAACGCATGCCTATATTCACTCCTTCCATGCATAAAATACAAAGCTTTCACTCCCTTCCTCTGCTATAATGAACTGACAAAACTGATACAGATTTTTGGAGGTTTTAGTTTATGCAACAAATTGGGTTATTGGAGAATGTGCCTCGTAGTTGTAAATTCAACGAAGCTAAAAAATTGCTCTTTGAATGCACAATAATCTCAGTACTGTTATGATACAACTAAGCTAGTTCTTCTATCTCAAATGTATTGCGCTTGATTTTGGAGCCATATTCTGGGTTTGAAGTTGTTTCCCATGACTGGGTAGCATCTGAATCTTCAGTACTACTTTCTTTTTGAGTGAGGTTTGGCTTAACAGACACCAGGTTTTGGAAGGGAAATGGAGGTGGAGAAATTTCAATTTCTCCCTCTAGCATCTTCACCACACTACTCATAAGAGGTCTATCATCAGGTGAATACTGAACACACCACAGAGCCACCTTTGACATTCTCTCACCTTTCTCCTTGTCTTTCTCCTCAATTCCACAAAGTGAAAGCATCACAGATAACTCATTATTCTCAAACATATCCCATGTCCATTGCGGAAGCCACTGTTGTGATTCTCTGTAGTTATCATCAAAATGCCTTCTCCTCCCAACCATTTCAAACAGGAGAATACCAAAACTATAAACGTCACACTTGTGAGTCACTGGAAAAGGCTTCCACATTTCTGGTGCAGCATATCCCCTTGTTCCTCTAAAGTGTGTGTTTACTGAAACGTTAGTTTCTCTGCTGCAAAGCTTAGCAAGGCCAAAATCTGCCACCTTTGGTTCCAACTTCATGTCAAGAAGAACATTCTCTGGTTTAATATCATAATGAATTATTCTCTTTTGACACTCTTCATGTAAATAAGCAATTCCTTTTGCTGTTCCAATTGCAATCTCAAGAAGCTTCCCCAACTCAATGTCTTGATTCTGGCTGCCAAACAAGTGCTTGTCCAAAGACCCATTTTCTACATACTCATAAACAAGAGCTCTCTTGTCACGGTGGAAGCAGAAGCCATAAAGCCTCACCAGATTGACATGGTAAGTTCTTCCTAGTGTTCCAACTTCTGCTTTTAGTTGCTCTTCCATTTCCATCTCCAAACTGTTGATAACTTTGACAGCCACATCTTCTCCATTGGACAATATCCCTTTGTAGACAACCCCAAAAGCACCTGAACCCAATATGGTTGAGTAGTTCCATGTAATTATATCCAGTTCCTCAGGAGAGAATCTGATGGGTTTCTCCTTGTTGATGTTGCTCAAGAATCTTTCCATTGTTGCAAACTCAGTTTTCGAATTTTGAACTGTAGAAGCTGGTGCTATTACTACTTCCATTTCTCTGGTTGAAGGAAATGAATTTGATGCTTTATGATCATTCTCTGTGCTAGCAAGCTGGGCGTATGCGGGAATTGCATCTCCTGCCTTCTTTAAGCATTGAATTATGGCATATACTATTGCTATAATAGCTACGAGTCCCACCACTCCAGAAGCTGAAAATTCAAATAAAAGATAAAATTAACTTTTCTAATGAACCACAAATCTGGTGGAAAAATGAGAATTTGTAACATGTTTCTGTATAGGCTATCAACTCTTCATTGTACCAGAACTTTGCCACAGGATTTTCCTTTTTAGACTCTTATTATATATAGGAAATATATATAGAAATTAACACTCCATTATAAAGAATCAAAGATTCAAACATAAAAAGTTAAACATGTCCCACTAAAAATTTAATCGAGGTGAACTTGAACTGAATCATTAGAGGGTCGAATCTCATTTCACAACCAAAAGAAAAACTAAGTAATTTCTCAACCCGTCATGAATGAATACTACAGAGAGTAGAACAAATGTGATAGGATATTTGAAGATAAGGATGCATGTGAACCACTCATAATTTCTAGAGTGCATAATCGAAATCTGTAAAAACACATAAATAAAACCAGTTCTCTCTCAATTAACACAAACTGATACATTAAATTTAGATTAGGGAGACTAAAAATAAACTTACTTCAAATTGAGAGACAAATAAATTTAAGACTTACGATACAAATGCATAAGGTTTAGCTATGATCTTACCAATAGACGCTATTACTGTCCATTCCATAAAATGGTCAAACTCGTTTTGCGCTTGAGTCTGAAAATCGTCAGAAGGAGGAGGAAATCGAAAACTCATGTTTATTCTCTAAGCTTATGAGCCTGGAGAGAAAACTTAACGATGGAGTTTTGATTAGCAGAAGACTCCAATAGCATGCAAATTTGATATAAAAAGCATTCAAGGATAGACAGAGAGAAATAAGAAACAGTGTCTCTCAGACCAACTCTGATGTAACTAAGCCATTTAATATCACAAGATATTTCGTGTACGGCTCATTCCGCGTAGTTGACCTCATATGCCAGAAAACGCGTTTTTTCTTTGAATTTCGGGGATAATGAAATCAATGCAACATACATTAAATGTCTTATTTTTGATAGAGTTTATTCATGTGTTTGAATTTTCTTACTTACGATGTCATTCGCGAATTTGAAAAAACCAAGCATTTTCGAACTTGCACTGTTAATTGAGGACTATCATGCATGGGGCGCTAGGAAAAACAACAAGAACTTTCAAAGTAAGAAGTAAAGAGAATATAATTTCTTTACAACAATTTCTTAATCTATTTTTTATTTCTTAGATGTCACATTATTTTTGAAATGTTCATGTACAGTTTTGCTTGAAAATTCATATTTTTAATTTAAGGAAATCTTTTTATATAAGACACTCGATCTATTTGAGAACTGGCTTTTTAATTATTAGATTGATTAAAAAGAATTTAAACGAATGAGATTAAAAACGGGGTTATTATTACAATGTAGGAATGGGTTCCACACAAGAGTCAGCAACTTGAACTCCTGGATCATAGAATTGAATGATTGAACCATAACAAAGTCCTTGTTAAGAGGGTCAGTTCTAAAAGCTTCATTTGATCAACAAATTATCCAATACCTCATTACCATTTAAAGTTTCCATTTATTGCTTTGTTTAACTAATGTTTCTGAGTTTTCAACCAATTCCAATGGACATTTTTCTGCTTCTAATGTCTCTAAAGTAGTTGTATCTTGATCTCCTTGTCTCTCTAATCTATACTTCTCCTCATATTTCAACAGCAACATGAAGTTCTTCTATATGGGACCCTTTTTTTTTCTTAACAACAATAACAAATATGAATTAATAGGGACAGTAGGGTTGTCCCAACTCTTGTACAAAAAATTACAAGGAAGAAGTTGAAAAAGAGAACAAAAAAGTAAAATTATATGCCGGTGGTACAGAAAAATATGAATGCTTTGTAATCATTCACTAAGGAAATAGGTCAATTTTATAGGTCAGCCCTTCAAGAGATTTAGTAGAAAATAACCAGTTATCCCACAATATATATATTCTTAAACGTGGGTAAACAGCCAACACACTAACAACACTCCTGGTGTGGGTAACAAAATGGAAAAAGAAAAAGAGAAACAAATAATGGCAGATGCTATTAAACTAAGTGAACCGAAAAAATCTTTGAATCAAAGCCTTACTGTTCAAGAAAAAACAAAAATTTGCCACATTACCAACAACTTGTACTGATTGATCTTTTGTGTAATTGAATTAAGATTTAGGTAGAGGCTGATTCAGTCTCGAACTTAGTCACAACAAGAGAAGAAGGTTCATGGCTGGATTCTTTTACCATCTCTGAAAAGCCTGGAACAGTACTACTTGTATAAGTGTTGCCAGATTCTGGTAATGGAAGAATCTCATGAATAAGGTGCGGAAAAGGGTTTAGAGGTTTTGGAATTTCAACTGAACCTTCTAACATTTTCACCGCAACACTCATTACAGGTCTTGATTCTTGCTTATACTGAACACATGACAGAGCTACCAGCAGTCTCTCAGCAAGGTCAATCTCAAAGTTTCTTCTCCTTCCAAGGATTTCAAATAACAACATCCCAAAGCTGTAAACATCACATTTTTTAGTTACGGGAAAATTCCCTAGTAGACTTTTCCAAAACATCCTGAACCCATCAAGTAAGAATAGTTATCCGTTGCAATTCTTAGGTGTTGTTCTGTAAACCTGATTACCTTCTCCTTTTCCATCTCGTTCAGAAATTTATTCATGGTGAGTGTTATAAATTTTGAGTCTTGAACACAATTAAACTTTGGCAGTAGCCATATAATAACACAAAGTATCACAAAGGATATACCTGCATTACATTATAGCACTGTTAAGTAAGTCAAACTTCATCACTAAATCATCAAAAAACAAAATCAGAACCGAAGATGAATTCAAACCAAATATATTTTTGTTTAGTTAAAATCATACCTCCAATGATGATGATAATCTCATTGGGCAATATAGATAAGAATTGAATATGTTACACTAAGTGACGTAGTGGAATAAAAGATAAACTAGTGGAATTCTGTAATTCCCAGTTTATTATTTGCTTTGTGAAACTGAGTACTTTGTAAATATATATTAACCACACACCACAAAGGTTAAAATAAACACGGTTTTAGTGAATTTCGACGAAATTTCCGCAGCAAATTCCCATACCAATTAAAACTCTAAATAATTTGGCAGTATGGTAGTTTGGAATGCATTATATGGAAGACTCGATGAAGTCTTCTCTTTTGTCGTTTTATATATGGAAATTGATGTTCTTAAATGGTGTGGGGACTATATTAATCAATCAATAAATGATGTTGAAGATTATGAATTTGTGGTAGCAGTGAAGTCTTCCTTTTGTGTCGCTTCACAGTGTAGACAACATAAACCCTTCTAGCTCTATCCATCCTTAATTCGCCCTTCAGCTTGTTGAACTGTATCCAAGAACCCTCGTTCATGTGCTCAATCCCCATTTGACCCGTCAAAAGGAGCATTATGAAATGATCTTAAACCTAATTCATTCTCACGATACAAGTTTCATTTTTGTGTTGTTCTTATTTTGTTTCTAAATTACAAAAGATTGACTTAGTAAATATTCTCAACCCTTGCATTATCTATTTATTTGAAATTCAAATTTCAAATTTGATTATCCTTCGTTTTTCCCTATATTAATACTAATTGTAAAACTAAAATAATTATTCAATTGCTTATTTGAAATATAAAGATACAATTCACTTGGTAGATACATTTGAAGAACTCATAAATGTAAAATGAACAAAAGTAAACGTCACATATTGAACGTCCAGATGGATTAACACAACATATTTATACAGACGCTAATTGAATCTCGTCGGTGGTGATAGCATGTGTGGCAAGTACAGGGACAGATTTGGTTACCAATGCTGACGAGTCAGAACTGATATCTGTGTCAGTATCTTGAGTGGGAGGAACCCAACCAATGAGGTACTGAAATGGGTTTGGAGGGTTTGGAACTTCAACAGAACCTTCCAACATTTTCACCACAACACTCATTATAGGTCTTACTTCTGGCTTATACTGAACACATGATAAAGCTACTTTAACAATTGTTTCAGCAATCTCCTTATCTTTGTCGTCTATCCCACAAGAAGTTATCAACTCCCCCACTTTTTCAGCAGCAAATTTTTCCCAAGCCCACATTGGAAACCAAACCTGACTTTCTGGAAGGTTAATGTTATGGTTTTTCCTCCTGCCAATGATTTCAAATAACAGCATGCCAAAGCTGTAAACATCACACTTGTGAGTTACAGGAAATGGCAACCAAAGTTCAGGTGCGGCATAACCAGGAGTGCCCCTACCCCCAGTCATGGTTATATGAGTATGGTCCCTGTTGCAAAGCTTGGCCAAACCAAAATCAGCAACTTTAGGACAAAAGTTCCTATCCAAGAGAATATTTCCTGGTTTAATATCATAGTGGATTATTCTCTGTTGACACTCTTCATGCAAGTAAGCAATGCCTCTTGCTGTACCAATTGCGATCTCATGGAGCTTTTCGAATGATAAGAAGGTGCTTTCATGAAATAGGTACTTCTCAAGCGGGCCATTCACCATGTACTCGTAAACCAGTGCTCTCAAGTGTCTTTCAAAGCAAAACCCATATAGACGAACTAGATTGAAATGGTGGACTTTACCAATGGTACCCACTTCTGCCATAAACTGTGCATCAATTATTTTGTCAGAACTCCCAAGTAGAACTTTCACAGCTATAATGGTTCCATTACTAAAACTTCCTTTATAAACAGACCCAAAACCTCCTGATCCCAAGTGATAAGAGTAATTATCAGTTGCAATCCTTAGCTGCTGATCAGTGAACCTGATTGGCTTCTCCCTTTCCATATCATTCAGAAATTTATCCATAGTGAGTGTCATAAATTGTTTATCTGGTGGTGTTACTGTCTGTTTAAAACCACCATTAACCTGAAATCTTTTTTTGCATGCTCTGAATACGCAAAAGCAAATACCAATCTTCACAATAATGACAACTGTATTAAGATCATTAGAGCGTTCAGTCATAACAAAAAGGTCTCCCGAATAAACCAATATAAAACAGAAAATGACAGTTTAAATCCTACCTATGGCAACGGCAATTACAATTCTCGAAGCGTCAGAATTGTTGGAGTTATCTGTCGTGGTATAGGAGGTGTCGGACATTGGAAAAAAATATGATAAGAATTCAAACTGCAGTTGATAACACCGTGCAAGGTTGCAGTTTACCTGTTATGTTAGTCGCTTATAAAGTGCATCAAAACGCGTTTTTTATTTCTTGAATTTCGTGGTTATTTCACCGTGAAATTTTTCGTACAAAAAGGTTTTAAAATTATGGAATGGTGTGGGGACTCTATGAAGTTTGGAACTTGTTAAATTTATTTTGCTTGAAGACTCGGTGAAGTACTCTCTTTTCTCGTTTAAGATCTACATATTAATTAATCGTTCAATGATAGTTTAGTGAAGACTTTGAAGTTGTGGTAGTGGTGAGGTCTTCCTTTTACGTGTGTATGTACCCAACATTCTAAACTAATAATAGTTTAATTATATTTATATTATTTTTTAATTAAAATTGTAATATGTATTATTATATTATTAAAAAAACTGTCAAATGAATGTTTATTTTAAGGGTGTCAATCAAACTTGTTCTACGAACATAACATCTGGTTATTTAATTAAATTTCAAGTAATCTATAAATTTGGATATATATTTTTAATTAAGTTATTATTAAAAGTTTTGGTTTTGGTTGAGTATTTAAAAAATTTTAGTTTCATTTAAATAATTTGATACTAATAATTATTTATTTTTTTATAAAAAGAAATAATAAGATTGTCCCAACCCATATCAAAAGTATAAATAATGAAGTTAAAAAAGAAAGAATTTGATCACCATACGTAGTTCCCTTTTAACTATAACCACTTCTTAATCAAACAGATTGAGAGAAGAAATGAGTTAATCCAAGAAAAAAAAATCACATGATTATGTTCTAAAAAAATCTATAATAACATATTACTTAAAAAAGTTAAATACCAAATTTAATAAATATTTTCAATAAAAACTCTGTTAAAAATACATAAATTTATAATTAATTAAATCATATTATATATATATATATATATATATATATATATTATATTATATTTTCGGACTCAACAAAAGTTGTTCCTCATCAATTACATGTTAATCTACTAACTTACCATATAATATCTACCCAGTGACATCTCACTAACTATATTATTCTCAATTAGCTATGGTAAGTTGAGATTAATTGATAAATAGGCCACACAATTCATGTTCATCCAGATAATGATTTATAAACAATAGTATAAATAGTACATTGTACGAATTATATAAATTACATTCATTAATTATTGTAATTATTACTTATTAACATAATAGGTTGACTTAGGCGACAAAATATCTATCTAACTCAAGGAGAAAAAATAGTCAGAAAGGACCAATATTTTGGTGGAGATTGAAGTTTGAAATGTTTAGAATGTCCTTATAGTTTTTATAGGATACACATTCAAGTATAACAATGTTTTATACTTTTCCTTAATCTCCATAGTAAGTTTAATATTATCACTATGTATTTGGTCTAGCTAAATGGTTGTAACATTCTTCACTGCTATACCTCTCAAAAACACATAATTTTTACACTAGGGTCTAACAACTAAACATTCCTTTGAGCATTTTAAGGTTTTATTTTTATAAATACTATGAATATATACTTTCTCTTTTATTTGTTGTTTGTAGGTTTGTATAAACATAAAGTTTATATATGAAGTTAAAAAATAAAATTGGACATTCACAAAACAAATTTTTGTAATAGTGACTAAATCCTTGAATTCTTTGTTTCTTCCTCAGTCCTTGTGATTTAAATATTTAGTATTCTCCTTCTAATCTTTAGTATTTAGAAAATTGTAACTCTATATTGTCCTTTTTGTTAAAATAAAAATTAAATAACTTTTTTCGATGGGACTATTGATATTATATAATATATATTATAAAATAGGACACCTCATCATTATTTTATTATGATTAAGATAATTTATCACAGCATCAGTTCTTACAGCACTTGGGAAAGCCAATTTTCCCAGGAAACTCTGAAACATCAGCAGACTGATCTTCTGCCATAAATTCAATGGTTGTAATGCTAGCATCTTGTGTCACACAACAGAACCAGTGCCACATTTTTCAGCCTTAAATTCCACTTGCCAAGAATCAGAACTATCATTTCCTCTGCTTGATTATTCTTCACACATTCACTTTACCTAAACAGCTACAATCAGAAAAAAACAATTGCCACATTGTTAACAGTTTGTGCTGATAACCTTTTTTTAGTCACTGAATAAATTCTAAGAAGAGGCTAACTCACTTCTGCCATAATGTTCATCAATTCTCTTGTTAAAACGTCCTTTTTTAAACTGCTCTGAAACCTCCTGTCCCAAACAAACAAGAGTAATCATCGTTGCAACCTATTCTTAAATGGCCCAAGTGCAGACCAATAAGATCCTTTAAGTCTCTTTAAATGGCTCAACTTACTCCTCTTTAGACCATATTCTTGTATTATAACTAAATCTAGGTAATTTGGTAGATTGGTTATTATTTATCATTTTGTTATTATTTATTATATATTATTATTATATAAGCACTATTCTAATACGAACATAAGCTTACGATTCACATTGATCTTATAAATATTCTAGTTAGATCTTAATTTTTTACTGACTTGAACTTCAGAGAGTTTTTACAGATAGATCTTTCCCTCTCATCAACGAGAAACCTTTCCAAACTGAAGGAGCGATCAACTCAAGGGCAAGAACATAACCCGAAGCTGCTCATCAGAGAACCTCATTGGCATTCAGAAATCTATCCATACAAGTTAGTATCACAAATTGTTTGTCTGGTATCTGTCTAAATGATTGTTTACGACCAACATCAACCCCATTTTTCTATTTGGCCACTGTGCTCCAAAAAGTGCAACATTTCTTCACATAAAGGACAACTACTTTAAGATCATTAGAGAATGCAATCATAACAGCAATCTCATGAATCAACCAACGCAAAACAAACGATGAAAACAAAATAAATACTTCAGTTTAAATCCTACCTGTGAGGATAATAAATATAGTTACTGCAATTCCTGAAAAAGCGGTTATGGTGTTGATAGACATTGGACAATTCAAAACACCAGCTGATAGTGAGAAAAAGAAGTGTAACTATAGTTCACAGTTTATTTGTTTTAAGAAGATGCGTAACACATTTTGTTTAATTTCATAGATAGTTTCACCATAAGTTTAGGTTTGAAAGCTACTCTATGGTGTGGGGACAATAGTGGGAGTAGTTAACACTTCCCTTTTGTCATTTCATAGTGTGATAAATTCATTGAACCTTTCTGTTCTCTAACACCACCTTTTGTTTGTTGGCTGACATTGTTTACCCAAACACGTAGTTTTTCCCAATTTCATTTCACCAATAGATACTGAAGCTTCGAGAAATCTATCAAAAGTTACTTTAAGCTACGTTGATAACAAAAAAGGGCAATCCATCAGTTGAAATTTTTGTATCTAGTTTTGTGTCTTCATTTCTGATCTTTTCACTCTCGTATCCACTACTATATTGAGAACAAAATTTAATTGTGTAGTTTGAATTTATTCTTCAACACCATTCTTAAGACTTATTTAACTTTTTAAATTAGACCAGCAATAATCTTGGCTCCACCCCTCTATTCTTAGGATTTTGTGGTGACTTTCTAAAGGTGATATATATAGAGTCCCTTGAATCTACTAATACTACTAATTACTCATAAAAGACATTCAGTGAGTATTAAATCTACACTAAACACTTGTACAACACATTATTCAACAGTTTTAAGTCTCAACTTTCTGATTTAAATAAATCAATAAATGTAACTTTTTTTTTATCACTATCATTTAGATCACTCTATAATAATTTCTGGCTGGCTAAGGCTAGTCATATTTTTAAAACTATTATTGCAGCATGTCTTATTGAAGCACTTTGGAATCCCTTCTGTCTCAGACAAGTCTAGAATATCCTCTGATTTGTCATTAAGGCAATAAGACTCCAAGGAAGCAATGCTGGCATCTTCTCTGGCATCAGAGCCAGTGACACATTGTTCAGTCTTAGATTGCTCTTGGCAACAACCAGAACCATTATTTGTTCTGCATGCAGAGTCGTCAAATGTTTTTACCTTTCTTAGACAACAAGCATTGCAAGGTTTCACTATATGCACCTCAATAGAGACAGAGTTTCCACTTTGGTTTCTCTTGCTCAACTTCAAAAGTCCAGAAGATTCATTCTTTCTTGTAGTTTCTACATGATAAGTGTCGTCTTTACAACAGTCTTTACTACATTTTTCACCAGTAAGAAGCCCTTGGTTCTTAATGTTGTTACTTTCATTGTCCAGTAGAGTCATGGTCAGATCTTCCGAGAAGGTGCCATATTTAGAACTTGCAGATTTTCTTGCATGTTTTGGTTTCTCTTGTAAAATTAACATGCTATTGAGAATCACAAGTAAGCAGGTCCCAACGTCAGTCAACACAGCAAGCCAAACAATAGGGTATCCTGCAATTGCCAATGCAAGTATAGCACTCTTGAAGCCAACTGAAATAATGACATTCTCAATGAGCTTTCTAGTGGTTTTCCTTGCAAGCCGAATGGCTTCAGGTATCTTCCGGATGTCGTTCGACATAAGAATTGCATTGCCTGTCTCATTTGCAAGAGCTGAACCAGATATTCCCATTGAGATACCAATGTCAGCTGTGGCCAATGCAGGAGCATCATTTATGCCATCTCCAATCATGGCTGTTAACCCATCTTTCTTCAAATTCTCAATGATCACTGCCTTTTCTGCAGGTAGAAGCTCTGCGTGTACAATGTCTAGAGCATGGTTCAACTGCAGAGAATAAGCTAATTTTTCTAAGTTTTAATATGGATCACAAGAAGCAGCATTAATGACCGAAACTGAAGCCTCTTCAGTCAGGAAAATAAAATTGACATTGTTGAGAACAAAGTCTATCAAATAAACATATTTTTCATTGTCATAACATTGTTGGTTAAATAGAGTACACGTTACTATGAGCATACCTGACTTTGAACATACATAGCTGCTTGAGTGCTATCTCCCGTTAGCATGACAGATCTCACGCCTAACAACTTTAGCTCTTCTATTGCATCCAAAGCACCTGATCTGCAAGTATCGACTAAGCTGAAGACCCCAACCAGAGTCGGTCCACAGTATCGTTTCGGGGTAGAAATTTCATGGCTTTGAAATTGCGACTGACAATCAACTAAAAAGACATAGAATAGCTCAGTGCATAAACTATCACAAGGGATAAATGTGAACAATGAAGCACACATAGTAATGAAATAATCTTAAATTGTTACCTTAAGAGTACTTAAAACATATTCTGAGTTTTTTAGTCTCTATTGAAGAGATAAACTAATGAATAAAGGATATGAACTAAAGGCTAATGACTATTGTTCAAGTGCCAGATTTTGAAGAACTGTTAGAAAATCTTGGAAATATATGGAAAATTGTTCAAGTGATTGTATCTGGTAAAAGGTGACCAAATAGCAAAGAATCAACGTTAGTAAAATAGAAAGCCACACACACTCATTCAAATATTCAAGTTTAGATTGAAAAGACTACAAGAACTGCTTTTGAAATTAAGGACATGGTTTTATAATCACCTCTTCCGGAGTCAGCCCTAGCACCGATTCTTCTATTGCCAATATAGATATCCTTCCCATCAATTGTACCAAAAACTCCTTCACCAGCAAAATTTTCAAAACTCTCAACATTTTCAGGGATTGGCTTGACAGAATTAGACATTCCATATTCCACTAGTGCAGCTGCCATAGGATGACTTGATTTACTCTCGATACTTGAAACCCTGAAATATTTTCATTAAACAAAATCAAATTAGTCATAAAACAACTATGAACACTCCAAACAGGGTGTATAGACATTCTTTCGTTTGATTGATAAGTTACCAGTACAGTAAAGTTTCAATGCTAATGTCATCTACAACAGAAAAATCTGCCACTGTGAATTCTCCCCTTGTTATTGTGCCAGTTTTATCAAAAGCCACTGTCTTAATTCCAGACAGTGTTTCAATATAATCTCCACCTTTCAGTAGTAACCCATTTGTTGCAGCTTTTGTGAGAGCACAAAAGATTGCAACGGGAGTGGAGAGGATGAGAGCACAAGGACATGCACTTAACAAAACCACGATTGCAAGATGAAACCAAGGTTTTATATCAGGAACTTCTAATGCAGCTGGAACCACAGCAATGCTAGCTGAAATCAAAACAACAGCTGCAAGATGATATAAAAATATACAAATATCAGTATTTATTCTGATAATGTAGGTCTAAAGCATATTTATTAATCCATATCTTAAACGCAGAAATTGAAAAGTAACGCTGGTGCAAATTATTTTTTTACTTTCACAAAGGAAAAAAGTTGCTGAACTATGTACTTAATACTTACCAGGAATATAGTACTTAGCAAAATTATCAATGAATCTTTGTGTTCGAGATTTTCTGCTAGAGGCCTCTTCAACAAGTTTTGACATTCTAGCCACCACTGTGTCTTTTGCCAGCACTGTAGTTTTCACACTTATATATCCTGGGATGATATACAGCCAGAATTAGTTAAGCATTTTTTTGGTAAAAGAAAGTTGAAAGATAAAGAATAGCTGAATACTTAACCATTCACATTGATGGTTCCAGCCAACACAACTGAATCAAACTCTTTGATCACAGGTAATGATTCTCCTGTTAACATCTTTTCATCAACTTCACACTTTCCTTCCACCACTATTCCATCAAGAGGAATAGAATCACCCGACTTGACTGCAAGTATGGTGTTGATCTTAACATCATTCACGTCAACACGTTCCCCAGTTTCAGCAATAACAGCTTTTTGAGGAGCCATGCTAGTCAAAGAAGACATTGCAACCTTTGCCTAAAGTACAGGTTTAAAATGTCAAACGTTAACATATAGTTGGTCTTACAGTGTCTGTTCTTCAATCAGTACTTGCATACTGCTAGCACTAAGCACTAACCTGTGTTTATGAGTGTGAACAAATAATAATTAGTTTTAAATAAATAGTTCTGAAAGCTTATAATATTAATTTATTCATAATATTAATCTAGTTACCAGAGATATCTGCAGCACAGCTGAAATCAAACATAGAAACAAGGAAAAACCATAATGATTTTACAACAGAGGAACATTTCAGAAGCAAATGTAAGTGGAATTTGAGAAATGATACTGAAGACTATGATGAAGTTCATGTACCTTGTTTCTCTACCACTTTATAGATATGAGCTTAAACTTATGAAACTCGTCATAACATATTGAGTAGCAATGTTTTCTTCTAGTACTAAGTGTGTGTTGAACAACTTAACAGTGATTAATGTGTATGAGAGGGAAGAAAACAGAAATTCTTCAGTATCTCATAATAAGAGTATAGAGAAACAAGAATCCAGCTGTAGTCACCTTCGGTTAAGAGCAAAGCAAGACGATAAACTTGGAATTTGCTTATCCCTCTAACAAATCCTTACAATGTTTTAAGAAATTACTCCTATGTAACCTGGTACTGCCGTTTCTTGATGAACCCTCAACCATGATTAGTCATTGGCAAAGTTGTGAAAACATTAAAAAATCAAATCCACATTTATCCCTCAAAGAAGGAAGCTAGAGTATACAAATAACCACATTAAAGGCACACAATTTGGCATTAATCAAGAAAATGCAGCAAACATTTAAGGAGAAAGGGGGAAATGATGTCCCAAACCTTGTGAGTTGCTCTTGTCTCAAGCCATTGAGCAATGGAGAATAAGAAGATGATGACACCAGCCTCCCAAAAATCTTGTAAAGCAGCAGTACTACACACTGCAAGATATAAAAATGAAACATAAGAAAAAGGACATTTTTTACGTGTAAACTAACAAGTGCTGTTATTTTCTTTGGAAAGTAAACTACAGTAGTATAGCCTACCATTTTTGAGTGAGGAATCAATAAATTACAATTCAAATCAAAGTACCTGCCAATAGAACCAGAATGTTGATATTAAGAGTAAGAGCCTTAATGGATGCAATGGCCCTGAGTAGAACCTTAGGGAAGCCAATGACAACAGAAACAAGTGCCAACCATTCCAAAGGGTGATATATATATTTCAAGAAAGAAAGTGCCAGAAACAAGCCACACACCATTGTAGTTAAATCTGGCCATTTCTTTTCATTATCAGTCTCTCCCTGCAGTCTCAAACTAGCTTCAAGCCTTGCAGCATTCAGTGCATCAGCTGACATAATCAAACATCAAAGATAAATGAATTCTTGGGTTTCTTTGAGGAAAATAAAGTAATGACTTTCTATAAGATTTTTCCCCTCATTTTGGATATTTAGGAACAGAAAATAGACTAAAGCAAAAACGTGTTTCAGTGAATTTCTGGTAACTACGATCAAGTTCGCACTAAGTAAAATTATACTTATTGACATATTGCTAGTTAAGCAAAAAATTTAACTATGAAAACATGATGAATTACTCGCAAAGCTTGCACTACCATTCTAGACCCTCAACAAGGGATTGACATGTTGAGTTCTACGTGACAGCAAAACAATCCGTCAAGTTGACACAATTCAGAGCCCAAGAAAAGCTAGCATGTAATCAGAAAGCAAAAACATGAACAAGAAGTAACAATTTTAAAAAGTAAAATTGCATCATGAACTGAGAAAAGCATATAGTAACACACCCCATATATCCAAGCAATAAAGGAAGCTATGAGCTATATCACATAAAGATTAAAGAACCAGTCAACTTCTCTCGTGATCATAACATATATTTAAATCGATCATCGATTACCCCATTGTTAGAACCAAAGGAAAGTGAAGAAAAAAGGGTACAGAAATCACCTATTTGTGAGTCAGAAATGAAGAGAACATCATGGACAACGGTGACTGTTCGTGTAGGGACTATCACAGTGACATGTTTGACGCCATGAAGAGGCTTCACAATTCTTTCAACCAGTGCTGCTTCTGTAGCACAGCACATTCCCAACACTTCGAAGCTGCTTTTCTTAATATTTTCTGCCATTTTCTTCTCCACTATGAGTTTCAAAATGAAGAACAAAAAAAACAGGGCATAAAACTTTTTAAACTAACTAAAACTGAATATCTAACTTGTGTGCATATGTTATGTCCCTAACAATTACTAAACATAATTTCCCCATATAGGTCTGTTTATGGTTTGTGCACTACAACGTAAGAAAATAATGGTTGACTTTGCTGGTTACAAGAATATTGGATGACATTTGTACTTGATAAATTATTATACGTCTTTCACAGACCAATAAAACAATTCTACCTGTCATATTCTTATACAAATTGAATATACCTTAAATATAGACAGGAATAACAAATAAATATGAATAATATTCAGCTTTTTAAATTGCGTACAAGAATAATATATGAGATCCATATTTTTTTTGTCTTTATTTCTTTAGTGAACTTTGTTTTAAACTATTAAGATATATACGTAGTTTATTTGGTTCTTGGTTTTGAAATTAATGCAATTATATGTATTAATTCTTTATTATAACATCATATTTCTTTTACTTTCATTTTTTATTTTAGTAAAATAATCATTTGATAAATATTTGGTCAGGTAAAATCGTACTTGTTATCTAACGAGAATAGAAATAAAACACAACTCTTACTTTAAGAACACAAAAAATATAGTCAAACACATATTCATTTTAGGTTTATATTGAGACTATTTAAAATATAGTCATTGTCGTATGCGTATTTGGATTTTTTAAAATAAAAAAAAAATCTAAGTTATTATTTAATATTGGAATTAAAAATTTATAAAAAAATAAATTCTTTAAAATATATTTTAAATCGTTTTCATTATTTTTTTATAAGAGATATTAAAAAAAAGTTAAATATAACTAAACGGTGACTCACACAAATAATTTTACTCTTCAATCCATGGTGATGATTTTCATTAAAATCTGTTTATTCTATCATAAAATAACCTAAATAAACATAAAATTATAACTATCCATCCCTATTTTATCTCTATCAAAACAAACTAAATATTACTAGACCCAAAACTAATAAAATAAGATTTAAACAAAAATATTAATAAAATCCTAAAATTTAAGTTTATCCCAACAAAAAAATAAAAATAAAATAAATATATATATATATATATATATATAATATAATATGAAGAACATGCCTATTTGAATAGGAAAAAAAATTCGTCTTTTAAGGCTTTGTTCACTTAAATGGATTTGGGAAGAGTAATTGAGAGAATTTGAAAGTAATTTTTTTTGTTATTTATTTTAATAGATTTGGAGGTAGTAGATTTAGAAGTAAAATTTGTGAGAATTAATGTAGGATTTAATTTATATGACAGATTAAAAAAATGTATTTCCAAATTTATTCAAATAAACAACAACAAAAATTTATTATCAAATTCTCTCAATTACTCTCTTCTAAATCCATTTAAGTGAACAATGCCTAAATATTTTATCATAGCATCATATAGAGTCTCGTATGACACATTTTATTATAATTTTGGAGAACACATAACAATATTTACCCTTCTGTTGCCATAATAAACTGTTTACACTTTCATATTCTTCAATGTACTCAACGTCTTTTACAGTATATCCTATTTTTCAATTGAATTGGTGCATTACACATATTATCAATAATTTGTTTAGTCTTGGCTGCAGTAATTATTATCTTACAGAATTGAAGTTTATTAGTAATGTAGGCTTTATTTGGATATCCTTTTAGAAGTACTTATATAAATTAAGACAAGAATGATTTTGTTTATAAAATAAAATTAGTTATGTAAGTTAATTTGTACAAATTTTTTCTATCAATTTTTCTTTAAGTTGTAATTTGTATAAATTTGTCCATTATAACTGCATCTAAAAATAGGGTTTTGCTTGTGGTTATAATTGCCTCTAAAAAAACGAATTATGAATCGTTTTATCATCATTACCTACCTTCAAACAAAGTAAAGTTCAATAGAATTATTTTAAACAAAACTTGAAAGCATACGTTTGTCATATTTTTTTTGTTTAAGATTCTCTTTACTTCCTAAACAAATTAGAGACCTGTTTGAGGGCAAGTTAAACAACCACATATTGTTTATACAATATTTTATAAACAATCCACTTTCAACCCATATTTCCTGTCCAAAATCTCTGCTGCTTCATCCACTACCATTACTTTAATTTATTTCAATTATTTACTTCTATGTATATGTATGTATTATAAGAATTTTCTCTTTCAAAAGTCTTAATAAATTTACAGCTACTTTTATAGTCTGATATAATATAACTGTAAAGTGAAAGATATAATCATAATTTTTTCAGGAAAAAAAGTATATTAAATAGTTTAAGAAAATTATCGAAGCTCTTAATTAGTGTTTTTCTGTGTGGTGATTAGTTACTTGTATAAATCTAGCAGCCAATATAATTTTGGTACAGAATGTTTGTTCCTATACTTCATAATTTATACCTTGGATGCATATCTGGACCAGATTATTTTATTGGATAATATTTATTATATTATTATAATATTTTATAGTGTTATAAATTTATTATTGTGTGTCTGTTGGGATGTGATGTTGTGCTAGACCATACTACCTAACCTTTTTATGAGTCTCCAGCTGTGAACCGAAGTAAACATTACTCAAATTTAATTAAGATATTTCTGCTTGTTTTTATTTATGTATATTTTTAAAAATTATTATTTATATTTAAGAGGTAAAAACTTAAGATAGTAATTATTATAATTTAATGGAGAGAGATTATTACAATCCGGAATTAATTTGTCTTATATTTTATTTATTATTAAAAACACACATATTTTATGAGAACTATTTAAGATTTAAAAAAAAAAAGTGGAAAGAAATTGTCAGAACGATTGCAGCAGAATGGTTAGCGTGGAATAACAAACTAAAAAGGGTTAGTGTCTTTTAATTTCTACTAAATTTATCTTATTACGCAAATAATAATAATAAATAATAAGAATAAGGTTGAGAGAAATTTGCACACGTGAATTTTATAAATTTAACGCTTTTAATCGATTAATATTAGTGTTAATCGATTAAAAAGAGTACAACGGCTAGTTTTTAACGGCTAGAAAACCCCAACGACTAGTGTTAATCGATTATTTTCAGGTTTAATCGATTAGCTAATCGATTAAAACTAGCTTTAATTGATTAATTCAGAGCGGATTGGGCTTTTAGCCTCTACAACGATTTTAATCGATTATAACTAGGTTTAATCGATTAAAATCGAGAGTTTACGATTCTGAATAGCAATTACACCTTTTTTAAGTACAAGAATCAAAACCCAACAAAAATCTAAGTTCTAAACCCTCAACTATAATTATTACAAAAGCATTGAACTATAATAGAGTCTTCAAAAGATCTTCTTAAATCTCTTCACTTGAATTGAGCATCATCAAAACTTCATCTTCATTATTTTGCTAACAGAAATAAGTGTTCTACTTATTTTAATGTGACTTTTAAAAGTTTTACAAAATATTTAGAAAGAAGTTTCACCAAATTTTAGTAGTAATTTACATCCACAATCTCTTTCATATTTTATTTTTTTGTCTTTTTTAAGCTGGAAAAAAATTATATGTATTAATGTAATTATGAAGTGAGAAACAGTTTTTATCTCTGTCATACTTCTTTATAATGTACTTAAAACCTCCCAAAGGATCAACCAACATCAAAATAATATGTAAGGTAAAAAGGGTTATCAATTTAATAAGAAGTTTGAGTTTAAGTCTAAATCTTTACTATAAGTTGTTCTTATATTTTGTTAGCATGAGTCTTCAACAATTATATATATAAATAAATTGGAAATCACAATATTGACTTTAGAAAAGATGACTCCATTGTAAACTTGTTTCTTACTTAAGAATAAACATAAATAGGTTAGGAATTGCTGGTGGCTGGGCCATTCAGCATATGCACTTTTCAATGTATTAACTTAAAGACTTGTTGGATAATACTGGAACACTTTCTTTAATATTGTTATCTTTTGGTTAAATGCTTGGTTGTTATTTCTGTATGGTATAGCTTGCAGTAGTGATCATTCTTTTGAGGAGTGAATCATCACTGCAGAAAGTGACCATGCAATGTCATGTTCTGCATCTGAAATTGAAATTGATGTTGTATTTATTATTACATTTACAAGGAAAAAAGGGTAGGGTCAAAATTGAAGCAAGTAGTTGAGTTGGATTATGATGAACATTTGACATTCTCATAAATACAGAAAAGAAAATAATAGAGGATTGATTAAAAGGGAATGGAAGATGCAGAAGAGGCTCTGCAGCCTCATATTTATGTAACAGTATGCATATATCTACAAGTAGATGAAAGTTGGAGCAAACAGTTTTACTCTTAAGTACTTGCAACCGAGTCAGGTAGAGACATTGAAAAGGAAGTGTCATCTGCATATTCCAGATCATCAAAACCCCATAGCTCCACCTCTTGCTCCTTCTCCTCTGCCATTTCCCACTTCTCTTTATCTATTTCCCACTTCTCCATTACCTCCACCACCTATCACCACACACACACACACACAAAATCATCACATCTTTCATCTAAAGGACAATATTTTTCAGAAACATTCCTTGCTGCCCAGAACACAATCTCACTTAAAATTTTGCAATGAACCATCTTTTCATCCATTAACTATGCTAATAAAATGTACAATTATTAACTAAACATGCATTTTTTACCGTACTGTTAAAGTTGAAGATCCATTAATCCATTGTTTTAAAGTTTTGGATAGAAAATGATCTCAACTCTTTATGTAATTGAACTCAGATCTTAATGATATTGTATCTTATATTCACTAATAATAAAATATAATTTTATAAGGTTGAATTAAATTTAAAGTTTTATCTTTGCAACCACATCTATCTTGTTATGATGCAGTTGCATTAATTTGACTACAAGATTATTTTCTGAAAATTAATCCGAGAGTAAGCTTCTATATAGGAGTTATTTATTCAAAGTTTTAATTGCAGCATGAGACTTAGATAAATTTCGTTGTACTGATTAAAGAAAGGCAGGGGAGGGGGGGACCAGTCACAGACACAAGACACAGACTGTTCTACCTATAAAGCATTACATAATACATAATAGTTATATAGTTTTTTTATAAACATTAATAGTGTTACTTATACAATGCCGGGGTGGTTACACCAGTGGCAGTTATTATCCTAGTGTGATGAAAAAAACAAAGTTATTGATTAGTTTCAACAGAGAAAAATAAAAGAAATAAAAATAATGGTGATTACCTGTTAGACAACAAAATAAGAGTGACTAATGAAAGAAATCAATATTAAAATGTTATCAGCCACAGGCAGCAGTAATTGTCACATTAGTAACGTTGAATTTGAGAATCAGGGCTAAATCTTTCCTTTGACTTGAACACTCTGAGCCAAAAGGACAAAGGTAATCCAACTCTAACCAAATAAATAAAAAAGTTTAAAAAGAATACACTGATATTGTAAATGAGATTGTTTTATTGTTAAGAACTAATTAAATATGTTTCTAGTCTTTTATAAATAAGACAATATTAATTTTTAGTCTCTTTTTCATGTAGCATTTATAAAACAAGACTAAGAATGGAAACAGTGTATTTATTTTTAAGTTGAAACCAGCATTCAACTTGAATCCTCCAGTATATTTTTCTAGTTACATTGAACTTCACAGAAAGTTGTAAAACCTGAATGCAAAGATCCTCTGGTAAATTTTGATTGATGAGAAACAAAAGAGAATATAGTTTTAGGATTAAAATGAACCTTTACATAAGATTTGAGGAAAGTGAAAGTGATAGGAAAGTTGAACAACAAATGTGTTTGAGGTACCTCACTCATGGTAGGTCTGCAAGTTGCAGATGCCCGAATGCAAAGGGAGGCAGCAAAGGCTACTCTATTAAACTGTGTCACATCATAAGCCCCTCCAAGCCTTGGATCTACCACTTTTTCTATCTCCCCTTTGTTTAGTATTGGTTTAGCCTACGTATATATCAAGTCAAAGTAGCAAAAATGTTTAAACAATGTAATATAACACTAAACAAGCTCACCATTAGTCTAGCCTAAATCTAGACCAACCAAACCAAATGTAGGGTATTGCATGAATCATGACAATTAGAATTAAGTGCTCAAATAACAAGAGTTTCAACATCAGAGATCAATAGGGATAATACCCAGCTGTGCACGCTTTGGTGAGACCCATCCACTGGTTTCCTTCCAGAGAGGATTTCAAGCAAGAACACACCAAAGGCAAATACATCTGTCTTCTCATCCACAACTCCATGCATGTAGTACTCTGGTGCCAAATGCCTACAAAATATAGTAACAAAATCCCATTTACATCGATATAATACTATATTTATATGATGGAAAATTGGCAATCATTTAAGGAAATAGAAAACAAAGGGTACCCAAATGTCCCTTCTATTGGGGCTATTGAGTGGTGAGTCCACTGAGATGGAAGCCACCTTGCTAGTCCAAAATCAGATATCTGCCACAATTCAGTTAAAAAAAGAGAGTAAAGCTACCAAATTATCTGTTGTTGAGACACAGATTGAACTAAGGAACACAAATAGAGTACAGATTGAAGAACCTTTGGTTCAAAATCTGCTGTTAACAAAACGTTTGAGGCCTTGATGTCCCTATGAATTATCCTCCTCTTGCAGCCTTTGTGCAAGTAGTGAAGACCACGTGCGGTCCCAAGAGCTATCTTGTACCTTGTCTTCCAATCTAAAGGAGGCAAGTTCTCATCTACATGGAACATCCACACACTAATTATTAACATCTTTTCTTTTTTTCTTTTCTGCAAAACAACATCATATGACAAATTTTGCGGCCCAAAACAGTTACCGAAAAAAAAAAAAAAACTTTTTTCATTTTCTGTTTCTTTCATTTTTGTTGGATTTTATTAATGTACCATGAATAACAGAAGCAACAGAACCGACGGTGGATAGCTCAAAAACGAGGTAAAGTCCATTGTCAATGCAACACCCCAGAAGAGGCAACACGTTGGCATGGCGCACGTGACCAATTGTGCCAATCTCTATCAGAAACTCCTTCTCCTTTCTCTCATCAGTTGAAGTTCTGGTGAGCCTCTTCACCGCAACTTCCTCACCACCACGCAACGTTCCCTTATAAACTTCTGCATACCCTCCTCTCCCAACCAAATTCCCTGCAAAACAAGAGAAAAAAAAGTCAAAACAAAAAAGCTTAGTATATCAAGCACAAAAGGTAGACTGATATCAAGGCTTTGAACAAAGGTCTTCACTTGAGCCATCTTCAAGGCTTTTAGAGTTTCTAAGATTGCAACATGTCTGCATTTTTTCATATTACTTTTCTTATAATGAACATAGTCCTCACAATATCGCAAGGCCATAATCAAGGCTTTCGGAGTTTCCTGACCTCATCATGTTTACAATTTTGCATGATATCAGTGATGAAATGTAACCGTAGCTTAACTGTAACTGCAAGTTGAAACCTTGAGGGAGACTAATCAAAGTACCTGAGCTAAATCCATTGGTGGCATCAAACAACTCTTCAAAGGAGAAGCATTTCCAAGAGGGTCTTAGAGGGTGCTCTTCACATGAAGGAGCCACCAACCCAACATTGTTTTCTTCCCCAAACCCGCGTTTTCCAAACGAGAAAAGCCTCTTCAAGCTGTTGCTCCGTATATACTTCATTGCGATAGGCACCAAACAGGAGACTCTGTTTTTCACGCAGAGCAGAAACAGAGAACACAAGTTGTTGTTCCTGTGACGTGAATGAAAGAGAACAACGCAGTTTTGTGAGAGTGAAGAGAAAATGAATGAAAATGGGCTTGGAAGAGAGAATAAGTGCAATGCATGTGTATTTTGGAGTTCGTTAGCTACTACTAAATGCGCTGTCTCGTATAAACAGGGAATGACAGAGCCTCCTTTTTCTTTTTCATGACGTATATGCCAACAGAAGCTAACAGATCTAACACGTTAGAACATGACAAAAAATATTGCTACACCCAACAAAAAGCAACTGCTACTAAGTATTCTTTTAAAAAATAAAAATCATAAAAATATGTTCTTATTTTAATATTTTAGACAATCTTTGTCAAGATTCCTTTTTAATCGTATCAATAAATTTGATTTTCAGATCTTAAAATTGTGTTTATGTAATTTCTATCAGATTATTTATTAAATAAAAACACCCAAAAGTAATACTAAATTTTTCAATATAAAATATATACTCTTTCATCATATTTGACTGAAATTATAGAGAACTCTACTAACTATTAATGAACTTGACTCCTCCTTTTCAACTTAATGTTAAGTGTAATTTTTAATAAAAATATTTATATTTATTAATTTTTCTATTAGCATTTTAAGATATTAGTTATGGAGAAATAAAATTAACCCAAAATCAATAATTTGCTTACCCTAAAAAAATTAGACTCGCCAACTTCTTTTATTATTCTTCTTTTATTTTTTAATTTCAACAAATAAAAGCAGGAAAACTACCTTTATTTAAAAAGAATATCTCTCACAATTAAACAATATAATTCTCCCTCAATTTTTTTTTTCTTAAATATCATTTTATGATTGGAGGAATAAGGATTTATAAAGAAAAACAATGAGACAGTTAGTTTATTTTATTGCAATAATATTATTGTGTTTATTCACTAGTGTCATTATGGGCTTACATTTGAAAAAAAAAACAGTTATAACTCATTATTTATTTAAGCATAAAGTTTTAAATATCTTAAAATTTTTACTATATGAAATACCTATAATGTTAATTAGCTATATTATAACAAAAACATATGTTTTATGTAACCTAGCCATGTTAAAAATTTGGATATTTCTAAACAAAATATTCATGTTATATCCGTTTAACTCTGGATCATGGCACTTTTTTCATTCTTATAAGATTCCATTAGGGAATAACGATGAGCCTACTTTCAGGTTTGCTTCTATTTAAGGAGAAAGTTTCATTTATTGCTTAATTATTAAAAGTTAATCTGACATTGAGAACTCAAATTGTTTTCTAATTTATGATTACGTACTTATATATGGGTAAGCATGATGATTTAAGAATATACGTAAATTTCTCCAACTTAAGATTATTTGAATTAGGTAAAATTTCTGGTTGTAGAACCATGTTGCGACAAATATAGTAACAAAGTTGTGATCTGTATGCTAATCTGAGTCCCCACTAAAAAGTGAGAGATTCTTATTCCATTAATTAGTTCATCAATTAGTGACGTAATTTGTTTACCTTTAATACCAAGTTCATTTGCTTTTTCTTTTTCTTTTTCTCTTTTTTTTTTCGTATTAACTTCAAATTTCAAAATGTCAATTCATATTCATGGGTTTTTGGAATGAAAATGGAACTATAATTTGGAGGGAAACTTCATTTACGTATCAAATTCTGAGCTAGCTAGTATCTTTATTTGTAGGTATATCTTCATTTTTCTAGTAATATATAAAAATTAGATTATAGTTGTAATGAAATTCTTAATGAATTAGGTTGTTAAAGAAGTGAATTTTTAAATCTATCTCAATTTTATAAAACTAGTTATGATATTATATTAAAAAATAGATTTTAAGTTTAACTCTTATAAAATTAATTTGTAAGGTATAATTTACGACCACTTATATATTATAAATTAACTTTATTTTTAATTAATATAGAACTTTCGTTGGAATGAAAATCTTAAAAAAGTAGGTTATAATTGGAACGAAATTTCTACGACGTTGATGTTGTTTATTTTACTTTGCAATTAAAATTAATGTATAACCGAAAATCTTTTACTTTATCTTTGTAACTTTAAATATGTAAATAAGCACTTGAAATTTTAATTCAAAAGAAGATAGTATTGACAATTTTTTTTATATATAGGTCTACAATTACATATATACTTATCATGAAATTAACTTCGATTTTTATAAAACAGTGAAGGCAATACTTTCTTTTATGAATGGTTAGGTTTTATAGTTCATCCAACTTTCAGAGAGACAATCAATGATTTTCTTCTACATGTACTATTTCACGTTTCTTTTTCAGTAGATTTTTTTTAATTAAGATATATTCCACAACTTTTTCATAAAAAAAATGTAAGTAAATATAAAAGAGAAAGAAAATGCATAAATTAATTCGTACAAGCTTTCTCAAATATTTTAAAAATTTTAGTTTTAAATCAGAATTTAAATTAATTTTATTGTTTTCTTATTTTTTATTTTTTAATTGAAGTTCTTCTTGATGAAGATAAGCCATAAAAGTAGTTTGTTTTCTGCACAATAAATAGGTCGCTTTCATTCAGAATTATTTGGTTAGGTTTTGTCATATATGCTTAAAGTTTCAACTGAATCTGGACTGAAGCACATGGAACAGTTTCATGCTGAATCTACAGAAAACCCAAATTATTATTCTACACTTGTAAACTTTCGAAAAAAGCCATTCTAATATTTATAATTAAAAAAGTCAATGCATTTATTTATATATTTAAAAATGACACGTATTACTTGCATTAAATATTTTGTTTTTATTTTCTTAACTATTATTTAAAAACGTCTTGTGGTTATATTGGAAAAGAGCTTTTAGTCCTCTCAATTTTTTCTATTTATAAAAAGAGAAGTATATGATATTAATTAATATTTGTAGTGTCAATGATGTATGTATAATTTATTCATTGCAAGCATGCACATAGAAAGGTGTGATCATAGTTTATCATTGGCACTAAGAAAAGTCTTGTGATACAAAAACAAAATAGTTTACCTCATCTATATAATCTCTATATTTAACTTGTATTAATATGATATATTATTGTTCAATAATTATAAAACTAGAATTAATTAATGGTTGGAACTTTCAACTTCTCACAGATGAATTTCTTTATGTATAATAGAGGTAGGAATAATGAATGATTTGGTGGTTCTGGTAAACAGTGTATTTTGTATACACAGTTTTGAAGATAATGTTTTTTTATAAAACTACTAAACCAAAATCTCTTGTCGGAATGCAGTAGTAAGCATGGCATATAGAGACACGTGGAGACACCAAAAGGCATGAACATGCTCAAAGGCTAAAAGTTCTAATTAGCATCATTAATCTTAATAATACATTAATTAAACTCCCATGTCTTAGAACCTTTGGAGTAAATCATTCACTTGCTTAATCATAGCCTCATCTCTCTATTTTCTAATTTTAGGGCAAAGAAGCCAGTTATTTCGACTATGGTGTATTACTTTTCTTTTTCTCATATATCTAAATTATTATTATTATTATTAGTGAGGTTTTGAGTATTTTTTTTTAAATGTGATGTTATTAATACATTCACTAATCAATATAAAATTATTGTTTTTTTTTTATTTTATGATGGTCTTCTTAGAATTATTAATATTTTTATTTTAACATAGATGATATATATATATATATATATATATATATATATATATATATATTGACTTGAGTGAACTTTTTTTCTTATTTCATACTCAATACAAAGATCTATGTATTATCTCTAATTTGAAATGTATTTATAATTTACTTTATATGAGAACAAAGGAGAGAGTACTGGTAAATATTGTATTGAAGTTATTTTTAGTTGTATAGTTTGAAAGAATTTGTAATTTCTAATAACTTATTGATACATGTATTTTAAACAAATCATATTGTTTAAATTTTGTAAACTCTATATTTTAGTATATTTATGTGTTATATTACATTAAGTAAATTTAGTCTCTTATTTGATGCTCTATATAAAGATTATGTCTTACCTTTAATCTAAATTGTACCTTTGCAAATAAGAGGAGGTAGTATTCTAAATCGTTGAGTAAAATTGTTTATTTATATAATTTAAAAAGATTAATGATTTTTCAATAGCTCAATAATACATTGATATGCACATTTTAATAAACATTTCACATGTTCATAAAATTTTAATTGATTACATTTTGTATTGATTTTTCGATATATATAATTATGGTTATGTTTCTGTTATCATTTTGAATAAACTAAGCATTAATGTAAAATATTGTTAAAATTTTATGAAATATAAAAAAAGTTTATTAAGATTTATAGACTAATCAACAGTAAAAAAATGATTATTTTTAAATAGTATAAAAGGTGACTTTTATTAAAAAGAGTAAAATTTACATTTATTATGACAAAATTTAATGTCAATCACGCAGCTATAAAACCAATATATGGAATGAAGTTAAATTAATTCAACATCTATATGAACATAAAAGAAGAGTGAAAAGAATTATCCAAATTATGCATAGTAATGTTGATTTTAATTTCTCACACATGATTAAGATAAAGGAAAAAGCTTAACTTATTTATCATTATCATCACAACAAAATTTCTTCTTCCTTTTGAATACAAATTCTTGTACTTTTGATTCTCAAATTAAAGAGAATAATCATATGTTCTAAAAATTTTCCAATGCTCAACAACGTTTCATCTAATTTTAACACAAAAAGTATCATGACTCACCTTACCTCCTTATCTTGTTGTAAATCCAATGTTGTCTTTGTCTTCTACTTCAATTAATATACTCTCTATTACATAATGAAAAAAATTATACATACATAGACTTCACTATCTCTAGTCATATGATTGTTGTCCAAATAACATACAATCTTATATTCTTGAATTGTCTTTCAAACAGCAAACAAGTTATCTTTATCATTATCTACTTCAACAATTGAATTTTACTACTAATTGCCAAAGCAAAAATCCTTTTAAACATGTTCAGGCCTTCTGCAGCTATTATATTGTAGTTTATCTTTATTTAAATACTTTTTTTCTTCATGGTTGTTCTTCGTACAAATTGCACATATCTTTTTAATCCTCAATTGTTTCCTTTTTGTCCATATAGTCGCTTACCCTTTTTGTCACCATTTCTCAAAAGGTTATCACATTCTCATAGTTTCATTTTCCATCTTGGAGTTTGATAGACATAGTAACTAGGATAACGATACTTTTAACAATATTGTTTTGACAACATTTTAACATCATTTACGTGTCATTTTATGATTGGTCTAAAATTACTTCACAATCAATAATAATAATTATAAACACCAACATAAACCAATCACATAATAACAGTTAAAATATTATGAAAATATCATTATCCTAGTAACTAATAAAATATAAAACATTTGAAATCAAATTATAGAAAATGATTTGCATATCAAATCATCAATTCAATGTCTAGTCACGAGCTGAAACACGATACTTGTTTTTTAAATACAGCAAGACCTTTTATGGCGTGTATGGCCACCCGTGAGACATATTAGACCATATAGTCTTGGAAATTGAGAAAGAAAGTCACTTTCAAGCCAACTAATAAGAGTTCCTTAATTAGCTCTGTAAAACATGAACAACGTCTTCCATGAATATTGAAACTCTTCTACACATCATACACTTTGTACTACTTTTTAATATTTTCAAGAAATATATACAAGAGCTACCAAATAACAGCAACCACCCAGTTAAAGATTGGTAGTTGGTAGTTGCTATCTCAGCATGAATATTGAACTACTCTTAAAACCTAAGTCTTTAATATAAAAACACCTACTCAATGATCAGCTAGTTACAAGATCATTTCATGAAAAATAACTAAGGTCTTGTTCTGATAAACTTCTTAAATAAAACTTATGAGATCAGAGTAACCATATGATACAATAAATTGATCAGTTTATTCCTTCAATGGTTAAATGAAAGAGTTTCTATTATCCGTAAAGGAACAATGATCAAGAGATTTCACAGTTGCATTCATAGAAAGGTACTCAAACTTCACCTAAGAAAAAGATATATACAACACAGAGATTATTCATTCATTTTGAACAAAAGTGTTCTTGATAATACGAAGATGAAGTGGAGCAAATATACTTGAGCAGCTCATATTCCATTAAGAGTAACCACTACCGTACGCGGTGTAGGATAATCTCGATGCTCACAAAGCCATATACCCTTAAGCATAAAGAAAAATAAATTATGTTTTATATTAATAATTTGAAGCTAAATTAATCCATATCCTAGTGTTATTTTACAAATTAATTAAATGGCATAGCCTGTTTATTACGCATTTCCTTTGGTTACTTACTCACAGTTCTGTGTGAAACTGATGGGTATATTTTCTAGAATATTCATTAGAAAAATATTATATATACGTGATTTCAGTCTAATTTACTTAAAAAATAAGATAAAACATTAATTGTTGAAGTTGGGTAGAAGAAAGTGGGAAGAAAAAACATGAGAACCAGTTGAGTAGCATAGTATTGAGCAGGATATGATTTACAGAAGCTAATTTTGTTACCTGCCAGGTTCCTATATTAAGCTTTCCATTTGTAATCGGTATCCTGAAACCACAATATATATATATATCAGTGAACTGCAACTGCTGATATATTTTTGTAGCATAATGAATCAATTCGAAGAATATATAAAATATATCTTACGTGAGTGCACAACCAAACATCGATGATTTTATGTGTGCCGGCATGTCATCTGGTCCTGCATAATATATATCAGCAAATTGTTCAAGTTAAGACATGTTTAACATTCCATACTTCACGTAGTCTGTCAAAAATCAAATAATAATTCTTAAACAATCTAAAACTATTAGACGTAATAATAACAAGATATTAAATAATATTTTAATACATCTACTAAAAATATTTTATAAACCTTTCAGATTTTAAGATACTTTTTAGTCTTACTAAGGTCATCCTAAAAATTATCATAGAGTTAGATTATCCCTTAGTACAGTAGTGGAAAAAAAAAAAAAAACTAACCCTCTAGAGTGTGCTTCCATGGCGCAGAAGGGCCCTGCAAAGTATATACATTTGAAAATTCAATTCAAGGTCTTTTTTAGATTAAAATAAAGTTATATAAATATTAATGTAAGAACTAAGCAGAAAACTAGCCTCTGGAACTATCTGATTGAGGAATGTTTGTGTCATCTCGAACATCATAGTCATAATTTTCATTGATGGTGAGAGAAGCACTTGTGTGATGCACTATATGTGTAGTTAGGAGTTCATTCTATCAAGCCCAAATTGGATTCAACATCATAACAATTCAAAAGGGATTTCTTTTTGCACCCATATATTTTCCATTTGCACCCTCATAAATATGAAATTCCTTAATTTTTTTCTTAAAAAAAATTATTTTTATACAACACATAGATAAGGGTGAGAAGACGGCAAGAGGACTGCGACGACAAGGAGTGTCAGCTCCATTGGGCTGCAAAAAGAAATTATAGGGGTGCAAAAAGAAATAGCGGAATATAAAAGGACCCAAAAAATGAATTTACTTACAGAAGAGATGGGCTAGGCCACACTTGAATCCAGACAATTCTTGCCCAACTTCTTTCAAAATCTGAGCCAATGACTATTCTTGGTTTAATAAAATCAACTATTTGAAAGCATTTATATGTAATAAACAACAAACTATTCACACAATAAATTAAAATTAAAAGGAAAAATTGTAATATTTTCCTTTTTAATGATTTTAATTTTTTTCACTATTAGTCTCTGAATTTTAGAAAATTCATTTTATTCAAGCTCTATGAACTTTTAAAGTAATTTTTATGAAATTTTAAGTGGGTATATGAGGTGTATGGTTCAATTTAGTAAGAGTAAAAGAAAAAAAAAAAAGTGTATTAGAAGACTTGAATAATAATTTAAGTTTGTCTGAGAAAAAAAAGAGAGATTAAAATCGTAGATTAGTCTATTAGTTAAACAAAAACTGTAACTGCCAGATGACCAACTTGTTAAGAACTTGGCTTTTTACTTTACTAAAAAAAATAAGTTAAAAGGACAATATAATATTAAGCCAAAACAACCAAGATTTATGACACTAATCAAAGATTGCCCACTTGAAATATATGAATTTAAACCAAAGATCATATATTAACTTCATATTTAAAAAACAAAGAATATTAACAGATTCATTTAAAGAATTAAGAAGGAAGCTTATAAGATAAGATAAATCTTTGATCCTTAGACCAAAGAACTCCTCTTGATGCTATAACTTGAAGACTTCACATGATACTAAGGTTTTTTTGCTGAAACAAAAACATATACATGGGATGTACAAACAAGTTCAACAATTGACTCACCTTAGAAGTTACTAGATGACACCCACGTTTAAGGGGAGGCAATGTTATTGTCTTTTGAGACCACTTAGGAGCAGCTATGGAAGTAGGGTCGTTTATGGTTGCTGGGTTTGTTTGCAGTGACTTCACGCGAACAGGAACCTTAGCTGCTAAACAGATTGAAGAGACTTGCATGATTAATTCTAGTTGAAATTAGTCTCATTATTGAGCCATGAAATCAGCTTTTTACTATATGCTGGAATCACACTGGTTGCGATTGTGTGCTGCAAAATAATGCTGCACTTTTGACCACAAATCTATGTATAGATTTGCTGCCAGAAACTAATGGTTATGGTTCGTTGGTTGGTATTAGACCAGTTTTTGTTTGTTTATAAATATAAATCTTTATCAGTATATTTTTAGAAACTATACTATTGTTTGAAAATGTTTTTAAGAGTTATTTTCACTCAAATATGTTAGATGTTTTGTTTTGTGATAATTAACTTTTAATTTCATTATTGTTATTATTGTGATCCTTAATTTTAAATTTAATTTAGTCTGATATTAAAATCTCAATCCATGGCGTCAAAATTGGAATTATTTTAATTATTTACATATTCTAAAAGTATTGTAATTCCAATCAAATCTTAATAACATCCAATTACTCTTTCGACTCTCAATTAAATATTTTTAATATATTATTTTTCATCTTCTTTTAGTATACTACCTCCACAAATAGGAAAGAAAATTATTTATTTATATCCATTGTCTAAAGTCCTTTTCCTTTTATTACTACGAGTAAGGGTGCCGTTACATTTGAAGTTAAATATACATATCAAAATAATGATAATAAAATTAAATGTACTCTAAGATGTGGATAATTTTTCATCACAATAAACTATGTGTTATCCTTTTTGAATTTATTTTAAATAAAAAACATTTTCCAAATTAAATTTAATATTTTAAAAAAGAGTGTAGATGAACTGAGAAGAGAGTGTCCCGGTTACTCAGCGAAGCCATGGCAGCGACAATTCCTTTCTCTCTGCTGAGGTACGCTTCCTCTTTCGTTTTCATCTTCTCTCATTTTCGTTTAATCTCTTTGGTTTCTTTTCGAATTCGTTGCAGGAACTGCTCGCCATTGAAACTGGCAACACCTTTCGCTCGCAGAGCCTCCAACTTTAATCTCCTTCTCCCTCTTCAACCACGCAGGTTTCTGTTTCTCTCTTCGCTTTTCTGATCGTTTAGTCACTTTTTGTCTTAATTTCTGGAACTGAGCAAAAGTTTAGCGCTGATTGAACTTTCAATTTTTGTAATTATCTACTTCTCATTTACCCATCGCGGATTATATTTTGCAATTTTTTTCAACTTTATTAGAGAATGAGTGTTAGAGAGAGTGTGACTGCATTACTCATTTATGAAAATAGGAATTAAGATTTTAAAAAATATTTTGTCAAACTGAACCTTTAGAAGAAGGTCTACGGATCCAATTGTTGTTATAAATTGACTAGCATCTTACGGATCTCTTTTGTAGAGTTCGTACCATAAGTTTAATACCAATGTCTTATAAATTCTTCCCATGGAACAATATTTACATGACACAAAGTTGAATACCCTAAGTAATAAAATCCTGAGTCACAGAATAAAAAAATATTCTTTTGTCTTGAAAACGTTTATTTCTGCTAATAACTGAATAAAAATTTATTAAAAGTGTGGGTCTTAAAAAACTTTGCGGTGGAATAAGAATTGCTTGGAGATCTTAGATATGATGTCTCATAACGAGATGCACAAAAGGAGAATCAAGACATGGAGATGAGTTTCGCAATGAAGATAAAATATGTGGGGTGGGATAAAATATTTGATGTGATACTTACGGGCCGAGGCTCTCCCACCTTTTGAACTAGTTATTTGTGTTGGACTTTGCTCTCGTACCTAAGTCTTGACAGTAGTTTTAAAGGATTTATATATGTTATGATTGGCATTGTTACAAATGTTTGGGATTCATCTGTTATTAGTTAGAGTTAAAATCTAGTGTTTCTGTTGATTTGAAATATACATGTTTGATTTCATTTTATTCGAAATTTTGATTTACCCTTATTTGGAGTAAGTAGAGACTGTACTCTAGCTATGGACTTGCTCTGTGATCTATAGATGTTTTTTGACATCTTGCTTAGTTGTTACAGGTTGGGCTTTAGTACTCATGCCACGAACAATGAAGAGGCCGCAGCAAAAGCAGCTGCTGTTAATTTTGATAGTGAAGCTCCTACAATGTACTAGCCTTTTCACCTGTAGCATTATTTTATTTATTTATTTTTTATTACGGTTTTCTTCTTATTCATGGATGTCTAGTTATATTGTCATGATTATTGATTAAACTAAAATACATCGGAATGCAAATTTCACTGCATGATATCAGTTTTCCAAAAAGATTCCACCAATATTGAATTTTATCCCTTTGTCTCACTCTAAGAATGATGTTAAAGATGACATTGGTTTTACATTCACTGAGATGTAAAGATTTTAAGTCTCTACAGGTTTCCCTTGCAAATGATAACTGTGATAGTCAATATGAATATATGGGACTGGTAAATGTAATCCGAGTAGTATGGCTGGAACCCTTTTGGACTTCATACTATATGCAAGATCTGTATTTCTTGATATTTATGGATTCACCGGCACACACATGCAGAGATGCATGCAAACTTATAATTCCTTAATCTTTTTGTTGTGTTTCTTGTCCTTGTTAATATTGTGATCTCCGTTTCCTTTCCAGATTCGATAAGATCATAAATAAGGAAATACCTTCAAGTATTGTATACGAGGATGAAAAGGTTCTAGCATTTCGAGATATTAATCCACAGGCTCCAGTTCATGTTCTAGTCATTCCAAAATTTAGAGATGGATTAACACAACTCGGAAAGGTCAATAATCGCCCTTTTTCTACGTGTACACTGACAACAAGTTGTACATGATTCTTCTTTTTAGTGATTCTTTTGCTTTTACTCCTATTCTAGATACTAACATCAAGAAAAATTACAACGATTTATTATGTATATAACTTCCTGTATAATATTTAGGTGAATAGCTTTTCGGAAAAAGTCTAATTTCTCATGGAGGTTAGTTTACTGAAATTGTTATGTTTATTAAGATGTTTATGTGAAGACCTGCAAGGTAAGATAAGAAGGATCATTGAAAATAGCAGAATATATAACTTGTAAGTGAGGTCCCTAAGGTAACAAGTCTTGATGAATTGAAATTAAGTAATTTTACATGCTTGTCTAAAAGGAAAACTAATATGAATTTAAACAGAACAAAAATACCGATTTCAGGTACTCTGAATATGTTGGTTTTGAATTTGTGAAGTATCTTATCCATAATAACCAGAGTACATTATTTTCGTTTGTCTCATGGTAGTCTAATTTGAATATACTTTGACATTATAGAGCCCCTAAAAGTTACATTTTGATTAAAATTTTCTTATTTTCAATCTTTAATTAATATTGCTTTATAGCTGGTTCTCGGATTTTTTGTTAATTTTAATCATTGAGTTATTTTGGATTTCTCGTTAGATAGCAACATTACACTGTTTTTCTTATGATCTGATTTGACAATTTTAAAGAACCTCTAGTGTTTATATGCTAAAAGAGGAGCAAATATTTCTTTAAGGCCACTCCACCAAGGAAAAGATCTCTCTCTTTGCAGCAAGGAAAAGATGAGTTCTTTTTACGTGATATATAAAATCTTCTTTTGCAGGCTGATAGTAGACATGGGGAAATATTGGGTCAACTTCTGTATGCTGCAAAAATAGTAGCTGAGAAAGAAGGTATCGTTGATGGATTTCGTGTTGTCATCAACAATGGTCCGAGTGCCTGTAAGCTTGTTTCTGGTCAACAATTTGCGGGATTATTTTTACTTGCTTATAGTAGTGCAGCAACCTACTAACTTTATCTTCTCATACTCTTTTATTTTGTTAGGTCAATCTGTGTATCATCTGCACTTGCATGTATTAGGTGGCAGACAGATGAATTGGCCACCAGGTTGAATTCTTGTAAATTATAACTTGAAAATTTCTGATGAATCCCATGGATATTTCTCCTCCAAGAGTTGTAATTTTGTGACCTACGTATAAATAATACAGGAACAAGTAATCCTACAGTTTTTGGTTAATGATTGTTCAGCAGAAGCTTATCCGTAATTAGATAGAAATGGTGAAATATTCATTAGTTTTTACTACGAAAACCAATATTTTTATGTCTCGAATAATAATATTAAGTAGAATACTAACTCTGATGGTTTAAACTAAATTTTCTTAACTCGAACCCACCTAGCTGCCTTTTCTTACTGAAATTCAATTATTCAATCATTATGTTCTCACCAAAATCTAACGCGCTGAAGGACTTTTTCATATCCGCGTCGTTGACTCTGCGCTTCTATATTCAGATCAGAACTTTCCGTTTGGCGTTACCTTATATTGAACCCGAGTCACAGATTTTATGTTCAAAGGACAAAATTTGTAATGCGAATAAGAAATATCATATATGTCTAAATGATATTTAACCCAACATTTTTCAATAAACTTTCGCATTTAAACCTTAAAAGTAAAAAAAGAAAATGGTGGAAAAAAATTCCATTAAATATTTGCAACAAAAATTAATATTCATTAACAAATAAATGTTTTATACTAATAATACTATAATAAGAAGTACCAATAGAATACCTTCCTTTCATCTCTAACAATTTTACTTTTAACCTTTTCTTACACTCACTTTTCTTCTTTTTTAGCTTATACTCCCTCTTTCTCTTTGATTTTATAAAAAAAGTGTAGAGGGTTATATTGCTTTTCTTTCTCCTTGAAAATCACAAAGATAAAACTCGATTTTTAATTATGTTATCATGTTGAGAAACTTGACATATCCATGGGATTTTTGATAACATTTGGTCCAAAATTACGTGTCATTATGTGATTGGTCCAAAATTATTCCACAATCAATCATAATAATTATAAACACTACCATAGACCAATCATAAAATGACACGTAAATGATGTTAAAATATTATTAAAAAAAAGTTATCTAAGTATCATTATCCTTTTCATTTATAACTAGTTCTTCTTACAAGTAGTACTTTTGGCCACATGGAACCGGGTCCTACTTTTCAATCTGCTTAAGCAGTTTCCTATTTCTTTGTCACAACAATACTGTTTCAAGTCAGTGTTCTTCATCCTCATTCGTTTACTTTTACTTTTCCACATAAAAAAGTGCTCAATCACAATCCCTTCTGTTTGCTCACTAAAAGCATCGGGATGCTTATAACCATGATCACAAAGGATTGTTTTTTTCAACATGAAACTTAGCTTACTTCAAAGTGCAGTTTTCATTTTCCTATTTGCCTCAAATCAAGGTACTGTATTTTCATTTTCCATTTATAAATTATAAACTTAGAGTCCTTACAACGATATTTGGCAATAGGGGCCATCTGCACTTCACAATTTGGCAAGTTTGTTTGGCCCCTGGCCATAGATTTTGCTTTGTGATACTTGGTCATGTAAGTTTCCCAAATCCTTTCTGAACAGGGTTTAAGACATGTCGTACGTTAGACTCTGATTGTTGCAAAAAATTAATTTTGATTTTAATTACTTAAATATTATTTATTTCCCAAGATAAAGTAAAAGTTATGAACTATTGGATAAGGATAATTAGAAACATGACTTTCATAGATTTTAATACATTAACCAATTATGAGGAAAATATAACTATTTTTGGAGAAACTTAGCAGCCAACTAGTATCTCAAACATTCCTTTTTCTTGAAAAGTAGTACATAAACTAACTTTACTAATCGTGTTGAATATTAGAAGTTCAAATAATTGATTGGAAAAATAAGGAAAGTTAGAAAGCAATGAATGAAAATGGAATTATCTACATTTCAATCCATCCTTAATATTTTCATGTCTAATGTGAGATTAAAATAAAGTGAGATTGCATTATAAACAGTTTAAACAACACAAATTCAGCACCTTCTCAACTAAGCTACAAGTGGAAAACCCTCTTTACATTCAACCAAAAGTTGACCTTCCAAACACAAACACTTGCTAAATTACTGAAGAAGGATGCAAAGTTTTATAATTGATTTTATTTTTCAATTGATATGGAAGGTATGTTTGAGATGTTTTGTAAGAAGTATGCAAATGAAATACTTTTCTTATTCATTATTCATAAACATTCTTTTGCAACTGTGTTCTTGACTTTTGCACCAAGTTTAACAAACAGAAGAAAACACAATGTCACTGATATTATTTCATATTTGTGTTTCTTTAGCTTAGCTTACCTGGACATTGAAGAAGATCATGACAATGCAAATCTCAGGTAAAAAGTTTGAACGAGCACCAAGCATTCGACAGCTGTTTCCACCCAAAAATCTTGAGGAAAGAAATGGACTTGACAAATACTCCGTTCAGTCCATCAACCATCAATCTAACACGACGGAAAACATAGCCCATGGGTTCTATGGTTCAAAACCACTTCTGTTAAAAGATGTGGCTCCTAGCCCCAGAAATTCCACATCTTCTGTTCCTTCCAATGCCCTTGTGTAGGGAGGGGTTCAGCACTCACACATATACATAAGTTTCCACATTGATAAGATATTGTCCGCTTTGGGCCAAGTCCTCACGGATTTGCTTTTCCTACCACTCCAAAAGGCCTCTTAACAATGGAGGTATCTTATGTGTGTATAAACCCGTATAAACCCATATTAATCTCTTATTTTTTTTCTGATGTGGGACTTTTGTTTGTACCCAACACCTTGAACATCCTGTACCTGTATATCAACAAGTTGATCGCTCAAGTTCTTCGGAATCCTCCTCAAGTTCATTTCCTGCCTTTCGTAAGTTCAACATGCTGGCAGTACATTATTTAAAGTTTTGTACTCCATGATCCATTACTTAAGCATCTTAGGTACTCATTGTTTCTATAGTATAAATTTATAAGAATAGTGTAGCACTCTGCCTGCTGTGGTAAGGAATTAGTGGTTAAAATGTGTTGATATTCCATGTTTGCACGACAGGAGATAAAAGGCCAATGGATCTTCGCATATATTTGCCCTTATATAGAGCTGCTTTGAAAGGAGACTGGGAGAAGGCCAATGAGTTCCTAAATTTGCATCCAGGTGCGGAGAATGCCAGGATTTCAAAAGGGATGGAAACAGCTCTTCATATTTCAGCTGGGGCTCGACACACCAAATTTGTGGAGGAACTGGTCAAAAGAATGAGAGTTAAGGACCTGGAAATTCAAAACAAAGATAAGAACACTGCACTTTGTTTTGCTGCTGCATCTGGGGTTACCAAGATAGCAAAGCTAATGGTGGAAAGGAATATAAACTTACCTGGAATACGAGGTAGTGAAGGGGTGACACCACTTTATGTAGCCACATTACTGGGCCAAAGAGACATGGTTTGGTATCTCTATTCAGTGACCGATCATGAGATTCTAAAAACAGAAGACTATTTCAGTCTACTGATTGCTGCTATATCAACAGATTTATATGGTAACTTTCGAAAACTGGTTATGACTCCTTTTAAGAGACTTAGAAGTGATAATTAATCATTCATGAACTTGGTTTCTCAGATTTTGCCTTACATATACTGGAGTGTCGACCACAATTAGCGACTTGTCATGGCTTGAATGGGGAGACAGCTTTACATGTGTTGGCAAAAAAGCCTTCATCATTTCATAGTGGCATTCAACTAGACATCTGGGAAAGATGCATCTATCCATGTGGGTATCACACCATGAAACTGTGAAAATGTTGCATTTTATGAGATCTTCTTACCTTATGCTTTGAGTGTCATCTTTATAAAGTGCTTATGTAGAAAGATTTTTTGGTCTGTCTTTTGCAACTCGTATTTATAATCAAACACTATACATCTAGATGAAGTGTCAATAACCATTAAAGAAAATGAGTCCGATTAGAAGTTCTATTTTCAAAGGAATGACACAGTGAAATATCTTGAAGGGATCCGAGTCAAACTAACAACTGAGTACAAATGCCAGTCAAACAACTCGCAATCCCAAGCGCCTTCAACCTTTCAAGGTATGTTATATTTTGTCTGCTGCGAAATATATGGGGCATCATTCAAAAGAAACGAGCTTTCATATTCAGAGGAAGCTTTAGTATGAAGAGTTTTTTCTTCTCACATTCATGATATATCACTAGAAAGATGATTGTTAAACTAAGATAGCTTAAACTATATAGACACAACAAAACCATAACATGAAAATAGAAGAGTAATGAAGAGAAACAAAACAACTTGTATGTTTTCTGCATAACCACATTGTATTACATACTGTAAATTATATTTTAGGCCAAATACATTCAAAATAACAGTCCATATATTTAAGAGTACAAAACTGTGTAAAATCATAGTAAGTTCATGACTGAGCATTACCACTGACAAACAAACTAACTGAAGTAAACATAATTACAACAGTAGGGCCCTGTAGTACAGCTTGAGACATGAGCCAAATCCTCATAAGGATTAACACCACCTCCAACCTAAAAACTTAAAGACAATAGATTTGTGAGTTTTCTTAAATAGTGTTTGACTTTCTCATTTCTATTCAATGTGAGACTTGGAGTTATACTTGGATTTCGTAAGACTCTTGCCTAAGATTTAAGTCTTTCCAAAATCTTTGTAATTCATAGATTCCCTAAGACTCTTGCATAAGATTTAAGTCTTTCCAAAAGCTTTGTAATTCATAGATCTTGATTTGAAGAGGTTGCTTAGAGTGTACTACGCTTCAGCTGAACAACTGCATCTTGCTTCTTAGAGTTCCGTGTGAACACTTGACTGCCACATGAAAAAACAGACTCGACTGTCCTTTTTGAGTCATAAATAGAACCATCATAATCATTATCAACATAACCTTCAAGTCTTCCATATCCTTTGTAATACCAAATGATAAAATCATCAGTACCTTTTAAATATCTCAACACTATGTTTTCCCACACCAAAGTTTGTCAAAATAGGTGAGAGCATGAACCTTGAAAGTAAACTAGCAGAGACTTAAAGTGACACCCTTATTTTCTACCCATTTTGCCACAATTTTTCACGATGAGAGCTCATTAAGACTTGTTGAAGCCTATAAATTTTTTCTTTATGACTTGCAACAATAAAACCAACCAACAGGTTTTTTAACATAAATTTCTTCTTCCAAAACACCATATAAAAAAGCTGAATTGACATTCAAGTATAAGATTTTCTATCCATATTGTGATGATAAAGCAACAATCAATCTAATTGTTTCATGCCTAGCAGTAGGTGCAAATGTATCACCGTAATCAACTCCATCCATTTGAGAATATCCTTTCAGAACAAGTCTAGTTTTATGTTTGTGAACAGAACCATTAGGATGCAAGTTTGTTCTATAAACCCATTTTACACAAATCAAATCATTCGTCATCACAAAGAACCTTTGCTCTTGAAGTTGCAATTTACTAACCATATCAGAAATAATTACTTTCTTGAGATTCCATGACTCTTCAATAGAGAAAACTTTGGCTTCAAACTTTTTGGGTAGGTTAATCAACATTTTTTTACAACCTTATTGCCCCCTACAACCTCACCATATGGCCTCATTTGACTCACCAAATGGGACAACTTTGAAGTGTACTCCTTGATAGACTCATCCTCCTCTATTTTCAGTATTTCAAACTCTCTTTTAAGATTAAAAAACTTAATGGACCTTACCCTTTCATCATCTACATATGTTTCATTCAGTTCGTGCTATTCTTTTCTTGATGCATAATGCCGGTGACACCTTATCTGTAAAAGATGAATGTAAACATAAGACAATCTTCTCCTTCTTCATAGTCTCCTCCTCATGTTGCTTGATTTGAGCTATAGTAGGATTAGTTCTCACTGATTTAGCTTGCTTATCTTCTTGATTTGCATAATCCCATAAGCCAAACTTTAAACTTTAAACCCATATATGATAATTGAGGAACAACAAAATCAACATTGCTGCCTAAAGCCATCTGATCTCTCACTAGGGTTCAAAATCTCCTCTCAATTTTTTTTTTTCTACAAGAGCACTGCTCTAGATACCATTCCTAAACGAAGATAGCTTAAACTATATAAACTTAAAACAAATAATATATAATGTGAAAAGATGATGGTGAAGAGAAACAAAATAATTTTTGCAATTGCTGCCCAACCATACTGTATTTCATACTCGAATTGTATTTAAGGTCAAATACATGAGAAATGACTGTCCATCATCATACCTATACATGCTGTCGACAAAATGTTTTGTACCCACTACATTTAAGAGTACAAATATGTCCAAAATCAGAGCAAATATATGCCAAAACATTACCACTTACACAAATAGACTAACTGAAACAAGTAAACATAATTAAATAGTAAAATAAGAAGATTTTTACGGCCCATTAATTTAACAATGATCTGGCAATCATTCTCAAACCTCTTTCAGTAATGACACTAAAAAACAACAAAAATAAATCTTGCTGGGAATGGATTAATATAGGTCAATATATAGACATCAACAATGATATTTCCATGGTCACCATCAGACATGAATATTCAACATAAATGAGATATTGCTTCTCCATTATGTCTATGAATCAGGATATTTGTCATGGGATGCATTGCTAAACTATGTATTATTATTGGATTGAAGTTGCAGATCTACTGGTAACTGGACTCTGTCGTGCTGTAAAATATCTTGGTATGCTGCCAACTTGGTTGTCTCATTTCATTTGACTTTGACTTGAGCTAATTTGCTGTACTTATAGTGCCAGGATTTGAAACAGTTCAGAAGAAAAAGATATTGAACTTACAGGCTTTAAAGTTAGTACAGCATCTTTGGGAAATAATAGAGTCATCAGACGAAATATATGGAGACTTGATTAAAAGCCCTTTGTCAAGGCCCCTATTTATTGCTGCTGAATTTGGAATACCTGAGATTGTAATTGAGCTACTTCACTCATATCCCGATCTCCTTTGGAAAGGTGACAGCCAAAATAGAAGTCTTTTTCACATTGCAATCGTGTATCGTCAGGAAAAAATATTTAACATGATTTATGAAATAGGGGCACATAAGGATCTGATAACTTCTTATAGAGACAATAACAATCATAACATACTGCATTTGGCAGGAAAATTGGCACCTTCAGATCAACTTCATGTTGTATCTGGTGCAGCACTGCAGATGCAAAGGGAATTATTGTGGTTCAAGGTCATTTTTCAATTGCATTCTGGAGTCAGATTTCTCAGTTTAATTGCTCATTGAGTATCTAAGGTTATTTTGAAACATTTCATTTCTTGAATTTACAGGAGGTGGAAAAGATCATACAGCCTCTATTGAAGGAGATGAAGGATTCTGAAGGTAGGACGCCTCAAATGCTATTTACCGAAGAACACAAGGGGTTGGCCAAAGAAGGAGAAAAATGGCTTAAGAACACTGCTTCATCATGCATGCTAGTTTCAACTCTTATTACCACTGTGATGTTTGCAGCAATCTTTACAGTACCAGGTGGGAACAACAACAATGGATATCCTATTTTTATGCACACTACATCCTTCAAAGTTTTTGCACTCTCAGATGCTATTGGATTATTCTCATCAGTAGTATCTATATTGATGTTTTTGTCAATACTCACCTCAAGGTATGCACAGGAAGATTTCCTTGTGTCACTGCCTAAAAGGTTGAGTGTTGGCATTGCGAGCCTTTTCTTCTCCATCATTACAATGCTCATAGCTTTTGGTGCAACATTTTTCATTGTACTTGGCCATCAATTGGCATGGATTTTCATTCCAATAACCCTTGTTGCATGTATCCCAGCAATATTGTTTGCCTTTTTACAGTTTCCTCTTCTTGTGGATATGATCATTTTATATACAGAATTTTGTCCATAAATAATCCATATATAATACAATTTCACATAAAATTCTTGGTGTTACACATGAATTTCAACATTAGGAAATGAACATTTTTCTTGTAATGAGATTAATATCAGATCCTAATATTATTAAGTTAATATTAACATAACTTTTTATTGAATAATATTTTTATAATAAGTTATGTTTTTTCATTTTTTTAACATAATTAAATTTACACTAATTCAACAGTAAAACAAATATTTATTTATTAAAAAAATTATATTTTTACTTTTAAAAAAAATTAATCATTTATACAGACCTTAAGAGTGCTATGATTTAGTCAACTAGGAATTAACTTTATGTTTTAAATTGTGCAAGTGTGACTAAACTTTTTGCAATAGTTAATTCATCTGAATAATTTGGAATCTTTTAAGATCGTGGTAGGGACCATAGTAAGAACTATCCAATTTCTCAAATTGACTGAAAAATAGATGTGCACACAAGTCAACATAGAAAACCAGACCATTGAGAAAACACTACAAGGTTTGTTGTGGCTTTCGTTAAATCTAAATTTTTTAGAGAAAAGAGAAGATCGATATAATGCATCTGATTCTGTAAATAATGAAACAAAAAGAAGATACCAAGTTAGATTAGTATTCCTTGAACTGACACAAAATTGTAACAGTTGAATAAATATTCTTCATTGACTATGGTTTAGTTTTAGTCCAGTTTTCATTTATTTGTTTTTTTAATTTTGATCATTTTCACCATCGATTTTCTTATTTATATGAATTACCTTTCATTCACTGAATTTCTGTCCTACCAACAGATTAAGTTTCGTTTTCAAAGAATTATATAATTAACACAAGTCAATTATTCATTCAACTACCACACCAATGTATTCCCTATATGCATTGTTATTATAATTAAAATATTATATACTATTAATATTGTTTTTAAAACAGAATTATGATGATATTATGTAATACTACATCATAATGTATATAATTACATTTTTATGGTATCTACTTTAATTTTTTTTTATAATTGTATGATATTATACTAGTAGAAATTAATATTTCATAGCAGAAAATAGAATGATTAAGTAGGGCAAGTAAATAATAATAATAATAATAGTAATAAATAACTTCTCCTTTCTAAAAACTTATAACTAATAGTTTCCATTTGAATAAAAAGATATTTCTATAAAAAACCAATAAAAAAAGTAACACGAGTTAAAATAGTATTATTATTTAAAAAAATATATTATGAATGGTGCGAATGCATAATTTGTATGTATATACTGAAGGATTAATGATTCCTCTAACTGAACAAAGATTATGCTCTATAATGGCTAATTTAGATCACGTTATTGCTCTGAAAACAGTCTTTAACCTAATAGTAACAAACATCTTTCTTCTAACACGCTTTGAACTTTCAAAGTACATTATCAGCTTAATTTCCCAACAATGTTTGGTTAATTGTATACAATTATGTGATAAAGAAAACAAGATTTCAACACGGAGAACGGAGAATGAAAACAAAACTTATAACAGTGCGAATTTCAGAAAACTTATTTTATTAAACAAGTTTGTTTATTTTTTAATTTTAGAAAACAGAAAATTGTTTCAGAGAAACAGTAAACAAACAAGCTTGTAACCTTTTCAAATCTTTCATTATTTTTTCGGACAAACCCTACTGTTTCCCATATTGTTTCTCTCCTATCTGTCTCTATTTTTTGTCTAGTTGCTTGTTCTTCATATGCCTCGGACCCTCATTCATTTTCACACATTCATTCTTCTTTTTGCTTTGAGTTTGTCCTTCTCTCTATTGTTTATTGAAGCTCACAAGTGGCTTCGTAAGGAGTCTTATTTATTTATATTATAACAGTGGACTTGATCTGCATACGAAAAGTTGACCAGCTGCAAGTGAAAAAGGATAAAATCTTTCTGCGCAAGAGAGCAACACCAGTTCAATTTCTCACACCAACAATACAATGGCATGTGCAAAACTTGTCAGATTAGCCAATCACATGTCCAGCACAAGAAAAATTCACAGTACTGCCAATAGAATGAGCTCAAATTGGAGAGATCATATGAAAAAGGAGTTAGAAATTGGACACAGTGGAAAGCAAGAACAAAGTCACCACCCAGTTTGCATATACAGGGTTCCATATAACATGAGAAGGGTCGAACCAAAAGCCTACAGACCCAACAACATCTCCATCGGTCCCTGTCACCACGGAGCACCCCACTTGAGAAACATGGAGGCTCTCAAGAAAAGGTTCTTTCGCAGCCTCTTCAACAATGATGCAAATACAGCCAAGCTAGATCAGGCTTTTAATTTCCTAGAGGAACAAGAAACCAACGTTCGAAGATGTTACAACGAGGACATCAAATTGAGCAGTGACGAGTTTCTACAAATGATGCTAGTTGACGGTTCTTTCATTGTTCAACTCTTGAGGGATCTATCATCGAATGAATTCGGAAAAGTCCGTTCTCTCAGCCCATGGATGTTGCCCATCATTCGTCGCGAGATGATAATGCTTGAAAACCAGCTTCCCATGTTTGTTTTGAGCAAGCTGTTTGAGTTAACTAGTGTTGATTCTTCTCCTTCGGGACCAAATAACTGTCTCCAAGATCTTGCTCTTCGATTCTTTTATCCTTTGCTGCAGGTGGATTCGGATTATACACTGGATACTAAGAAAGTTGGTGAGTTAAGAGGGCTTCACTTCCTCGATCTTCTTAGGTCAGCCATTAGGCCAGATCTTAAGGGAGAAAAACCAAGAGATTTTCAACCTCACATGATTCGTTCTGTAACGGAGCTGATAGAAGCTGGTGTGAAGATCAAAGCAGATGAGAGTAAACAGTTGCTTGACATAAGCTTTGGGAAGAAATGGGGTTTTCTGATGAGACAACTGACTATTCCTCCTTTGTACATCAATGACCACAGAGGCACTGTGTTTCGTAACATAGTTGCTTTTGAGAACTGTCACAAGGAATGCAACCCAGATGTTACAACCTACTTGTTTTTCTTCAACGGACTCATCAACTCTGCCCGTGATGTCTCTCTTCTTCATTACAAAGGGGTGCTTCACCATTCTCTTGGCAATGATAACACTGTCTCTGAGCTAATCAACAACGTCACCAAAGAAATTGTTCGGGACAAAAATGAGTCCTACTTGTACAAAGAGGTCAATGGAGCAAACTCGTACTTTGCTTCCTTCTATGACAGAAAAAGAGCTTCTTTAGTGCATCACTATTTAACCAGCTGGGTGGTAGGGGTTTCAACAATTGGTGCGTTGTTGGCCCTTTACTTCACTTTCATTCAAACTGTGTGTTCATTTGCAGATTCAATCGAAGCCTTTAAAAACCAAAGCTTTAGATCTGCCTTTATAGATGTTTTTTGCATACCAGTTCGTGGTGTTCCTACAAACGATAGGGAAAGTGAAAATAGTAAAACTGAAGATGCTGCACTACAAAGGTGAACACAAGTTTGAACCTCTGCAGGAAAGTCTGAGATTTGTACAAGGAAGTTTGTTGTGGCGCTGAATGAGATAGCTCTGTAATTGGTTGAATTAGTTTTGGTCTAATAACGGGTAGAAGTGAGACAAAGAAGTTTCTTACTTTCACCCGTGTTTTTAAAACTACCTTTTCCACCCTTTATTTCATCACGTTGGTCAATTTTTCTACTTAAAAACAACTCTTTAGAACAAGACATATTTTACTATTAGTTTTAGTTCACGGCGTACAGTTATTTAACATGGTAATTTTTTCCTTTTATTTTTATGCAACTAGCTCGAGAAATCATAATGGTTAAATTTTATAAAAAGAAATCATAAAACACACCAAAATTGTTAGCAGATCCACGCAGTTCTTCTTAAATTTTATTTGAAATTAAAGAAAAACGAATCTTGTGACTCTTTGCAAGCTCACAAACATCACAATATACAAATTTAAGGTATCAATTTGATCAAATATATTTGGAAACAATTTTCTTTTTGTAACTAAAAGATACATATGTTCAAGACGCTTATGTCATAAACAAATATCCTTGTCTTTTCTCATTTCTTGAGACTCATCTATAGCTAACACTTGACATAGTTCCTTTGAATATTTTCTATTGTCAAATTTATACAACCTTTCATGCCTAATAGCACAACCAATCGTCTTCTTTTAAATGTTCTTACAAAGACGACAGTCAAACCCAAAAATTACAACTCATAAAGGGCTTCAATTACTTGAGAGACTGACAATAGGTTATATGTTAGAGAAGAAACCATCCATCATCTACATGCACTATCCAGCTCAAGTCAGGAGGTCTGGTTCAGCATGTATCCCCTTTACACACCGTTTCCTATATATTCCACTGATAACTTCTATACTTTCATATTGAAGTTTATTACACTATTTTAGCATATTTGTTTATTTTATTTTTACATTTTAACTTAGATTTGTAATTTGTAGGAGTTTCAGCACTACCCAACCTCATCCAATCGCGTCCATCGAATTTTTGAACCATGCTCTCTGATTTGATATCGCCTGATTCCAATTAATTGGCACCCAATGCAACCTAAAGGATTAGCCCATGTTATGTTACCGCCTTGAACACCCAAAGTGGGGCCTAAAGCCATCCAAAAATGCAGAATTTTTAGTTCTAATTTTTGTTAATCGTTTTGTTTATAACTTTTTCTACAAATGTCAAATTAAGTTGATTCTTTTTACATTAAACTTCATACTCAAAGAACTGTAATTTGAGTGGCAGAACATATTTGTTTTGGAGAATCTCCAATTAAGCTTATTCTTTGTGAGTTGAATTATAGACTCAAAAAAGCTTCAATTTGAGTACTAGAACGTATGTTTTGGAACCCTGGACGAGATGCAGTTTAATTTAGACATTGTGGGCATTGCAAGAGGCAAAAATTGATTTAAGATTTTCTTTGACAGTTGTTGCAATTAGCAAGGTTGGGACAAACTTATCTCAAGCTGATGAGATGGGCTTAGCAAGGACCCAAATGAAGTTGAGATACGCCAAGTTAGCAGACAAAACAACAATTCTACTTTGGCAACACTTAGAAAAAAAAGCAGCCTTTGGGAGATGTGGAACAACTTTTTCAGCACCTTAATTAAGGATGTTTTCTTTTTAACTCTTAAAGATAATATAACTAGGAGAAGAATGTAATAGCTAGAGGGACTTTTTTCAAAACTCTTTTAACTATCTTATCAAACCCTCTAGATATAACTTGATCTGGTTTCCTTCTTATTTTGATCCTGAATATTATAAAAAAGATATTTGGAGTCATCGAAGAGCAAATAGTCATGAAAGAAGTGCAAAGGTAAGTAGTAATGTAGCAGTCAAACAATATTACGATAGAAGAGAGACTGAAATTTTATTTAGAAGGAGTGAATACAGAAGGCACACAGAAACAAAGAGCACGCAAGAAGGTAAGGGTCTTATTTAGTAGCACATGGACTATATGTATGAGTAATCATAGCTTGTGAGAATGACCCCATCAGATATAATACAAGGAAAGCAAAGAACACACTGTGATAGTATCGTTATGAGAAGACCTAATCGGATCCAGTGAGGATCTCTTGTGCCTTTTTCTCAACATAGAGGGGAGGCTCAATCAAGCGGGAGGACTGAGCATCTGAAACAAAAATTCCAGCAAGTGAGCCAGATGCGATGAGTTGTAGGACACCCTCAACGAAGACCTCAAGGGATATGTTACCCTTGTCTTTTGGATCAGTGCTGAAACCTGCCAAGAGCTTGTCAACACCGAAGGTGTCTATTAGGGTTTTGTGGAGGTTGACAAATTCGTGTGTGCTGGGGACTTTCTGATCGTAGTACTGGTAGTTCACCCAGTGAATACGGTGTGGATTAGCCTTGAACAACTGCTGGTAGTGGGGAAGGACAGGTTGTGAGGGTGCAATGGAGACCACGAGTCCACTGATGGTGCTTTGGAGGTAATCTATGACTTTGCCTATGCAGTAAGCAAAGTCATCTTCACTGGATTCGATGTGCTCATAGTTGATGTCAATGCCATCAATCACAGTTTCATGATGAAACTTGTAAAGCACTGATATTATCTCGTTCAGTGATTTCTTGGCATTGTCAATCCATATTTCTTTGTCTTTAGGATTGAATGGAAAATCGGTGCCACGACCTCCAAGGCTTATTACCACCTTCACACCCTCGTAATCTGCCTTTAGTTCTCTGATACTCTTAGCGCTGAACTTGGTCACGTTCCAATTTGCACGGAAGTTTCCCTTCCCTTGTTTCTTGCCGCTAGCATCCTCAACATAATCATCTGAGGCAAAGGCCAAAATGAAGTGAAATTGTGGGATTCTTTTGTTGATTATTTCGACTGGGAAACCTTCAATTGGCGGGACATCCTTTGAACCGATAATGTATTCCCGAAAAATGGGTTTCGGAGACATTCTGAGTTCTTATTTCTCTTTGTTTTTTGATTTGATTTGATTTGTTTGAGGGATGGGATGAAGAATACCCAATACTTGACGCTATTTATAGAACCAATTAGAGAATTAATTATTATTATCGGATGCACCGTCTCAGTTCGCTAGTTTTGTCACTGATCATTTTTCCTTAATTCGTCATTATCCTTCTCTCAGCATATACGTCATTAGTTGAACATCAAATCAACTTGTGTTCACTCTTACATCTATGCAGTAAAGAAGATTATCTCAATGATCAAATATACAATCGTCAACTTCTCTCACTCATAAATTTCACAAAGAATTATTCACATTACGTTCACATGGTGGTTGTTATCCTGTCTGTCTGAGATCTTATGCCACCTGCCTGCATATCTACGATAGCAAGTTTAGTTATAACATCATATTTCGTTTTTCACAACAAAACTGTTCCTTCTGACTTCTGTGTACAATAAACAATATTATCTCGGTGACCATGTTCTCTCAAATTTAAGATTATTTTTGTTCCTTAAATCGATCTATGCCGTGTGTACTCATCGCGTATACATTATTTTCAGAATGTCAGGTTATTGTTTCTGAATGACTTGTTTTTATGTAGTCTATTTTGTTGTCTATAGTTTTTAAACAAAAAAAAAAAGTAGATAATAATATTTCTCTTTAAAGTTAAATATTCTTAAAAACTGTATATATTTCTTTTAAAGTTATCTTATTATAATGCACAACACTTATTGGGTATATTAGTTTTTCATATTTAATTGTGTTATGGAACCGTGAATGGCCTAAATATGGTGATACTAAATAAGGTTTCGAATTTGGTCAAGTTCATCCCATGGTTGTGTTGCACATTTTAAAATATTTCATCACACTTGTTTTAATATATTGTAAAGTCTTACTAAATGAAAAATATCTAGGTCCTTGTTCTCTAGATAATAGTACTGTGAAATTGAATTATTAATCCAAAGTAAATTACATACTTCATTTAGCAGTGATGGTGACATTTAGCAGTGCTTTCTTCATAACTTATGCTCATGGCCTAAAATGGGTGCCAATCTTCATTTCTGTACTTGCAATTGCACCGATCACCTTATTCACATTTCTTCATTTTCCTTTATGGTCAGACATTGTTTACTCAGCCTATTTCTCTAGGTCTATATTTCGGCCAAATAAGCACGTTCTGTACTAGGAAATCTGAGTTTAGTATTATATTTTAAGTACTTATTATCCCTTGTAATGTTATCCTCGCAAATTTCAGTGTGCAAGAAGAAATTATTGCTACACATGCTTTTCTTCTTAACTTCCATTTATCATTCCACTTTTGATGCTTCCTCTGTAATTCGAATTTCTCATTTGAAGTTTTGAATTCTTTTACTCGATTAACTTGAAATCGAAACATTCCCTACCATATTCAATATTTTTATTAATTTTTTTTTTTACTTTTAACTTTAAATTAGTTATAATCAACGATAAATCTAAAAAATATAAACAAAGTTAATGATAAATAATAATAGAAAATTGTAGAAAATAAACTATGAATATTTAAAAGCATATTTAAGATAAAACAAAAGTATGGATTTTGAATTCACTTTCGAATGCGTGTTTCTAGTAATTGTTAACCAAAAAAATTATAATTTTTTTTTGTTTTATTTCACAATCCCTTTCCGTCATAAAAATATGTTGTTTATTACACAATTTTGAAAATTGTTCAATATATATAGTTTGAATTGCTTTAAGAAAGGTGACAATATTATGATTTTTGCTTTTAAAATTAGACTAAATTTGACTTTTATCATTAAAATTAAAAATAAAATTAATACTATTTTAATAGTTTAAATTGATTATTTAAGAAAAAATTTAAAATAATATTTAAATTTTAAAAATAATCCATTTTTAAAATTTTCAAAACTAATAATTTTTTAAAAGAATTCGAGAAACAAAATTGAATTTATCCCATAGGAAAAACAAAACTATTAAAAGTGCTGAATTTAAGAAAAGGGTAATTCTAGAAGTCCATATTCTACTCTAGTAACGACATCGTATCATATTGTTGAAGATATTCATAAGGTTCAATTTTACCAAAAGTTCCTATTTAGGTTTCTTTTATTATAAATTTGATTCAATTGGAGGCGTACCATTAAATTCACCAAACGGCCGTTTAATATTTGGTAACTTTGCATAGTTAGAGTGTACATTAATCACACGTGGTATTACAAACAAATTTTGTATTAAAAAATTTGAATGCAGAGAGATGTAATCAACTTCTTTGAAGGACAAAGTGGAAATAATCAAATCACCCTTTTTTTCAAGGAAGAGGCGTTTCTCTAGGATTTTAGGGTTCTGAAGAAGAAAAGGAGTTTGCCCTTTTTGTCCTCTGATTTAACCTTTGCTCAATCTATTTTTTAATATAAAAATTAATTCAAAATGTCACGTCAAATTAATGAATAGTCTGACCAATACTAGTAGACTTAATTTAGTGTGTGTTTACTTGGGGTGATGGGGGGAGAGTGATTGGAGGAGAGTGATTGAGTGGATTTGAAGGTGATTTTTTGTATGTTTAGTTGAGTGGATTTGAAGGTAATTGAGAATGAATTTTAGGGTAAATTTTGTGAGAATTAGTGTAAGATTTGATTGATGTGACAATTTTAAAAGATTTGTTTAATTGGTAGAATTTGAAGATTACCAATATGCCCATAGATATTAAAGTAATATAAAATGATATTTGTTAATGTTATATTTAATTGTAAAAATATTTATTAAGAGTTAAAAATTTAGAATAATTATATATTAGAGGTTGGTGGAAGGATAAGGTCAAGTTTGATCACAATGGTCCTACTACTATGCTCAGGACTAACTTTTCTTATCATCAAACTCATATATTATATATTACTTCAAAAATTATTCATATAAATTCAATAAACCGTAAACATATATTCAATAAACCGTAAACATATTTAAAGAAAAAAAGTTTATAGAATATATGTGGTGCAAGTATGAGGAAGAAACAAGATTTGAAAACATGGTTGGATTCAATGGACCCATCAACAACATACAGTTTAAATGAAGAAGCAGTTTAAAAAGAAGAAGAAGAAGAAAGAATTGTGACGTAATCGAATACAAGAAAGAACCGTATCCGGATACAAGTGTTTCGGTAACCAGATACAAGTTGGTGGCCTTTTCAGTGTTTCTGCGATATCCGAATACAGCTTGCTGCGTAACAGGATACAACTTTCTTCGTCTTCTTCGTTCACCCAGCCAGCAACAACTTTCTTCGTTCACCCAGCCAACACCGAGCTTGCACTGAGCTTGCAGACTGGAATCAAACACTTGCAGACTAGAATCAAGCACAATATAGGTCAGGAATCTTAACTGTTCAATGTTCAATGTGCAGTCTCGTGAATACATAGTGTACTCGTGCAAGTGGGTGAGGGGACAACTACGAATAATTTAAAATAAAAGGGAATTTTAGACAAAGCGTGATTGATACCCTAAATTCTCACAACAACGAATGGATGAACAGTACAATAATCTCGCAAACACCTCCAAATCATCACTCCCGATCTCACAAACAGTCTTAAACGTCATTTATTGAATTTAACAACAAACCCCTCAATTTTATACAAAACAAAACTCAATTGATAAAAAAAAAAAGGAAAGTATTTAAGATTTCGGACAAAAAAAACAGAGAATTCTATAAATATTAAACCTATTCATAATTTAGCTGTGGTCAAAGAGTGAAAATTTTCTCCATTTCTTTCCTTCTCTTTCTTCCGATTTTCCCCTTTTGCTGTGTACAAACAGAGATTGTTATTTCTGAAGATTGAAGAACCTCGATTATTGTTTTGACAATTGACGACCAAACAGGACCTAGATTTTCTTCGTTTTCATCTCAGTAGAAACTAAACAGGTCAATTAACCTCTTATTTCCCATGTGTTTCTTTATGTGTATCGCAGAATATGAATGCTTATTGTTTCGAAGTTTTTATGATTTGAGTTTTAGGTTTTCGTTGCTTCCCTTTCAATCTCCAATCTTCGTTATTGCAGTTTACCAGTAAAATTAAAATTAAAATTGTAAAATAGATACTTGTGAATGTATGATTTTTTGGTTCACGGTATGCGAAAGATGGTGCTTCTGCCATGGTATTTGGGAGAAGCTAATATTTATGATGGTAAAAGCTGGAGCAAGAACCTTCATCTCTGTTTTGTTTGTATAAATGTTGGATGCATTTATCGCAAGTGTTAAATTGCGTAAATAATAATACGTACATCTCGTGTAATAAATGCAGGTGATCTTAGCGAATATGGAATGTGTGGTTCAGGGAATCATAGAGACGCAGGTGAGTTTTTGTTTTATTTGAATTATTCATTGGAACTGGCTTTTTCGTTGAAGAATGGGGAGGGATTGTGGAATCAAATTTATCTGGGTTAGCCATGGTCTCTTGATGTGGGTGATTATAGTTCATCGTGTTGCACCTGGTATTCTCATTATCTTTCTCTTTGTTGCACAAATCTATTTTTTCTTGTGAATGATTCATTTTTTTTGTTTGTTACTCGTTTGGGCTTTCTCTGAAATTACTTGATCCACTTGGTGTGAAACTTGAGTATGTATGATGGTATATTATCCTACTTTTTTTTTAATTATTTATTAGAATCTACGCATGAAAGACAGGTTGTCTCATGGAAAGCATTCTAATTGTATGTGTTTTTGTTCATCTTAATTGGTAGAAACAATCACTCGTTTTTGTCAGTTTCCTCATACAACTTGGGAAAAACAAGTGATTGTTTGTCAAACATGCACACACTTTTGTACTTATGGAAGGCAGTAGAATCACATTATTTCTTGAATAGAAATAATAATCTGGTCATTCTTTTTTGCTCTATATCCGTAATTGGTCTTTTAGATAATCAAGATTTGTTCTGTTAGTAATGCGTTTTTTCAGATGGAAACATTCATGTGGAAAGGCTGTGTATGACAACCTTGACTTTTAATATTTTATTATCCTTCACAGCATGTTGAGGCTTTAGAGATTCTTCTTCAAGGACTATGTGGTGTTCAGAGAGAACGATTGAGGATACATGAAATATGTCTCAAGAGTGGTCCACATCTGGGTTAGTGTTTTATTTCAATAATTTGATATTTTTTGGCCAACAATTTTTTTTTTATGGTTGTTATGAAAGTGTTTTTATTATTAAGAGGAGAAGAATATCCTGGGAAAACTAGCACAGAATAACTTGCATTAGAAGACAGGGAAATGTATGCCCTTACAAGAAAGCCTTCAGTTGCTATTTGTCTAAGAAGCAAGCCCCTGATAAGCTAAAAGTGCATATGAGATGAAGAAATACCCTGAATTGTTTGAAAGCCTGCAATTAGTAATCCGGCATACCAGATATGATTAGCTGTTGGCCATTGTAAAATTAAAGGAATTTGTAATTTTGTTTAGTGTGGTCTGTACAACCACGTAAAGTGTAATCTCTATTAAATGTTTGTTTCAGTATATGCAGTGACAGTTTCATTTAAAATGCTTTTGTTGTACTCTGTATTTTATCTTCATGAATAGAGATGAAATATTTTCAAATTCTTTTATGATTCCCTCATCATTTTTGTGTACTTTTCAATTATTTTGTGCTTGTATCCTCAACATTTTATGTTTTCCTATTTATTAATCATGATTTAATGAGCTTTGTTCTAGGTAGTGTACCCTCAGAGCTTCGGCTCCTATGTGACCTAGAGCAAGCTGAACCTTCGTGGTAAACCATTCATCTTCACTTTCAAAACTTTGTTGGATTTTATTTTTTTCATAATCAAATACCCATTAAATATGTGATTGATTGATGGCTTGTTTAGGACGGTTAGACATATAGGTGGTGCAATGAGGGGTGCAGGTGCAGAGCAAATTTCTGTTCTGGTTAGGTCAATGGTGGAAAGCAAAACAAGCAAAAATGTTCTTCGTTTGTTTTATACACTGGGGTACAAATTAGATCATGAGCTGCTGAGGGTGGGATTTTCCTTCAATTTCTACAGGGGCGCACAAATCACTGTAACAGTTTCGTCAATCAATAAAATGCTGAAGTTACATGCAACTGACGAGGCGGTGCCAGTAACACCTGGTATACAAATGGTCGAAGTGACAGCACCTGCAGCTGCTGAAACCTACACTGAAGTTGCTGCTGCTGTGTCATCCTTTTGTGAATACCTTGCACCGTAAGAATCTCTTTTCTCAATTGCACATTTTTCTATACCAATTGCAAATCTTTTACAGTCCAAGAGGCTGGAGCTGCTAGTAACTAGCAGATTTACTGCTTTGTTAATTTTAATAACTTTTCATGCTGGGTTGATATCTCTCGGTCATGATTTTCTAAGGTCTTAACATATTAGAATTAGTTAACGGTTATCAATTCAAGTGGTTTTGCAACCTTGAGTGTCTGCAGAAAAATACCATACATTTCTTATCTTCCTTCACATAGATCATTGATATTTGTAACTCTTTGGTGTGAATTTCGCAGGCTTCTCCACCTGTCCAAACCAGGCATTTCAACCGGTGTTGTACCTACTGCTGCTGCAGCTGCTGCATCTCTAATGTCAGATGGTGGGGGCACAACATTGTAATAAGACTGTACAACCTTTACAAACACACTTTATGTACATCACTTTGCTTAATTTTTTCAAAGAGACGTCCGTAAAATTTTCACTTCACAAGAACATAAAACAACTATTAAAATCAATTAGTTTACTGTTCGTGAAATATGGCCATGTTTCTCTATTTATTTTCCAAATTTCTTTCCTGAACTTTGATATCTTTAATTCAAATTGAATAAAAGGCTACAAAAACAAATAAAAAATAACAAGATTGATATAGGAACAAGGACCGGAGAAAGAAAAGTTTATGGGTATAAAACATCAAATAAAAAAATTATAACAATAAAATAAAAAATGTAACTATTTATCTAATTTAGGTCTAAACGGTATCAAACCATTGGCAGTTTCTTTCTGCATCTATCGGTTCTGGAAACATTTTTCCAAAATAGGAGCGGTGAATTTATTTAGCGCATACAGATTTTGTTTTTTTACACAAGTGAGTGGATGCATTTTTGGAATTTTTTAAGTCTGAAAATTTTCCAAAATGGATGCAGTTTATTTATTTGAATATAAAACATATATTAATAAAATATTAAATTTATTTTAATAGTTTTTTTATTATAATAGTAAAATACATTTTTAAATATTTAAATATATATATATATATATATATATATATATATTACTTATCAATTTAAAAATATATCATAAAATTAATTTAAAATTTGATTGATTAAACTAAATTTTTTTCTTCCAAGATAATTATTATATTAAAATAACTTATTTTATAAAATATTAAATTTAAATTATTTTATTATTATTATATTATTTATTTTTACTGTTATCATATGATAATAGAAAAATATAACTATTTTATTATATTTATCCATAAATAATCAATTTTAATTCTGAGAAAGTTATTAAAATTAAAATACTACAAAATCATATTTTCAAAAAATATTAAGAATTAGTTTGTCCTATACAAACCGTATAAAATAAAGCAAGCGCAGAAAATTGTCATTTGTAGCGTCATTCACAGCATAAAAACTTTTTGAAGATTAAACAAATCATACAGCAACTTTATTTGACCGTTCTGAAAATATTTGATTCTAAACTGTTTTTGAAATTTTGGTATAAAAGTTCAACCACTCTCATCCATTGGTGAGTGTTTTAGCTTATCTAATTCATATAAATATTGCACGTGCTCTTGCTTTTTCAGTGAAAGCACCATTGTCGGCTTCTTTTATCAAGCTTCACGAAATTTCCAAGAACTTTAATTCTGAAACCAAGCTTCGAAGAAGGTTTATAGTTTAGAACGATGCTTCGAAAAGCATTGAAAGTTGAGAACGAAGTTTCGACGAATATTAATTGTGAAAAAGTTTCGAAGAACATGATCACAAAATTTAGTTAACGATTAGATATTGGAAATCTTATCTCAGTTCATCCTGCTTATTTCAAACAAATAAAATATTTATCCAACATAATTAGAATAATTTTTTCAGATTTAAAACAAAATTTCATAAAATATATTATATAGCCAAAATTTATAAATATAATTTATGATTTTGTGATATTAAACTATTCTGATTTTATATTGATAACAAAGATAATATAAGGATCTCATCTCTTTGATTAGAGTGTTGTTATGATATATTTAAAAATTCCACGTCAAGTAGAAGTTATAGGTCACAAGTAGTATATATACATTTTTCTTCTTTAACTTCTTGATATTTCTCACAAAGACAAATTTATGATAAAGTTAATTTTAATAATATCATCCTAATGAACCTTGAATGTTGAAGCAATAACTTTTATATCACAATAATAAGATTATATACGAAAAAAGTACTTAAAAGTATGTTTTTAAGTTGAATTGTGATTATTAATTGATTTAAGTTAAGAAAACTTTGAAGTAATAAAAAACATTGATTTTTAATTATAAAATAATTAAAATAATTGTAGAAAGTAATTAAATTGATTTAATAAAATATATGATAAATACTTCAACAGAAATTAGGTTTTATGTTTTAATTCAATGCAAAAACACCAAATTATACACTTTTAATTTTTATTCTAGCATTCAGATTTTTCTAAAAGTCCTAATGTTTTAGGAGTAAATCTAAACTATAATAATAAAAATTATAATGTCTTAGCAATTTTTGTTATAAGTTTACACTAAGATCAAAATTTTGATGTTAAAAATGACTAATGATTAAAACTTTATGTTTAGAGTTCAATATATTAGTTGTTCTATCCTAGTCTAGGTTCTAACATCGTATTTAATAATCATATATCCATAAATATGCAATTAATCAATTATTACACAGGTAATAATAAGAATACAATATAAGAATAATGGACAAGAAATATAGTGAATATAAAAAATCACAAAAAGTTTAGACACATTACCTCTAACTCCATAAATAAGAGAGTTAATTACTCATATATATTTTGAACTCTAGAAAAGAATAAAGATGAATGTCTCCAACCTCCATCACGTGCTTCTACATTCCCTCCTTTTATCTCAAGTGTCCTCCAAAAAAAATGAAGTTTTAACTTTCAAGCCCTCTATTTACAAATTTTCAAAACCTAGAACTCTTCGGATCATTGTTGGGTGAGTAAATATCTTTTTGTTAGGCGAGTTAGTTTGGTTTGCTAAGTGAATGAACCAAAACTAGACTGAACCTAACATTTGTATATAATTTTTATAATTGAAATAGTATTTTGATAATTAATTTTATTGAAATATTCTTCAATATTTAATCATTGAAATTGAGATTGAAAGTCGAGAGAAATTATGTGCAATAATTATTGCACAACATCAAATGAACGAGAACATTTAACACACTATGTGTGTGGTTTAAGGAGCTACTTTAATTTATGTATTTTTATTTTATTTTACTATGTCAGGTAATTGTTAAGAAATAAGAAAAATATAAACAGTTAAATGTAAATAAAAAATGACACAATTGTAACAATTTTGAACCGTCAAATAATGCTGTGAATAACTAATTGAGGATTGGTTTATAACAATTTAGATCACTCTTTTTATTGATAATTTTTTGTTGGTAATTTACTTTATTTCAATTTACATGTAAATTTTTCATCTTTATTATCTTCTTCATCTATCATTATTCATTTTTTTTATTCATTTATCCTTCCATTTTTTAAATAAAAAATAAAAAATATGAATGTTGGAAATGAAAAACAAAGTGTTGATTGAGATTCATGAGTGAATTCAATAATTTAAAGATATTTATAATGTTGATTCATTATATAAGTAAATTACTTATTAATTTCATTTGATAATAGATACATTAACACTTAAACACCTTAAATCTTAAATCAAATTGAAAAACATATAAGTTTAATAATTTACCATAAACAAATCCGAATTGAGTTGATTTGATTCTTTCATGTGACATTGAGAATAATATCAAACCCAAATTCTCGAGAAACACTAATTAACTAATCATTTTAAATTCTAAAAGAATAGTCCATGAACATAATATATTAAATGTAAGCATGCTCCATGGTTTCTTGTCTCGTCGTCTAAGAATAAGAGTGTCGTTTTCTTCCTTTTCTAATCCCACATATACTTTTCTTTTCTCCTACTAAAGGTATCTACACTGAATTCTAAACTCAATTAAAACTTTGCTAATATATTACATACATGTATAACATATTTCGGAAGATATATTATATCACTTAAATTACAACATTTGAATCATTTTAACTTTTACCAGCAATTCTAGCTTTTCTGTAGATGAAACTACCTTTTTAATGTCTATTTTTACTATGTATAAATAAATGACTGAAAGAAAAAAAGTAAATTTTATTGGAAAGTAATATCAAATGGTATTTTCTAGTTATTGAAAACCTGAACATATCAAATTATTTTAGTTTATTTAGTTTCAATTTCAAAGCTCAAATAAGTAACGTTGTTAAATATATATAATTATTATTTACAATAATATTTTCATATAAATATAGTAAAATGATTTCTTATAAAATATACAGTAATCTATTAATAAAAACAATAAATTTCTAGTTAACTTTTGTCAGTGATTGGTACAATTCAACTTTCTTTTCTGTTCGTATTTTAATTTCTTGCTTTGTCATCACTGACCCACCACCACCATCTACATAATTTATTTACCATTGACTTGACTCACTCAGCAACCTCAAAAAGTTATAAGATTTTTGGTTCAGCTATCACTTGGACTGTTCTTGACCAACCAGAACTCCATTCTCTCTGTGCAGAACTTGGAACTCTGTAACCAAAACCAGTCACTGTTCAGAGCTACGAGGATAAGGAAATCTATTTTTTCTCGGTAACCAAATCTTATTACGCTCTTTCTTAGATTTCGCCGAACCATATACCTCTTTTGTTTTTACTAAATTTCAGACATCTTATGTTTTCTCTGTTGTTCAAACATACATGCTCAAGATGTTCCTTAGCTCAGTTTTCTACACAGTAACTGTTTTCTTGGATTTGGCTCACCTGGTTCTTCAATTTTGAAGACAGGACATTATATGTAAAATTTGAACCTTGTTTATTCGGTCTGGTATTTTAAATTTTATTTTCTTGAATAATATTCCAAAATAAAATAAATGCCGAGAGATTTTTTTCCAGTTTCCTTCATCTCACTCCACTCGTTTTCTTGTTGTACCCTTCAATTATTGTTTCTTTTTAAAATTTTAAAAAATTATTACAAATTAGTACAGTGATTGAATTTGGTTTATATTTGCAGGGGAACAGCTGTGCAGAAACATGTGGCTCGCAGTACAACAATAATCAGACAGCTCGCAGTATATTGAAAGTATGTAATATAATCCAATATCATTAACAAGAAATATATTGAAGTATGTAATTTACTTTGGATTAATAATTCAATTTCACAGTACTATTATCTAGAGAACAAGGACCTAGATATTTTTCATTTAGTAAGACTTTACAATATATTAAAACAAGTGTGATGAAATATTTTAAAATGTGCAAAACAACCATGGGATGAACTTGACCAAATTCGAAACCTTATTTAGTATCACCATATTTAGGCCATTCACGGTTCCATAACACAATTAAATATGAAAAACTAATATACCCAATAAGTGTTGTGCATTTTAATAAGATAACTTTAAAAGAAATATATACAGTTTTTAAGAATATTTAACTTTAAAGAGAAATATTATTATCTACTTTTTTTTTTTGTTTAAAAACTATAGACAACAAAATAGACTACATAAAAACAAGTCATTCAGAAACAATAACCTGACATTCTGAAAATAATGTATACGCGATGAGTACACACGGCATAGATCGATTTAAGGAACAAAAATAATCTTAAATTTGAGAGAACATGGTCACCGAGATAATATTGTTTATTGTACACAGAAGTCAGAAGGAACAGTTTTGTTGTGAAAAACGAAATATGATGTTATAACTAAACTTGCTATCGTAGATATGCAGGCAGGTGGCATAAGATCTCAGACAGACAGGATAACAACCACCATGTGAACGTAATGTGAATAATTCTTTGTGAAATTTATGAGTGAGAGAAGTTGACGATTGTATATTTGATCATTGAGATAATCTTCTTTACTGCATAGATGTAAGAGTGAACACAAGTTGATTTGATCTTCAACTAATGACGTATATGCTGAGAGAAGGATAATGACGAATTAAGGAAAAATGATCAGTGACAAAACTAGCGAACTGAGACGGTGCATCCGATAATAATAATTAATTCTCTAATTGGTTCTATAAATAGCGTCAAGTATTGGGTATTCTTCATCCCATCCCTCAAACAAATCAAATCAAATCAAAAAACAAAGAGAAATAAGAACTCAGAATGTCTCCGAAACCCATTTTTCGGGAATACATTATCGGTTCAAAGGATGTCCCGCCAATTGAAGGTTTCCCAGTCGAAATAATCAACAAAAGAATCCCACAATTTCACTTCATTTTGGCCTTTGCCTCAGATGATTATGTTGAGGATGCTAGCGGCAAGAAACAAGGGAAGGGAAACTTCCGTGCAAATTGGAACGTGACCAAGTTCAGCGCTAAGAGTATCAGAGAACTAAAGGCAGATTACGAGGGTGTGAAGGTGGTAATAAGCCTTGGAGGTCGTGGCACCGATTTTCCATTCAATCCTAAAGACAAAGAAATATGGATTGACAATGCCAAGAAATCACTGAACGAGATAATATCAGTGCTTTACAAGTTTCATCATGAAACTGTGATTGATGGCATTGACATCAACTATGAGCACATCGAATCCAGTGAAGATGACTTTGCTTACTGCATAGGCAAAGTCATAGATTACCTCCAAAGCACCATCAGTGGACTCGTGGTCTCCATTGCACCCTCACAACCTGTCCTTCCCCACTACCAGCAGTTGTTCAAGGCTAATCCACACCGTATTCACTGGGTGAACTACCAGTACTACGATCAGAAAGTCCCCAGCACACACGAATTTGTCAACCTCCACAAAACCCTAATAGACACCTTCGGTGTTGACAAGCTCTTGGCAGGTTTCAGCACTGATCCAAAAGACAAGGGTAACATATCCCTTGAGGTCTTCGTTGAGGGTGTCCTACAACTCATCGCATCTGGTTCACTTGCTGGAATTTTTGTTTCAGATGCTCAGTCCTCCCGCTTGATTGAGCCTCCCCTCTATGTTGAGAAAAAGGCACAAGAGATCCTCACTGGATCCGATTAGGTCTTCTCATCACCATACTATCACAGTGTGTTCTTTGCTTTCCTTGTATTATATCTGATGGGGTCATTCTCACACGCTATGATTACTCATACATATAGTCCATGTGCTACTAAATAAGACCCTTACCTTCTTGCGTGCTCTTTGTTTCTGTGTGCCTTCTGTATTCACTCCTTCTAAATAAAATTTCAGTCTCTCTTCTATCGTAATATTGTTTGACTGCTACATTACTACTTACCTTTGCACTTCTTTCATGACTATTTGCTCTTCGATGACTCCAAATATCTTTTTTATAATATTCAGGATCAAAATAAGAAGAAAACCAGATCAAGTTATATCTAGAGGGTTTGATAAGGTAGTTAAAAGAGTTTTGAACATTTACAGCAACAAAAACAAATGATTTTGTTGTCCTAAGGAGAAGATGAGAAGCATCTAAAAAATATATCAAAAAATGAAATTATGAGGAGTTCATAGATCTATAGAAAACAAAACATTTTTTTTCCGTAAATGTTAGTTATTAATAGTTTGTTTGTTAACGGAGGAATTGAACCTAAAAACTACTAATCTAAATTAAAATTAAAATATAAAATAAATAAAAATATTAAAGGAATGTAATAAGCTTCAATATGAAAGTATAAAAGTTATCAATGGAAAATATTGTTGAAGGTTTATAAAGGTGATAACATGGTGAAGTTGACCTAACTTCAAACATGGACTTGTTAGAGTGCATGAAGATAAAAGAGATCGAAGGAGTGTTCGAGTACATAACTCAGGTAGAAATCATAGTGCACCAGCTAAGTGGAAATGGAATGACGCTAGCTAAGATATTGAGATTATTAACCAACAACTTTGATAACACAGTATGCACGATTGAGAAGTCTAAGAATCTGTCAGTGTTCTCAATTGAAGAGTTTGTTGGATCTCCTAAGATACAACAGTAAAAGGTAAGACTCAGAACACTCAAGGCAAAGAACGAGACCGAAGAGGTATAGGAACTAGTCCTAGTGGTAGAAGTCAAGAATAAGAAGAAGAGAAAGAGCAATCTAACCCACAAAATTAAGAAAACTTAAGAAAATAGAAACATGTATAATTATTCAATGTAAATAGAAAGAAATAATTAAACACTAGAATTTTCAATCCGAAGATGTATTAAAAGAATTATATAATATAAAAAAAGAAAAGGTATAAAGAAAATATAAGTGATAAAAAAAACATGTACATCTATTCATCACCATCTGTAGAGATGAAAGTGGAATGATATTTATGAGATTCCCTTCCACACTTATTACTCTTTATTTTGTTCTATCAACCTCTGAATTTTAGTATTCTGAACATGTTAAATGCAGAGTTAGATTTAATAGAGCTTCTTAAATGTGATCTGCATTTTATCTAAACTATATCTTTTTCTTTTTCTTTTTTTTTTCCTAAAACAAACTCTTATATAACTACGCTTTTAACCTGTGCAATGACGCAGATATCATCCACTTTGTGTATAAACAAGGTACTGAAAAATTTATTGTTTGCTTATTTATGATTTAAGAATAACATACAGTTGTGCAAATTCACATTGTTTTTAAACTAAAACTAAACAATACGATGCAATTTACAACGATTGACAAATGAGTTGAAGCTGGTAATTCGAAATGTAGTTGAGTCCTTCGTCAATGTCCTTAGATATTTAAGCATCGGTACTCTTGTCTCAACTCCAACTTTCGTTTGTTGGGAAAAATTATTAATTCCCAACTATAATAATAAATGATCTTAAAATTCTGCCACGTGCTTCTTCGGCTACCATCATTAAAGTGTGTTCTAGATTGCATGGCCTAGTGTACTTTTGTTAGGCCAAAGATCCAACAACAACCTTAAATGTGAGATTCAAAAGTGTAATATATCAATTACGAAAATAATAATGACAACCTATTGTCAAATTTGATACCAAAATGAAGACGACAACAAATAATAGATCTTACAGCGAGGAAAACAAGAAATTAAACAATTAGAAAGAGGGAAGAAATAATGGTAAAATAGAACAAACCAAAGGTTATGATGGAAGTGATTGTTGGTAGTGTCTAATGTTGGACCTAAAAAAATCATTGAAGAGAATGTGAATCGGGAAGAAGAGAAAGAGAGATATTGACATAGATTTGTTGGAATTAGTCGAATAGATAATTTTTTTTAATTTTATTTATATTAGCTAATGCAGGTTTTAATGCTCATAGGTTTTACCAAAGGGAAATAAAAAAAATTGGATTTTATTTACATTAAATATAAGTCAATAAAATATGTAAGTATAGGTATAAATATTATTTGTTTGTAATGGTTGGTATGGTGCATGATTTGTATGTATATATGGACATATATTTTCTGTAGTTAGTTAAGGGTGGAACCCATAATTTCTACTATTTCTTTTAAATTCTTCAAATTAACTTTATAACCTTCAAGTATTAGTGATTAAGTTGAATCAATCTAATTTTCACTTTTTTTTTTTAACTTTTATAACTAAATGACCTCAGTAAATTTAAAATTAATTTTTAATTAAAAATTGACATTAATGTATTTTTATTTAAAATTAGCTTTCAATTAAAACCGGCCTTAATTTTATTTATTTTTATTATTTATTTCAACTAGCTTACTAATGTTGATTAAAATGAAATTAATATAAGTATTTTATTTATTAAAAAAGTTAAAAAAATAGTTAATATTGTTTTAGAATTGACTAAATCTATTTTATCAGTGTCTAACATTAAGTATATGCTACTATATGACAACTAATTTGTCATTTTCTTATAGTGGTTAACTTAATCAACTTACACATAACACAGAATAAATTTAAGATTAATTTTACATTTGTTCACTTTAAAAAAATAAATTACATCATAGAGTTGATTTAGTTGATTCTAATAACATCGCGTTTTTGTCGGTATTATTGTTTTGAAAACTAATTTGAAATTTTTTCAAATGTATATAATAATTTATAATAAATTTATATCATTAAATACTTTCAGAGAAAGGTTTTTAAAATTTTTGTTTATATTAGCTAGATGCATGTGTTAATGATCATAGGTTTTACCAGATGTAAATACAACCTTTTGGATTTTATTTACATTAAATATGTGAATAAAATATGTTTTTTTTTTATTTTATTTATGCTTAATTAGTAGTATATGTAGGTGATTTTTTTTTTTCTGTGATAGCTTGTGTTTAGATCATCGTTTCCATATTGTTCCTAAACCTACTATTCACCCTATAATAAACAAACAAACATTCTCCTTGTAACGCACTGTTAACGCAAATGTACATTAAGCTTTCCCAACAACATTGGTTTAGCTTATTTACAATAATGTGATTAATGAAACACATGTTTTCCTATTTTTTATTTCTACGTAAAAGAGCAACGGAGAATGAAAACAAAAGCGTATATCAGTAGAACAGTTTAGGAAACAGAATTTATGGAACAAGTTTGCTTATTTCTTTATTTTTAAATATCCGGAAAATTGTTTTCAGCAACAGTAAAAACATCCACAACCTTAATAATAACAATCTCGTTCCCTTTTTCGAATTTCCTTCTTTATATTAGTCTTACATACCCTCACTGTTGTCCGTGTTCTCCTCCTATATGTCACTGTTTTTCTCTATGCTCATAGGACCTTCGTTGATTTTCTTTCCTCAAGTTTACATTTCCTTTTACTTTGAGTTTGGCATGCTCTATGTTCTTATTAGAACTTAAAAGTGGCTTCTCATTTTTCCAATGGCATGTGCAAAACTCATCAAGTTGGTTTATCTCAGGTTCAACACAAGAAAATTTCACGGAAATGCCAACAGAATAACCTCAAAATGGAGAGGTGATATGAAGAGAGAGTTAGAAAGTGGAAACAGTGGAAAGCAAGAAGAAAGTGATCGCCGAGTTTGCATATACCGTGTCCCATCTAGCTTGCGTCGGATCAAACCCAAAGCCTATACACCCAAAAACATCTCCATCGGTCCCTATCACCATGGAGCACCCCACTTGAGAGACATGGAGGACCTCAAGAAAATATTCTATCGCCGCCTCTTCAACAATCATGCCAATGAAGCCAAACTAGGCGAGGCTTTTAAGTTCCTTGAGAAGGAAAAACACCAACTTGAAAGATTTTACAACGAAGAGATCAAATTGAGCCCCGATAAGTTCCTACAAATGGTGCTAGTTGATGGCTCTTTCATCGTTCAGCTCTTGAGGGAACTTTCAGCGTGTGAATTCGGAGAAGTCCCTCCTTCTCTCAGCCCATGGATGTTGCCCATCATTCGTTGCGAGATGTTAATGCTTGAAAACCAGCTTCCCATGTTTGTTTTAAACAAGTTGTTCGAGTTAACTAGTGCTGATTCTGCTCCTTCGGGACCAAATATTACTCTCAAAGATCTTGCTCTTCGATTCTTTTATCCTTTGCTTCAGGTGGATTCGAATTATATACCGGATAGTGAGAAAGCTGGTGAGTTAAGCGAGCTTCACTTCCTCGATCTTCTTAGGTCAAGCATTATGCCAAATAATAAACTAGAAAGTGGGAAAGCTGATGTCGAAAGCAAATCTAAACCTCACATGATTCGTTCTGTAACGGAGCTGATGGAGGCTGGTGTGAAGATCAAAGCAGATGAGAGTAAAAATCTGCTTGACATAAGCTTTGGGAAAAACTTGGGTTTTTCAAGCAGAAAACTCACTATTCCCCCTTTGTACATTAATGACCACACATGCACTGTGTTTCGTAACATGGTTGCTTTTGAGAACTGTCACCAGGATTGTGACCGCAAGGTGACAGCCTACTTGTTTTTCTTCAATGGACTCGTCAACTCTGCTGGTGATGTCTCTTTTCTTCGTTACAAAGGAGTGCTTCACCATTCTCTTGGCAACGACAACACCGTCTCTCAACTAATCAACAACATCACAAAAGAAATTGTTCTTGACAAACATAAGTGGTACTTGTACAAAGTGGTCAATGAAGTTAATGAGTACTCTGATACCTGCTATGCAAAAGTAAGAGCTTCCTTAGTGCATCACTATTTCACCAGCTGGGTGGTGATAGCCTCAACTCTTGGTTCGTTGTTGGTGCTTTACTTCACTTTCATTCAGATTGTGTTTTCATTTGGAAAATCGTCAAAAGCCTTTGAAAACCAAAGCTTTGGATCTGTCATTTACAATGTTTTGTGTCTGCCATATCTGTTGGATAAACTTAAATTAGTAGGACGGTTTTTTTCTAATTTCGTGTGAGTCTGCAGTGCGGGTTTGCTGCATTCAGTTCGTTCTGTATTTCTTATGCCGGATTGGGTTCAGGTTTATCTTTGTTCTGTTTACTTTGTTTTTATACTTGGCGCCCCAGCTGTTAGCAGACTTTATTTTGTTGTGTTATGTTTCTTATGCATTGGATAAACTTAAATTAAGGTGTTTTTTTAATTTCATTGATTTTGTTTTAATTTTTATTTATGGATTTCGGTTAGTGGTTTTAGCTTTACAAATTTAGTTTTTGTTACTCTTGTTAACAGACGTAGTTCCTATTACTGGTTTTATACTCGTTCCATTAGGGTTATTTTTTTATTTATTTCTTGTCTATGCAGTTATTTAAAGCTTGCGACATATATCAATAAAATACATAGAATTACATAATATAATCATGGAAAATATTTTTATAACGTTTATGTGATATTTTGTGATTAATTTATTTAAAATATAAAGACTAATAAAATAATAATACATAATCTATTATAAAAAATATTATTAAAAAAGTTATTATGTTATATTACTATAATTATATAGTTTGTGTGTCGAGTATAACGGGAGCTTTAAGTCCTTCCTGTTTGAGTGAAAGAGAAAAAAAAAGAGATAGTAAAACATTTTGTTTGAATTCTTGAGAAAAAAAATAAAGTGAGATGACAAATCTAGTAAATGATATGTTCGTGTCAAAATTGTCATATGCTTCTATTTACAAAAAGTAAAACACAAACACAATAAATTTTTGAAACTTTTCAATTTTTTTTTTACCAATAATATATATTCAAACTAATATTATTTATTACATTTAAACATATTAAAATTATTAAAAATTTATTTGTTTTTTTAACTATTATTATTAATTAAATACATTAATAACTATAAACGTCTTTTGAAAAACAAAATATTAACATTAGATTATAAAATATTTCGTGCGGATACATAAACTAGTAAACTGATTATATATATATATATATATATATATATATATATATATATATATGAGTTTGTTAAATTGTGTATGTCTATGTACATTTTAGTACTATGTACCAGATTTTAGTAGACAAAAATACCCTAATATATCATGGATTCTAAGTTTTAAGATTAAGGATATTTTAATAATTTTCATTTTCAAAACTAAAAAAAACTTCAAACCCATGCTCACCTCTCTCGTCCCTCTCAACTCTTTCTCTTTCATCTCTCTTACTCAAACATTTTCTTTGTCATCGCTACTGTATCTCCAACTTAAAAAAATCAGATACATTCACTGTTAAACAATTTCTTACAAAAAGAAATGATTTTATAATGAGTTTTCATTTCATAATTTTTGTCTTTATCTAATTTTATCTAATTTTCACAAGCATAATGACATCCGAACGAATTCGTAATTGGCCTAAAAAAAATATCAGAAACACTCAATGTTAAACAATTTCTTACAAAAAAATGATTTTATAATGATTTTTCATTTTATAAATTTTGTCTTCCCTAATTTTATCTAATTTTCACAAACATAATGACATTTGAAGGAATTGGTAATTGGCCTAAATTTTTTTAAGAGATGATGATTCAACACCCGTAGATAATGAAATTAGAGAGATTAGTGAAGATAATGAAATTGAAGAGATCTTGAATGAACCTTTTCTTGAAATTGAAGATGATGAAATTGTTTAACAGCGAGTGTTTTTTCAGTTGGGACTAGCGTAAGAATGACAGAGAAAATGTTAGAATGAAAGAGATGAAAAAGAAAGAGTTGAGAAGAATGAGGGAGGTGAGCAAGGATTTTGGAGTTTTTTTTTTTAGCTTTGAGAATGAAAATTATTAAAATAACTGAAAAACAGACGTACGCAAATTAGCAAACCCCATATATATATATATATATATATATATATATATAATTTTTCTAATTTAAGTCAAAATCATGTAATATTAATTAAAAAATATATATTCACTTTTTTAATTTTAAGATGTTAAGTATATATTTAGTCTCTTTAATGTCCACATTTTTAATAAATTTATTAGTCTTCGTAATGCTTATTAATATGACAAATAATATTATCAGTTATGTCATGACATAAATACACACTTGTTAGCACATATAGCATTATAATAAATCCTTAACAATAATAATAATAAATTCAATTTCACGTAATTTAAGAGTAAATCTGTATTTAACTCTTAAAAAAATAAAATAACTTTTCTAAATATAATGATCCGCATGATAATTGATAATAATAGGTAGTTTATAATTATAATTAATATTGTGACGTGAAAATTAAGAGAAGCGACGCATGCAAGCTGACGTAAAAGGGTACATTCTTCTTTTCATAAAGTCATTTGTGGTCCCAATGGTTCCTGTTTCCTAATCAGAACCAAACAACCTTATCCTCTCAACATGTTCCACCCATGTTCTTCAATTCAATTATTTCACCTTATCGAGGAGTGAAAAGTTAAAAGTGAAAAATTACCAAGAAAAATTTAAAACGGCATAACAAAGTATTAAAAAAATATGAAAAATATATATTAAACTTTTTCCGCAGTCTTAAAGAGACTTGCAAAATATATATTTTAAATCAATTCATAATATTTAATACTGTCAAAATGAACTGAACAGGAAAATAACTTGATTCATAGATTTGAGTTAGATTGAATTAAAATTATTTTTTATAATTTTGATATATACTAACTTTGAATTTAGTTTACTAAGAATTCTATTAATTTAGATTGAATTTGTGATGAGTATAATTAATTTACCAACTTACTTAATTTTTTTAATAAGTATTATTTTTAGGTTAGTCAATTTATAAAATATTAGAATAAATTGTATGAAATAATTAAACAGAATGAAAAATTAATAAATCCATATTTAATAATATGTAAAAACAAATTTTTGTGATATTTTTGTATTTATTTATATTTGAATTAAAAAAATTATTATTTTCTTAATTGAAAAATAAATTATAACTAAGTGAGTTAATAAATGGTCTCGTTTAATCTATCTATCATTTTTTATTGTGAACTGAATTAAATTGAGTCACCAAATTATTAATTTGTAATGTAACAGAAGTGGATTGAATACTGCGTGTCATTTTCATAACACTGTAAACATTAATCAATTATTCCATTATGTTTAAATTACGCGTATAATTTTTTTTTTCCAACATTTACATTTTATCAATGCAATCAAATCAGTGACAGAAAATTTAGAATTTAAATAAGAAAGAATCCGATTATATATGTAAATCGTATTGTAATATATCAAATGTTTATTATTTATTTATTCATTATGAATATTTTTATTAATACAGTTTTTATATTATAATAAAATAAAAATTTAAAATAATTTAATTTTGATATTTTGTGAAAATATTTTAATTTTTTATTTTAAATATACTTTTTAATAAGATTTTTTTAATTTAAAATTTATTTTTGTTCTTATTTGTATTTCTAAAAATGATTTATCATATTAAATTATTTTATAAATTTTTATTTTAACACATTAATCAAATTACTTTAAAAAAATTAACTCAAATTCATTATAATCTCTCAATTCAAAGAATTTCACTTTCCAATTTATTCTTATCCACCTCCACCTGAAACATAAAAGTTATAAAAAAAAAACAAGTATAACATAAGTTCGTTTAAAAATTTGTGGCATAAGTTGATATTTGTAGAAGGCAAAATAGAAGTATATAATGAATTGAAATGTGAAATTTCACATTATACCAAAATATCTCATTGTGACTTTTAGACCGATCAAGAAGCCGAAATTTAAATAACATTTCAGGCAACACTATAATAAAATAAGTTATATTACAAACCAAATCTATTTTATTTAAACAAAACTTTTAGCTGATAAAAGAAACTAAATAAGCTTTGAAATGGTGGAAAATGCTATGCATTTATACAACTTTTTGTTTTTTAAATTATATATAAGAAATAAAATGTGTGGCCTAAGAAATTAAATGCATAGTTTGCGGAAGACTTTGAATTAATGATAAGAAAAAAAAATGTGAGAAGGATAATGATATTTTGACAATTTTTTTTTATAATATTTTAATATTATTTATATGTTATTGATTGATTTAAAATTATTTTATAATTAATAGTAATAATTATAAACATTAATATTAACTAATCATCTAATAATACCTAAACGGTGTTAAAATATTGTATTATTATCATATTTAGGTTTTTGTCAGTTGTATTATATTCATGGACGGCTCACAATGGCAAAGCATGATGAATGATTGGCCCACATAAAGCATCGTGATAGCAACTCCTGAATATTGCTAGCTTTTGAGTCTTTCTGAATTGTCATGTTGCTCCTCCTCACTCAAATTAATGATTTTCACCAAACACAGCAATCTGGTTTTGAAACCGTGAAGAATGTAAAGATAAACAGTGGTGTCTCTCTTTCCTTAAACGCATCGTAGTTCGGTCTGTTCGAAAACTGATTCGGGTAAAATCTCATATTCTTTTCTCTAATTCTTGCTTAATACATCTCTATCTTCTGATTGTTTTAGGGTTCATCACTCCCCTTCCCCCTTTCTGAAACCCTAATTTACCCGGAACTGCTTCTTCCATTACACCTTACCATATTCATTCCTCTTTTGTATGCAGAAACTAATTTTATAAGTCTTTCTATTACACCACTTCTCAGGTATCTTTATTTTCTCATTCAGTCTATAAAATTTTAATGCAGTTTATGTTTTAAAGGGATACAATAATTTATCTTAGATTTTAGTGTACACTGGTTTTCATTGAACCAACTTTAACCAGCATAAGTAAAGATTGCAGAGACTTGATATCTGTGGAATAACTGAATGATTACCGATAGGTTTTGCTTCTGTGGTTTGTACAGCGAAGACTTCGGTTTTGTTGGGTCAACGCTATGATAATCACTTGACTCGCATTTATATTATTATTGGCAGAATATTATATTAATACTTTCAAAATATTTTCTCCTACATTATATTTTTTTTTTCTTTTTATACTTAAGTATAATATTTAAAAAAAGAAAAACTTGCATGCGTAATATAAAATAATATCTTCATACTGTTTCTAAAAGATAAAATAAATTGAAAAAACTTTAAAAAAGTTGTAGCAATACAATTATATGTTATATGGTGTTTCAGGGTAACTTTTGATATTTTAACTAAAATTAATTATTTTCTAAAATGGCATAGTGATTAAAAAAGTATGTTCGTGTCGTATGTTTTTTTAGTTATTTGTAGGATTATTATAAAAAATAAAAAATGATTATTAAAAATAAATAAAACGAAGGAGACTGTTAAGTAGTAATTGTTTTAAAATTGAGGAATTATTTATTAATTTAATGATAGAAAGAGAGAAGCGCGATAATGACTCCTCACCAACACCTCTGTAATATAATATCTTCATTTTAAGCTCCGTTCTACCAATTCTTCTGCTTTCACATGTTATTTATTTGTGGGACCTACTAGTAAAAGTAAAACTAAAAGTGTTAATCATATTCCCAAAACCCATTGAAAAGTCAAATAGGTACTTATTTTTATTATTTATTTAAGTTAGTATTTATTAAATCACGCCAATGTTATAAAATTGGGTATTTTTATCCTAGTGAATAAAAGTTATAAATTAGTTTTAATTCAAAATTATATTAAAGACAATAAATCTCTTAATTTATATGTTTTTCTCTCTTACTCTTTTTTATAAATTTTTCACCAGACTTACTATTTTTATCTACATTTATTTTTTTTCACACATACACATTATTTTGTTTATAAGTATCTCTTTTCATTTATCTTCATATCTCTTTCATCATCAATCATTTCCTTGTTTAAATTTATCCATTTCTTTTACTCTTATCTCATTTATTTATACTCATTTTTTTATATTATTCTGGTTGAAAATGATTATATGAAAAACTTGTTTTTTAAATTAAATTAACTATATTTAATTTAGATTTTAATTCACATATCAATTATAATTTTTTATTTATAATAAAAATTAATTTAAATATTAATAGTTTTTAATTTATAAATCGATATCTAAATTAATTACTATTTTTTTTTGCCTAAAATTAAATTTATTTAAGAATTTTGTTATAGTAAGAAAATCTTATTTAGAAACAATTATCATTAAAAAGTGAAAATAAAAAAACAAGAAATAAATAGTTATATTATATACGTGTAATATATTTTTGTTTCTCTTTTCCTTTGAGAAAATTAAGTTAACTTTTTTCCATACTTTTCTTCCTTTCCGAAACTGATATATCTTGAAGAAGACACCCTATATATAATGCTTCCTCATACGTATAAAGATTTGATTTTCGTTTTACAGAAACATGGACATCGTACATGCGAACCCAGCAGCGTCATCACCACAAACACATATAGTTCAGATTGCTTCAGCTGATCTTCTTCCACACCCATCTCGTCACATACTTCAAGATAGAAGTACTCACTCTTTCTTCTATATTTCTGTTCTGTAGGTGCATAAACCAACACTAAAAGCATCCTTATATTTTACAATCATTTGTAGTCTCAAATTCCTGTGTTAGGAGTGAAATTAAAATAATATGGAGGGAGTACCAAAGAGGGTGATTGTCAAATGCAAAATCAATAATGCAGATGAACATATAACATTTTTATATATGTAAATGAACTCATGGTTTCTTCAACTGAAGAAAATTATTGCAATTTCTTCAGGGGAATACTTACAGAAATGTGTACCCCTTTATAAGCTAGCACTGAGAGGTGATTGGAATGAAGCCAAGCGCATGATAGATGAAGACACCAGTCTCTTAAACGCTGCCATAACAAAGGAATGGGGTACACTACTTCATGTTGTGGCAGGAACAAACCATGTTCACTTTGTCAATCAATTGCTTAAATTACTTAACCCACTTGATCTGGAACTGCGAAATTTCAATGGAAACACAGCGTTTTGCTATGCTGCTGCATCTGGAAACATGGAAATTGCTGCTACCATGATCAAGAAGAATGAAGGCCTACCCAAAATCAGGGGCGGAGCAGAAGCCACTCCTCTTTACATGGCTGTCTTGCAGGGAAAAGGTGAAATGGCAAGGCATCTCTACCCTCTCAGTACCAACATTTTACAAGAAGATGACTTCACCATGCTATTCTTCCTCTGCATAAAAACTGAATTGTATGGTGAGTTCATTTTCCTTAGTTCTTCCTTCATTCTTCAAATGGTTTCTCAAGTGAGATGAGATTTTGTAGACTGAGAAAAAACCTTTGATACTCTAACTTAAAACCTTTGAGTCTTCGTTCTTATATGATACTCCACTTTTTCAAAGTTTTCACAGACACTTTGATCCACTTACCATAGCTAGCAAATTTGGAAAATTTTGCAGATATTGCTTTGCAAATTGTACAAAAACACTCAAGGCTGGCATTGGAGAGGGATGAGAACAACGACACAGGCTTGCATCTCTTGGCTCGAAAGACTTGTGGTTTTAGTGTTCGTGGTCAATGGTATCTTCCAAACCAGATCTTGAACTCTAGTAAGTTCTAACAATCACTGTTTACCTACTTCGAAAACTAGAATATATTTGGTTCATATTCATTTTAATTTTGGCTTTCTCATATCTAAAACAGTTGTTTTCAAATTAGAATTATCAATCAAGATTTCTTTCAACTTATTTTCAAAAACTTATATTCAAAATTAATGACTAAAACTACTTTTAAAAACTATATTAAACGCATGTTTTAATCATTATAATGACAGTCATTACGAGAAACAGGCATGAAGGCAACTCCATTCGTCCAACTTGTTGAGTGTCTTTGGAGAATGCTTTTCGACCAAGATTACGAGGAAACAGAGTTGAGGACTTTCATTAGTCATCCATCACAGATAACATTTGATGCTGCCCAAGTTGGAAATTTTGAATTTTTAGATACACTTATGAGGTCTTACCCTGATTTATTATGGGAAGTGGATCAAAAAAACCGAACCATAATTCACATTGCTGTGCTTCACCGCCATTCAACAATCTATAGTCTAATACACGGACTAGGCTCCATCAAAGATTTCATAGCAACTTTTGAGGACGATGAAGGAAACAACATATTGCATTATGCTGCTACGTTGTCACCTCCAGACAAACTCAGCTCAATTTCTGGAGCAGCTCTTCAAATGACACATGAATTACTATGGTTCCAGGTAAAAAAAAAAAACACTATTATATATCTGTCATACAACTCTCACACAATAGATGTGTCTGTCATACAATCATGATCTACTTTCAGGACTAAAAACACTACTATATATCATATAGTACGACATTATATTAGTAAAAAATAACATTATACTTTGATATGGCAGGAGGTGAAGAAAATAATGCTGCTGTTAAATATAGAGAAGAAAAATGGTGAAGGCAAAACTCCTCGTGAAATATTTGCTGAGAAGCATAAAGAACTATTGACAAAGGCAGAATCATGGACAAAGAGCACAGCCATTAATTGCATGCTTGTATCTGCACTCATAACCACAGGAGTTTTCACTGCTACATTTATGGTACCTGGTGGCAACAATAAAAAGACAGCAAATCCCAACTATTTGCAGGAACAAGCATTCCTGGTATTTTCATTATCAGTTGCATGTGCACTGATATCAGCATCAGCCTCCATACTAATGTTCCTGTCCATCCTCGTTTCAAGTTATGCAGAGGATGAATGTTTCAAGTCCCTCCCTTACAAGTTACTCTTTGGTATGGTCACACAAATCATCTCCATCACAACCATGATGATATCGTTCAGTGCTGCTTTTTACATAACATTTTCTCATGGTTTAACGCGGGTTCCGTTTTCTATTTTCGTGCTCTCGTTTCTGCCAATACCCTTGTTCAAACCGCTATGGTCAGATATTATTTATTCTTCTTATCTTTGTATGTCTCTATTTTCCAAGGCCATTTAAGTTGTCGGTATGTGCATAGCTTACCTTGTAGTCGTATGTTGTATGAATTATTTTTTTAAAACAATAATTAATATTATAAAGCTGAGGATTTCAAACCTCGTATTAATTCTTTTCAAAAATATATTTATTTTTTATAGTTTTTTTAATAAATTTTGAGTAGGGCGATCAAGAACCAGTGAAGGTAGTTTAGAATACAGGGAAACATGTCCTTTTAATATTTATTCCTATAGTTTTAGACGTGTCTAGTAGAAAATATCTACCTCTACCTAGTTCTCTACTCTGGTATAAAAATTATATCATTATTGTCTAGAATTCCAACAATAAAAGATTTAAGAATTCTAATCATAATCAACATATTATATCATATTTATATCAAACAAAATTAATAAAATAATTAACTTTATTTCATCATCCACACTTAGATTAACAATTCGACCATAATTATCAAATATTTATACCTTCCTCTACTCATAAATCATTCATAACACAGATATTTAAATTTTTCTTCAAGAAGGTTAGTGTACTGAGTTACTCTTTCACAATATTTATAACAAAGGTTAATCGTTTAAGTTTTCACAACATTGATTTTTTTAACATTAAGACTACGAGACATATATCTCCAACCAAAAACTTCTAATTCACAATTCAAACGGTTAAAATAAAGATATGTTACAAACTATGTACAAATTTTTTTGTCTGATCCAACTACAGAAAACAGATTTATACTGTGACAATACAAAAATAATATAAACAAGTACATGCAAATTTCTCTCAAAAAATGTCAAAGTTATTTTTTTATCAGAAACCTATAATTATTAATCACGATGGTTAGATTGAAGAAATATGTGTCATGGACTATGTGTAAAAATATCAATTCCATCCACCGATTAAAAGTAAAAACAAAATAGCTTTTTATCAAGATCACATATTTCAATATTTAAGATCTCATTTCATTAACTCATAAAAATTAGTTAAAACAAGTTTTATTATTACAGTTATTATCAAGATAACTCATGATTTCAAATAATTGAAATATTATATAATATAAATGAATAAGATAAAAGTATATAACAAAAATCTATTTATACTACAATAATTTATATAATATTGACAAAGGGAAAAATATATATGAAAAAAATACAGATATCAAACATATCAGAGTATAACCAATTAACCTAAAAATGTATCAAATAATATTTTTAACCGTTTGAATTATTTTGAATTTTGATCAGTTCACAATGTTCTTTATTTCTTCATTTTCAACTTTATGTAACTAGATTTTAAGTCGAGAAAAACAAATAAAATCAAAAAAGAAAGAGAGGTTAGTGAAAAAAAATACTTCCTTCAATAATCTTTCTTCTTACTACTATTTATAGTTACGAAGGAATGGCCTACCTTGTCTTCTTTATTAAATTTCTCAGTTTTTTCTCTTTTCAATAAATTCTGATTCTTTTCAGTGAAAAATAAATATTATTTTAGGAATAAAAATATTGAAGGAATCTGAAAACTTTAGCGTATTTAAAAGAAGAACCTAAGAACGTAATGAGTGAGTTGTAGAAAAAGTTGAAGCTTAATGAAAAACAGAGTGGACCCATTTGTCATTCATTTTAGGGACATGCCAAGGTGGATACAACGTCATCTTCACTTCACTCATCTATGCCAGATTCTCCTATGTTCCTCTCTCGTGGAAGCAACCTCTTCAAATTATTTCACATTTTACATTTTACTTTAGAATAATGATAATTTACAATATTTTTTTAATAATATTTTAATATTATTTACATGATATTTTATAATTCTAAAATTATTTCACAATCAACATTAAAATATTATAAAAAAAACATTTTCAAACTATCATTTACTCTATGTTCCGTTACATATTTTACTCTCAATGGTATATTCATTATTTAAATTTTATTTTATTATTTTCTATATTTTAATTTTATTTTATTATTTTCTATATTTTAATTTTATTTAATATAGTAATTATATATTAGCAATATATAGTTAACTTATTAATGAGAATGATATTATATATGAACAGTAAATACTACATATTACTATAATAACACTTCTATTATAAATTTAACATAATATATTAACTTTTTTTACAAAATAAATATTAAATTAAAAATCTTCATAATAATAAAATAAAATTGGAAAAAGTTATTATAATAATAAAAAAGTTATTAAACTTGCATTTGCATTTCATAAACTGACCCACACGGAATTGGGGACCACAATTAAAAATCTATTTAAAATTCTTTTACCAAACAAATAAAAATTAAAGATTGAGGCCCAAACAAATCAAAACTTGAGATATACCCACTTTACAATTTGACAAATTCATTTACTTTTTCATTATCTATTGAGAGATTAACTTTGATAATGATAGTGTGATTTTTTTTATATGCTAAAAGAATTGTTAATTAATGATTTTTTTTCTTCTTTTAACTAAGTCGTCATTGACTCTTTAGTTAAATTGTTTTTAGAAGTTGCCACTTAAATGATAACTTTTTTTACTTGAAATTCTTACTTCAATTATCACTTTGTCTATTTTCTTAATGAAGTAGTTTTTTTTTTTACTTTTGTATATATATATATATATATATATATATATATATATATTATTTTAGTCTTAGTTTTATATATTTTTTTCACTATACATTTTTCCATCATATCTTTTTGTTGTTTAACTTGTTTTATATTACCATACAAAGATTTGATGAGTAATGAGGATCTTAAATATGAAAGGAAGATTCAGTAGGTCAACTGAGAAAGGGAGGTGGCAAATTCAATCTCTATCTGCAAGCTTGTGGATTATTATTTTGACTTCAAAACATGGAGACTCGAGAGCTTTATTAGTACAACAGCAGGTAATAGTAATGTTTATGGTGGACAAATTTAAAAAATTGTGTGAACGTTTTTCATTGTAATAGAGAAAAACTTTTTACTTATGAAGAATATGGAGGTAAGGTAAAAAGGAAGGATCTACACAACACACACATCTTGAGGTTGTTTTTCCTATAACTGATATAAAGTTGATTATGTTTTATAGGTTTTCTTTTACCAATGAAAATCTTGGCTATATCTTATTTATATAACTCTTGTGTAGATAGGTTATAATAGTATAATAGTTTCTTTACACTGACTTCTTATTGTAATAACTCAAAATTTCACTACTACAAATTCGCATATTAACTTTAAACCATAAGAAAATAAAACTCCTTATTTATTAAACTTATTCAAATTTTACATATAACAAAAATCACTCTATTTGCACAGTGTATTATTGTAATAGAATAAAATATATAATTCAAACGAAAATTCTAAAACTTTATTTTTCAATTATTTTCATTTTTTATAATTGTGTATCTCTACGTTAAGATAAATCATCACAATCAAATACAAACATAAACAAACAAAATGATAAGTTAACATAAAAAAAATCAACATGTCATATTTTCTTAGGATATTCATTTAATAATACTATGTCACACACATTAAACTGAATACTAGTTCTTAGAATTCTTTCTTTAGAAATATTTATCTTCTGAACTTGACACTCTAAGAACCCAACATCAAACATTAGTTTCTAAAGTTCTTTGTTCAAAAATACATATATTCTGAACTCGATACTTTAAAGACTCTTCAAATCAAGCAAATTCAAACATAGTTCTCAAAGCTTTTTATTTAGAAATATTCATCCTTTTAACTCAATATTCTAAGAACCCTGCATTCAATTAAGTTACCTACTTAAAGGGATTGACCATGACTAACCACTCAAAGAGAACCACTCTGAATAGAATCCAAAACAACTCAAAAAAGCATAGTCCTAAGATACTTAGCTCTAATTAGAACTTCATATAACACTCAGGTGAAAACAAATATCACATATTTTAGCCATACAAACCATAATAAAACAACCAAATTTGTATTATAATTTAATATCAATTTAAAATTTACATACTAAAATATGAATTATATTCAATAATAAAAATATTTATATTATAATTTTATTTAAATATGTTTTATTTTGACAATTTTTTTTAAAATAAAATTATTATTATTATTTTTAAATGATAATATTTTACAAAATAAAATTAAAATATATGTTTTAAATTTAATTTTACTAAATGATTAAGTAATGAAATACCATTAAAAACTAGTATAAAAAATAATAATTAATATCATAAAAGTACTAAATAACAAAAAACAAACTGACAATTGAAACACGTAAGAATAAAATAAACATAAATAAGAAGATAACTTTCTTAATATAGACTTTTTTATATTATAATAGGTATTATATATTAGTTTAATTTTTACATAATAGATAATAGATAATTAGTTAACAAGATAATTTCAAGTGAAACAAAATAAATATAAATGAAAAATTAGTTTAAAAATAAAATAAAAAGATAAAATAAATTTTGTGTACATGTGACACTAAAATAAATGTAAATAATAAAAATTAAAAATTAAAATAAATGGATAAAAAAATAAAATAACTTCAATACACATATGATTCAAAATAAATAAAATAAATAAATAAAAAATAATCTTCTTAAAAATGTAACAGCAAAATAAATATAAATAAAAAATAAAAATATTATTTAAGATACTTGTTAACAAAATAAATTCAGTTAAAGTAAATTTAAAATATCTTGTTTTCTTATATTATAATAGATTATACAATTAATTTTTATTGAGTGGTTTGATATTTTCCCACGTATCTATTCTATTAAAAATTATTTTAAACTTGTAACGATAAGGCTTTCAGTTCTGGTATAATTTTTTTTTATAACTAAAAAAAATATGTATTTCTATACAGCTAATATTGTATTGGAGACAAAAGTTAAATTGAAGTACGTGTTTGGTTTCCTAAGGAAAGTTAAAATTGTATTTCCAAAACATTCTTTAAAATAAAAAGTCACATTCATAAAAATAAGAACATTTTTAAGTGGAAAATATTAAATTAAATTCAAAAACTTGCACCAAGCATATTCTGTTTTAAAAAGTTCTTTAGAACATTGGAAGGCTAACTATTTTTTAAGTTAAAATAGTGTTTTAAACTTAGGATCATAAAAATTATGAGGAACTATTGGTTGTAAGTTAAATGGAACCAATATATAACTAATTAAATATTTTGTTACATGAACAAAATGATTTTTAGTTTTTAATCATTCACAATACTTCATTAATAAACTCATAATATATAATAAAATATAAATAAAATCATTTCATTCACATAATGCATGGTTTAAATTGTATGCAGTCAATCCAAAGATGGTGTAATATAACTACATTTGTTTTTTTAGTGTTTTTTTAGCATACTCAACATTCAATTAATTTATCTTATTTTAAATTATCTATATCACCTCTGGATTCCTCTAATGAAGACTTTGAATTTTTTTCACTGAAAGAAGTCTTTACTCCATTCAACACGCTCATATAAATTCTCTTTCATATAACTTTTTTAACAATGTTCAAATACCTTTTAATATTATTAATAAATATATCAGGAAAAACGTTGATATTTTTCCTAAAAAATAATAAATTATACATTGTTATATCAGCAAAATTTTAAATACCATAAAATCAATGAAACAACTATTAATTAACTTGGGAAAACAATTATTTAAGTGGTGCAACACAAAAGGACAAGATGGTTGTATTGCATGTTATTCAGGAAAAGTCGAAGAACAATGCAGCACGTTTGTAGGGAAAAATATTCTTCTCCAAACAAATATGACAAAAACATAAACTTTACTAGCCATGAAATTCAAAATAATGAAAAAAATTATGCCACCAAATTTGCATGATGTCAAGTCCTATTATTTCAATTGTTAATTTGTTCGTAATTCCAAATAAATTAAGATATTTGTTGAAGATTCTATATTGATTAAAAATAAAAATTAATTTAAAATATATAAATTGATATAAATTTCGTCTTATAAGTTCATTTTATATAATTGAGTTAGATTTAAATTTTATTTCTTAACTATAATAAACACATAATAGAAAATTTCACTCAAATTTTCAACCTTGAATTTAAGAAAAATATTTAACTATCCTATAGATATGTAATAAATCAAATTGTGTTATTATTTATAAAATATTCATACATAGCAACTAAAATTATATGGGTCGCTGCAAATTTTGTAATTTTGGTTGATATATCCATTTCAAAAGTTGGTATGAAAATTGAATAAAATAGTGATTTAAATTTCTTTTGCTAATTTCTGTAATTATTATATATTTTTTATAAATTTAATTTTATTCTTTTCCAAATGCTAACTTCTTGATGAACATGATGAGAGTTTTGATTAATTATTTATATTGAAAATTATTTGGGGGATCCAAAGTGTGCTTGTTGAACAGTAGAATTAGAAAAAGTTGTTTAAGCTAGTATTATATGTAAGTGTTACTTCATTCGACCACTTTGTTAAACAAAGAATTAGTGGTGATGATAAGATTCTATAATCAAACAAATAAAATATATGGAACGATTAAGTGGACCGTGTATGAACAAAATCTTTACTTTTTAACCTTCTATATCATGGCCCCCATGCTCTCTATTCATCTACTAGCCTCCACCACTTTGATTCCAAATTGTTATCTTTAATTTTCAAAAATCATATTCTGATACATATAAACTTTTTATATTCATATAATATTATTTTAAAAAAATAAAAAAAAAAATCATTCTTTTATAATTATTTTACTCTTATTTTTATAATATATATCAAATAAATATCACTTTATTATTATTCAATTTTTTAATCTAAATGTTTTCATTGAAAGAGAAAGAATGCATTAAGTTTATAGCATAATGCTACACAACTAATGAATCAACACAATTTGCATTTAACATAAACATCTAAGTTTACAAACTCAATTGAAAAGCTTTAAAATTCTTTATATTTCTTGTCAATACCAACTCTTAAATCAATCTGATCGAAATTTAACCCGTAAGTGTTTAGATTCATGAGTCTTAGACTAGTTTAGGTATAGAAATTCAACACAAATAATATTTAGAAATAAACTATAATCAAACTCCAATTAATATGTGTGACAATTCCAAAACTAAATTTGTTATTTTTTCCATAAAAAATATAAAGAAAAAATAAAATATGGTTTTACGTAACCTAAAATTAGTTTATAGAAATTAAAAATAAAAATTTAAATAAGCTCTAACAAAGAAAGTCCTCTAAACTTATGTTTAATGTCTCTTGGATCAAAGATGGACTACATACATTCAACCAAAACTAAGTGATTGGAAATAAATGCACGCTGGCTTTCAATAATTGTCTCGTTGACTCGTTCATAACTAAGAAAGAACGTGGGGAGCTTTGCTTTGCTTTTCTTTCTTCACATTCATTCCACCCTAGTTACCTCGCAGTTTCTCAATACACAAGTATGCTTCATATTTTCATATTAATTTTGTCTAATATATATAATTAAAAGATTAATTTCCATGTTGTAGTTGCTGATAAAAAAAAATCCTTCTAGTTGGTTTGACCTTTAACATACTATGGAATGTTATATAGCTTAATCTGTTGTATATATTTTTATATTCGATCATATTAATTTTTGTGAAAAGAGACAACTGCTAAACAAAACACATATTTTGACTCGAGATTTGAATATACTTTCTACCAAAACCATCATTAAAACTTATTATGATTTAGAAACAATAGTGTAAGTCCAAATTTCATATTAAAAAAATGAAAGAACATATAAAAGTGAATCTATTGTCTTAACGTTTTGTACAAAGAATAATGTTATTTATATGATCAAACTCAAGTTCCATTAATAATGTATTTTTTCAGTTAATCTCTTTTTCTATAAACCTAACAAAAATATCATGTCAGTTTCTACTATAACCATCATTCTTTATTTTTTAAATTATGAAGTGGATTTGTCTAAAGCGAAGATATTGTATAAATTTTCACATACAAAATCTATTTTGTAACTTAACAGAAGAGTACAATAATTCAATTTTAAACAAAGCTTAATATAAAAATATAAAAAGTTCTATTAAACTACCCTAAATTGTTATATATATTAACAAAATGTTTAACCCAAGTATTTTGGACATAATTCATTTGAGTTCAACAATTGTGTTGTTAAAAATCTGCAAGAAATAGATTGATGTTAGGATATGTGTATGTAATAAGTGTAGTAATTAGTATCCATACTTTCACCACTTTCAATACTTGTTTGTCCAATAATTGTCTTCATTGCATGATATAGTATCTACACTTAGTCTCCAATTTTTTTATTGCACTATGTTCATACTAAAGATGATTAGATCAATTAAAATGATAATACAAAAGTAAATAAATGAGACAATTTAAAGACCTTGAGGTACATACACATAAGCTTTTGTAATCGGTCTACCACACAAATTGTTATATCCATTGTTAGCATTAAAATAAGAACATTTGATATTAAAAAGCATGACATTATATATTCAAGGTCAACGTAGTAGTAGATGATTCTTTAAATAGACATATCAATCTATTATCTGTTTAAAGGAACCGATGAGCTTTTTATGTAAGAAGCAAAATCATATAGCGATATGATTTTGACTTGATATAACTAAGACCAAAACCACTAGAAGAGATAAAATATGGCATGAAAGCTGGGAAGCAAAGCGATACTCATGAAGATTAGTTTGTGGCGTTGCAGCTTTCGCGAAGATTAGAGGCACAACAGATTGGTGGGTGTAATGCAAAGAGGTGGACAAACGACAAACTAGTGATGCAATGTAGTGTGATAACTCTTGCAATGACGAATAATGTTGTGTGAGTGCTTTAAGCGAACAAATGATGATGAATTGCACTAGCTAGCATGCGAACTACACATGAGATTGATGGACTACGCAATGTAGCTCTTGGACGAAAAAGAACAATGCAATGTAGGTGTTTTAACGACGTGCGAGAGAAGGGAAGAAAACTTGACGTGCGAGAGAAAAAGGTGAAAATTTTTTTAAGGGGGAAAGGTCTTTTAACTAAGGTTACATGCAAAGAATCGTTGCTAAAAATGCACTAGAGGAGTTTTAACGACGGTTCATAAAGGGTCTGTTAGATATATATTTTTTTTTTATTTTATCTTTTATATTTAATTAGTTTATTATTATTTCTTATTTGTATTTTGGACTTATTCCATATTTCTTATATTATAAATAGAGTATCCTATGTGTATATTCAACAAAAGGAAGATTAATCTCATATATAGTTTTCATTATATTCAACATGATATCTAGAGTCCCAGGTTCTTTTGGAGAAAAAGATTTTTGCCGCCTTTGCCACTACATCAACCGTTACCAGCGACAGCGCCATCTATTGTCACTATTGACGATGCCATTTATCGTTGTTGGTGATGCCATCTACCACTGCTCTCTACCATTACCATAGTCGGAGTTCTAGTTTTGACCAATGACACCACATTTTTTATCATCTCGGCCAATTGTCCTAAGAATTTTATCTTTTAACACCTGTGTTTAAGTACCTCAGTCCTATTATCCTAATTTCAATTATCTACCAATGTCTTTTTCACTTTTTTCATTGTTTGTTGCCTCTGTCTACCGATGTTCCCCGTGGGGGGAGTCTGGTTATATGTGCTTTGATGAATAAAGGAGATAATTCTTTTGAAGAGACAGATCTTCCACCTTAATTTTCCGTCATTGGTGCACTGTTATTTCTGTCATTTGTCGTAAGGAGGAGTATGTTCCTATGTGGTCTAATATATTCCCTATAGTCTATCGTTGTCAACCACTATAGGCCACCATTCGTTATTGATGACAATCTAGTCCCTGTAGTTTGTTGCTATTTGCCACCACTTGTTGTCGTCCATTATTGATGGTAATCTTCTTTGTCAAAGTCATTATAGTTGAAGTTTCGTGGAAGTCTATCGTTGTCCTACATTATTCTCCACAATTGTTGTTAGTTGTTCGTCGACGTTCTCACTTTATCAACCAGATGTCAGCAATACATTTCTTAACGACGATTTGCAAGAAGAAATTTATATGGAGTAACCTCCTAGATTTGTTGATAATGGAGAGTCTTATGGATTAGTATTTCGTTTTCTACATCATCTTCGTAAATCATTAACAATTTAGTATTACTCGAATGCATAAAAATATATTTTCACTAAGTCTTTATTGATTATATTAATAACAAGTTTGGTACATATAATTTGTATACACCAATTTGAAAAAAAGTATTATATATATTATTTTTATTTTTTACCTATAGTTAGTTTGTTATTATTTTTTATTTTTATTTTTTATTTAATTTATATTTTTTTAATTATAAATAAAGTAATCTATGTATATATTCAACTCAAAAAAGATTAATCTTATATATAGTTTTTATTATATTCAAGGAACTATTGTCATATGTGTCAAAAGTTATTGTTTACTATATATATATATATGGTTATACAAATAATTGTTAATTAAAAAGCTTCCAATATTTATAATTTTGCCATGGTTGTTTTTTTTCCACATAATAGTTATTTTGTACTTGCCGTTATTGTGTGATGTTAAAAGCAATTTATGTACTAAGGATATGTTGATGAGTACAGTGTTGATCTTTTGACGATAATTGCACATTTAATTGATGGCTACACTCTCCATTGTCCATTCTTGTCTGATTAAATGTAGAACATGAATCAATCTTTTAAAAGTATTGAACAAACTAGCATTAATTTTTTTTTTCTATTTCTTTATGAACGTATAATCGAATATATTAATTAATAATTGATACTCAGTTGAACTAAAATTGATTTTCATTTGGTTCATAGTTAATCCATTATTTTACATAATAATCGATTGTTACCAAAAATTTGTTTTCAATGTTTTACAATTACTCGATTAGTCATATTGATCAAATTTAGTTTTCATGAATTTTTCAAATAATAAACTATTCAAAAAAATAACATATGCAAATTTGCACTTTAGAATATAATTGATTTTTTTAATAATAATTAATTTTTCAAGTTGAAAATTTTACAATTATAATTAAAAATAATTAATTATCTTAGTAACCATTTTGGTTTTCAAATTTCTTTTAAATGGCAAGCATTCCAATGTTTTAAGAATTACTATATTCAAAAAAGGTTTTAGTTGTTTTTTTTAAAACAAAAATTCTTAGGACATCATCTTTAACATTTTAAATAAATATAATTACTCAATATCATCTATTGTAATTATTTTGAGGAATATTTGTTACTTCCAATTTTCCTTGACTTTGTATTATTTTTTCTTGTATACACCATTGTACTGTATTTATAGGTATTTGAGTATTTTCAATATTTTTTCATGTGTTTCTTCTTGGAAGGCTTTTCAAGAAGGGTTATAAGTTTCCTTATCTAGATCACATGAATTGTTGTAAGTGAATCATTCTGAAAATAAACCGGTTGTTTGAATTAAATTGAATAAAAATTATTATTAATCAAATTAGTACAAAATTTCGTGTGTAATTTTTCATCATCATGACTATATTATATTGATTTTTCTGGTTTTATTGCAATCATTGTCATTACTTATCTTTTCTCTCTTCATCAAAGTTTTAAGAACAATTTTTTTAATAGCAAGATGTGTGTTTTTTTTAACCAATTCACTCCCTTATTATTTTATCCATATTTTCTTTCATAAGATAGAAGTTGTATACAATTTCCAATTCATTAAATTAAACTGTCGTTAATCATGGTGTATTCGAAAGTCTTAAATAAGTTACTGTTAAAGTGCAAACAAAGTCTCATATTGAGTAAAAGAAGGGTTGATCATGAGTTTATATACACATAGATACCTCTATTGGTAAGAGGCTTTTTGGAGTGATACCAAAAGTAAACCTGTGAGGGCTTGGCCCATACCATGTGTGGAAATCTATGTGTGTGTCGAACCTCCCCAACAGTGGTATCAGAGTTCATGTTCATGGTTCAGGTATGTGTGTGTCGAATCTCCCCAACAGTTACGATGGGTGAAATTGTCAATGTTTGTGGAGATTTTAACGATTACTTTTTAGCTAAATTGTTGTGAAAATTTTTCCCAGTTATAGAAGCAGAGGTAGAAGAATAAGAAAAAATCCAAAATTCAATAAGGGAATGTAGTGACAACGTTGACTTTCCAATAGCAACAATAAATGACAAAATATAGGTACAGAGAGCAGCGACGGAGTGCAAGAAATGAAGAAAATCTTAAAATGAAAGAGATGAACAATGACCAAATCATCATTTTAATTGAAATTTAACAATTGTTTTAGAAAAAAAAAAGTATTACTTACGATTTTGGGAAGAATTTGTCGTTATTTTGTAAATAGGACTTTTAATGGAAATTTTTAAAGAAAACCGTAGTTTTATTTTTTATTTTTTAATTTTAACTTTAACCATGAGTAACAAGAAACCGAAACAATTCATTGTAAAATTATAACAAGGTGTTTTATGATGACAAAAAAAAACTAAACTGTCATTAAAACGGTTTACCAAAGATTTCTTGTTGCACACTAATTATAAAAACAAACTAAATTTAAAGAATAAAATATGTTATATTAATAAAGATAAAATTCAGCATTAAACACTAAAAATAGTTATAAATATATTATTATTATTCCTATTATTATTAAATGATTTTTTTAGTTATCTTCATAGTCATCTCTTTCAATTAATATAATTATAAAATTATACAATTGTTTTAACTAACAATATTTTTTAATTAATATAAATATTTTTGGAGTCTTATTTTCATCTGTGTTGGTCTTCATTTATATTTATCTACCTTATTGACACTCATCTCTTTTGTCAATTATATCTTTTTTTTTCTCCCTTTTCGTTTATATTTTATTTTATTAAAGATAGAATGTACAATATTTTTGTAATATTATGTGTTTATTGAATGACGTTAATGGAATTTTATTTTAAAACTTATTCAATTTAATATTAACTTAATTAACATGAATTTCTTTTACTTAAAAGTTAATTTAAAAATTAGCGGTGTGAATTATAATCGGCTTGATGAATATTATTTAGATAGTTTTCAAAAGTTAATCCTAGCATCTTGAATCTCGTAGTCTCAGTACATTCGACTCAAATGTAACGCTATTGAGTTTAGAATATATATTTTACTTGTTAAAATCGATTTCTAGAGGACACTAAATATTTTATTATTATTATTATTATTATTATTATTATTATTTTTATTTTGTTATTATTATTATTATTATTATTATTATTATTATTTGTCTAGGTTTACATGATAGTATATTTTAATATGTAATTGCGCTTAGAACGGCTTGTCTTGTCTCTTTTCGACAGCAAGGGACAAAGAAAAAATAAAAGGAATGAACTCAGTTTCGTGAAAATTTCCAGTTTCTTACTATAAAAACTGTTTCTCACTTCTGCTTATTCCACTGGACTTCTTCTTGTGATAAGTGTAAGCTTGCTTCTCTGTCCCATTTTCTTTCTTCTTTCATCTTCTCCCTTTTAATTTGCATGCTTGATTCAATTGTATTGTACTATATATAGAAATTTATTTCCTTCATTAGGGTTCTTCTATTAATCATCTCTACTATTATTCTTGTTGTAATCAATTATATTTATGACGGAAAAAGTTTAAATATCTCTCTCCTGCAAACGCATGCTCATGACATTTTACCTAGGAAACTTATACAGATTTCATACAACAACATAGGGTAAACAAATCTTATTTATGTTTTATTTTCTTCCCTTAGTTTCTGTAGAAACACTTTCATTCTGTTTCTTGTTTTGTAGTCTTCAACAATTTCCTTCTGTTCCTGTCTATCTGTATTCTGAAAGATTTTGTTGCTGACAATATCTTTTGTTCATCTTTGTGGCTGGCATGTGAAGCAGAAAAGGGTTGTGTGAAAATCTTGGAAAAATCAGGTATCAAACAACTACAAATGAAAATTTTAGATGCGCATATGATTAATTAATAACACATGATAAAAAAAACACATAAACAACAACATATTTTTTTTTTCATGAAATTAAGAATGCTATCTGTCACGTAGCTGCTTTGATGAGGTGGGGAACAAACGCGTTTTGTAATCCACTTTTGAAAAAAGTATCTATTCATAGTTTACTTATATATATATATATATATATATATATATATATATATATATATATGGCATTTTCACGACCAAAATTAATATGTGGAATCTTGTGTCGTCCACGTAGTTACCTCATTGTTTGTTTTCTCATGGAGTGTTGCATGGGTAAGACCAAAAATGCATGATAAGAGATACGTGTAAGAAAAAGGGAGAAATTAAAATTTGGTAATCTAAGGACACTTGTAACCATTTTTATTTTTTAGTTTTTAAATCTAAAATTTTACTTGTTTTCATGCTTTATTTATTTTTAAAGTATAATATTTAAAAAAAATATATACTTTTTATAAATGAGTTTTAGTGATGTTTCTCGTAAAATTGTTTATAACAAGTTGACAAACCTTTTTAAATTTATTTATTTTTTACTATAGTTAAGATATCGTATTCTTTAATGTGAATAACTATTAATATATAAATAAAGGAATGAAATATTAAGAATGTCTCAACCTATAATACCAATCTATATATAATCTTTCATCATAAAATAGATAATACTCATTTGTCGTATTTTCTGAAATATAAACTCTTTCTGTTGTAAATTTAGTTATACATATGGGTGTCATATAAATGCTAGTAAATTGGCAAAGCAATATAAATGAGGTAATTAATTAATTCTGAATACTATAAGTTCACAGATAAAAATAGTAATCTTCCTTAGTGATCATAAAAAAAAAAACAGAAGTTTCTCTGTCAATAAAAAATAAAAGAAAGAAAGAGAAGACAAACAGCAAAAAGTAGTGTGAAGAACAGAAAATTAAGGGAAAAGTCAACAACACTGGACTTGCCCCTAGAAAATTTGTCTGCGTCATCAATTGCAGAACAATATATCAGTGTTTTCATTATATCTCAAACTTTCATAATTGAAGTTGATTCTGTGATGATTTAATTTAGATTTTTGAATACTTTATCATTTGTTAGTGTTTGTATTACAGTGTGGTGAAATCTTTTACTTTTTAAGAAAAAAAAAATCTGACGTATTAGAATTGAGAAAATTTAACAATAAAAATATGTATTAAATAGCAGCCAAATTTAGAAATAAAAATAATTATTTATTATATTAACTAGATATTATTTTATAGATTAAATATTATTAATATTTAAAATAGTCTTTATAATTAATAAAAAATTATAATTATTTTGTGAATTGGAGTCTAAATTGATATCTAAATATTAATTATCAAAGTATTAACTACATATTATTATTAATTTTAAGTTAGTCACTAATTTAAAAAATTATATTTAATTTAAAATCAATAATAACAAATAGTTAATATTAAAGACAATTTAAACTATAATTTATAAATAAATTATAATTTTTTTATTAATAATGAAAATTATTTTAGATACTAATAATTTTTAATTCATAAATTTGTGTTTAAATTAATCAATATAATTATTAATTAATTTTATTTTTAAATTTAATTTTTATTTAATGATTTTTTAATGTATGTTTTATCATGAAATATTGTATTTTTTAAATAGACAGTTTCCACAGCATAAATATTTTTTAAAATATTATTATGTTCATTATATAATAAAAAAAAGGTTTACATGATATCCGAGGACCAAATTCATTTCCTCACAAAACTAATATTGATTACACAATAAACATCTAACTTGATTTTGTTTTTCTGAAACTAAGACAAAAAAGACTATTGAAAATATTTTTTTCCGAAAACAAAAATTTATCCAAACTAATTAGGTCAGTTTTAAGGTTTACAGCCTCTAGTTTATCGTTTTGTAATTCTGTGTTTTGGTTTAAATTCGTCAGGAACTGGGATATTTCCAAAATTAATTAGTTTCTTTATAAATTTTCTTCAATCTAAACTCTAAAATTCTACCTATTTTTTTTTTCTTATTTACTAAAAATCTTCATAAGTTGAATCAATTAAAAATAATATATATATATATATATATATATATATATATATATAAGTATATTGATATTTAATATATATTTAGAAAGTGAGTAAAAATGATAAGTTGATAAATTATATAATGTGATATGAAAAACTAAAAATAAAAAGAGAAAACAAATAAATAATAAACAATGATAAAATGAAGATTTACATATATCATTTTGCTTTAAAATAATAAATTCCACATTCTTTGCATCCTAAATCTCACATTCTTCAACCTTTTTTAATTTCATTATTTTTTTTATATATTTTAACTTAACAATTAACTTTTAAATTTAATTATAAACTCCCAGGTATTATGATGAAAAAACAATTTTAGGTTTTCCAATAGAAAGAAAAAAGTAATAGTCGAGGAATCTGACTTTTAAGCAAGTGGACTTTATTGATCAAGAAAGTAGGGAGAAAAAAAATAAAAAATAAACCAAATTAAAGAACACAATTTATAAATAAATATATAGTTTATTTTTAAATTTAATTACATATGTGTATTATAGTTTATAGTTTTATTTAAAATATAGTTATTTAAATTATACTACATTTTATTTAAATTTAGAAATATTTATATGATGATGTACACATTGGTCCCTTTTAGTAAATTTTCCGCATTCGATGATACATTAGTCTGTTTTTAAAATAGTTTCAATTTTCATTGCCATTAATGTTATGTTCTTTTTTGAAGAAATTAAACTATTTATTCCTAAAGTATAAATTACTGACTCATCCATTTTTAAATAAATAAAAAAATAAATCCCTTTTTACATTTTAACTAATTATTTCCATGTTAATTTATTGTTTACCATTGTTTAATTAGGTTAGGGTTTCTTTTTTGTAATTTTTGTTTCTTTCAAATGTGTGGTTATTTGCTTCTCCCACGTTTATATTTTTCCTTCCATTACACTTTTTAACTTTCACTTGCTTAAATTATCATATTTAATTAATTTATAGTTAAATGAGCATGATTGATAAACCAAATAGAAGCATATAAAGTATATATTGGAGCTTGAACATAAGATATTTAATTAAGAAACCATAATTCAACACTGCACTTAAAATTACTTAATTAACGAAAGAGATAAATAAATCTATGGCACAAGATCTTCTAGTATAAAGGTCTTCAACTAATTTTTTATTTTACAGTGAAATGGCTATGACAGTTGGAACAAATCCAGAAGAACTACAGATAGTGATTCATAGAGTTGCTTCAGTTCAATGCAGAAGTCCATCATCTGATCTATTACAGAATACAAGTACTTTCTAATCTCCCACTCTTAAGATAATAGTCAACAACATATTGATGTTTCTTTATTGTTCGAGAAAAAAAAATAGTATAATTGAAGTCGTCATGAATAATGAAGATTTTAATTCATTATAAATCAATCTTAAAGATTTTAATTCAAATTGAAAGTTTTAAAATTGGAAGTCGTCATAAATTCTAATAACTTTTGTTCAACAAATTAAATTTATAAAGAAATTGTTACGATGACTCCATCTTTTTTCCATTACGTGTAAATTATTTCAGTTTTGAAAATTTGCCCAAAAACTTTCTTTAAACTTTTTTCTATAAGTAGAACTTATAATAGACAATGCGTGCAAAGGTCTTGAATTTGTTGTCTACTTCATCAATATTTTTTCAAAAAGTTCATAAGTATGAATTAAAAATAAAAAGGTGATGCATCTAAGATAGTTTCCTGTAGGGGATTATGTGAACAAATGTGCTCCCATTTACAACCTTGCAATTAAAGGGGACTGGAAAGAAGCTAGAGCCATGTTAATGGAAGATAGCAGGTTGGCAACTGCTGCCATCTCACAAGGATGGGCCACACTGCTTCACGTAGCAGCAGAAGCAAATCACTTGCATTTCGTAGAGGAGCTGGTGAAACAACTACACCCAAATGACTTGGAACTACAAGACTTCAAAGGCAACACAGCTTTCTGCTTTGCTGCAGCAGTTGGCAATGTCAAAATTGCAGAAGCAATGGCCCGAAGAAATAGCAGTTTGCCAACTATAAGAGGTGGAGAAGGACTCACCCCACTTCACATGGCTGCTTTACAGGGAAAATGTGAAATGGCATGGTATCTCTACCCTTTTACAGTTCACAACTTCCATGCTCAAGATTGGGATTTGTTGTTCTTTCTCTGTATCAACACTTCCATTTATGGTACGCATGTGCATATATATTTCTCCCTCCCCTCCTCTTCCTTTCTTTAATTTCTTCAAAACCCTTGGAAATTTTGCAGATTTAGCTTTAAAGATGTTACAAGATAATCCGCTATTAGCACTCGCTCGGAATGAGAACAAGGAAACAGGGTTGCATGTTTTAGCACGAAAATCTTCTGCTTTTAGTTGTGAAGGTAGAAGGTATCCAAATCAGTTCATTAACTCACGTAAGTCTTTGTAATCACTGTTGTTCAAAACCTCATAAACATATCCATATACCTGTTATCCGTTTGTACTTTTAACAAGGATCTTTGCAGGAAAAAATGGTTAATTTTTTAGTATATTTCTTCATATTCTAGATATAGTTATTACTGGTTTATCATAATATAGTTAACCGACATGTGAAATTATTTGTGATAGGTAAGAATCCAAGTTTGGCTCACCAACTTGTAAGGTGTCTTTGGGATACGCTTGTTTCTCTTGATTGCACAGAGATACAATTGATACGAGTCATAAACGAGCCGTCTCAAGTAATATTCATTGCTGCTGAAGTGGGAAATTGCGAGATTATAGTTGAGTTGGCTAAATCTTACCCAGATCTCCCATGGGATGTTAATGACAAAAATCAAAGCATCTTTCACATTGCAGTTTTGTATCGTCATGCAGCCATATTTAATCTCATACATGAAATAAGATCGATCAGGAATTTTGTGGTAACATATGAGGATGCAGATCAAAACAATTTATTACATTGTGCTGCAAAATTAGCACCACCAAACCAACTTAACTTGGTGTCTGGAGCAGCTTTTCAGATGATGCACGAATTACGGTGGTTCGAGGTATTCCAAAGCTCATGCATGTTGCTCAATCTTCTGTTTATTTTCTCTGCATCTATACATTTTTATCATTAAGTAAACATAAACCGTTTGTGAGCATAAAAGTTAGTTCACAAATTGTCAAATTTATACCAAACAAACATCAAAAGTATACAAACAAAGAACACTGAAATTTCATGTACAATAATTCATGGTCCAATCTGTTCTTGCCTCTCGACGTGTCTATCATACTGATTCATAGGCTATGACAAGCTTTCATATAGTAGAACATCACATAGGTTTGATATTACAGGAGGTGAAGAAGTTCATGCCACTTTGTTTCATAGAGAAGAGAAATTCCAATGGTAAAACTCCTCGTGAACTTTTCACAGAAGAGCATGCAGAGTTACTGACAAAAGCAGAATCTTGGATGAAGAGCGTGGCAAACTCTTGCATGATAGTTTCAACACTTATTGCGACAGAAGTGTTCACAGCAGCATTCAGCATTCCACGTGGTGATGATGATAAAAGTGGAAACCCCAACTGCAATGCTATCATCTTCATAATATTTGCAATATCAGATGCAACTGCACTGATCTCATCCTCAATCTCAATTCTTATTTTCTTGTCCATGCTTACCATAGTTCGTTATGCAGAGGATGACTTCTTCATGTCACTGCCAATGAAACTAATATGTGGATTGGTTACACTGTTTATCTCCATAGCAAGCATGATGGTGACATTTAGCAGTGCTTTCTTCATAACTTATGCTCATGGCCTAAAATGGGTGCCAATCTTCATTTCTGTACTTGCAATTGCACCGATCACCTTATTCACATTTCTTCATTTTCCTTTATGGTCAGACATTGTTTACTCAGCCTATTTCTCTAGGTCTATATTTCGGCCAAATAAGCACGTTCTGTACTAGGAAATCTGAGTTTAGTATTATATTTTAAGTACTTATTATCCCTTGTAATGTTATCCTCGCAAATTTCAGTGTGCAAGAAGAAATTATTGCTACACATGCTTTTCTTCTTAACTTCCATTTATCATTCCACTTTTGATGCTTCCTCTGTAATTCGAATTTCTCATTTGAAGTTTTGAATTCTTTTACTCGATTAACTTGAAATCGAAACATTCCCTACCATATTCAATCTTTTTAATTTTTTTATTTTTTTATTTTTACTTTTAACTCTTTAGTTATAATCAACGATAAATCTAAAAAATATAAACAAAGTTAATGATAAATAATAATAGAAAATTGTAGAAAATAAACTATGAATATTTAAAAGCATATTTAAGACAAAACAAAAGTATGGATTTTGAATTCACTCTCGAATGCGTGTTTTTAGTAATTGTTAACCAAAAAAATTATAATTATTTTGTTATTATTTCACAATCCCTTTCCGTCATAAAAATATGTTATTTATTACACAATTTTGAAAATTGTTCAATATATATAGTTTGAATTGCTTTAAGAAAGGTGACAATAACATTGAATTATGATTTTCGCTTTTAAAAATTAGACTAAATTTGACTTTTATCATTAAAATTAAAAATAAAATTAATACTATTTTAATAGTTTAAATTGATTATTTAAGAAAAAATTTAAAATAATATTTAAATTTTAAAAATGGATCCATTTTTAAAATTTTCAAAACTAATAATTTTTTAAAAGAATTCGAGAAACAAAATTGAATTTATCCCATAGGAAAAACAAAACTATTAAAAGTGCTGAATTTAAGAAAAGGGTAATTCTAGAAGTCCATATTCTACTCTAGTAACGACATCTTATCATATTGTTGAAGATATTCATAAGGTTTAATTTTACTAAAAGTTCTTATTTTTATATGAAATCTTAAATAGATCAATTTTCTTTTGACATATCAATTAGGTCTCTTTTATTATAAATTTGATTCAATTGGAGGCGTGTGTTAAATTCACCAAACGGCAATATTTGGTAATGTTGCATAGTTAGAGTGTACATTAATCACACGTGGTATTACAAACAAATTTTGTATTAAAAAATTTGAATGCAGAGAGATGTAATCAACTTCTTTGAAGGACAAAGTGGAAATAATCAAATCACCTTTTTTTTTTAAGGAAGAGACGTTTCTCTAGGATTTTAGGATTCTGAAGAAGAAAAGGAGTTTGCCCTTTTTGTCCTGTGATTTAACCTTTGCTCAATCTATTTTTTAATATAAAAATTAATTCAAAATGTCACGTCAAATTAATGAATAGTCTGACCAATACCAGTAGACTTAATTTAGTGTGTGTTTACTTGGGTGATGGGGGGAGAGTGATTGGAGAAGAGTGATTGAGTGAATTTGAGGATGATTTTTTGTATGTTTAGTTGAGTGGATTTGAAGGTAATTGAGAGTAGATTTGAGGGTAAATTTTGTGAGAATTAGTGTAGGATTTGATTGATGTGACAATTTTAAAAGATTTGTTTAATTGGTAGAATTTGAAGATTACCAATATGCCCATAGATATTAAAGTAATATAAAATGATATTTGTTAATATTATATTTAATTGTAAAAATATTTATTAAGAGTTAAAAATTTAGAATAATTATATACTAGAGGTTGGTGGAAGGATAGGGTCAAGTTTGATCATAATGGTCCTGCTGCTATGCTCAGGACTAACTTTTCTTATCATCAAACTCATATATTATATATTACTTCAAAAATTATTCATATAAATTCAATAAACCGTAAACATATATTCAATAAACCGTAAACATATTTAAAGAAAAAAAGTTTATAGAATATATGTGGTGCAAGTATGAGGAAGAAACAAGATTTGAAGACATGGTTGGATTCAATGGACCCATCAACAACATACAGTTTAAATGAAAAAGCAGTTTAAAAAGAAGAAGAAGAAGAAAGAATGGTAGCGTAACCGAATACAAGAAAGAACCGTATCCGGATACAAGTGTTTCGGTAACCAGATACAACTTGGTGGCCTTTTCAGTGTTTATGCGATATCCGGATACAGCTTGCTGCGTAAGAGGATACAACTTTCTTCGTCTTCTTCGTTCACCCAGCCAGCAACAACTTTCTTCATTCACCCAGCCAACACCGAGCTTGCAGACTGGAATCAAGCACTTGCAGACTAGAATCAAGCACAATATAGATCAGGAATCTTAACTGTTCAATGTTCAATGTGCAGTCTCGTGAATACACAGTGTACTCGTGCAAGTGGGTGAGGGGACAATTACGAATAATTTAAAATAAAGAGGACATTTTAGACAAAACGTGATTGATACCCTAAATTCTCGCACAACAACGAGTAAATGAACAGTATAATGATTTCGCAAACACCTCCAAATCATCACTCCCGATCTCACAAACAATCTTAAACGTCATTTATTGAATTTAACAACAAACCCCTCAATTTTATACAAAACAAAACTCAATTGATAAAAAAAAAAAAGGAAAGTATTTAAGATTTCGGACAAAAAAAACAGAGAATTCTATAAATATTAAACCTATTCATAATTTAGCTGTGGTCATAGAGTGAAATTTTTCTCCATTTCTTTCCTTCTCTTTCTTCCGATTTTCCCCTTTTGCTGTACAAACAGAGATTGTTACTTCTGAAGATTGAAGAACCTCGATTATTGTTTTGACAATTGACGACCAAACAGGACCTAGATTTTCTTCGTTTTCATCTCAGTAGAAACTAAACAGGTCAATTAACCTCTTATTTCCCATGTGTTTCTTTATGTGTATCGCAGAATATGAATGCTTCTTATTTCGAAGTTTTTATGATTTGAGTTTTAGGTTTTCGTTGCTTCCCTTTCAATCTCCAATCTTCGTTATTGCAGTTTACCAGTAAAATTAAAATTAAAATTGTAAAATAGATACTTGTGAATGTATGATTTTTTGGTTCACGGTATGCGAAATGATGGTGCTTCTGCCATGGTATTTGGGAGAAGCTAATATTTATGATGGTAAAAGCTGGAGCAAGAACCTTCATCTCTGTTTTGTTTGTATAAATGTTGGATGCATTTATCGCAAGTGTTAAATTGCGTAAATAATAATACGTACATCTCGTGTAATAAATGCAGGTGATCTTAGCGAATATGGAATGTGTGGTTCAGGGAATCATAGAGACGCAGGTGAGTTTATGTTTTATTTGAATTATTCATTGGAACTGGCTTTTTCGTTGAAGAATGGGGAGGGATTGTGGAATTAAATTTATCTGGGTTAGCCATGGTCTCTTGATGTGGGTGATTATAGTTCATCGTGTTGCACCTGGTATTCTCATTATCTTTCTCTTTGTTGCACAAATCTATTTTTTCTTGTGAATGATTCATTTTTTTTGTTTGTTACTCGTTTGGGCTTTCTCTGAAATAACTTGATCCACTTGGTGTGAAGCTTGAGTATGTATGATGGTATATTATCCTACTTTTTTTTTAATTATTTATTAGAATCTACGCATGAAAGACAGGTTGTCTCATGGAAAGCATTCTAATTGTATGTGTTTTTGTTCATCTTAATTGGTAGAAACAATCACTCGTTTTTGTCAGTTTCCTCATACAACTTGGGAAAAACAAGTGATTGTTTGTCAAACATGCACACACTTTTGTACTTATGGAAGGCAGTAGAATCACATTATTTCTTGAATAGAAATAATAATCTGGTCATTCTTTTTTGCTCTATATCCGTAATTGGTCTTTTAGATAATCAAGATTTGTTCTGTTAGTAATGCGTTTTTTCAGATGGAAACATTCATGTGGAAAGGCTGTGTATGACAACCTTGACTTTTAATATTTTATTATCCTTCACAGCATGTTGAGGCTTTAGAGATTCTTCTTCAAGGACTATGTGGTGTTCAGAGAGAACGATTGAGGATACATGAAATATGTCTCAAGAGTGGTCCACATCTGGGTTAGTGTTTTATTTCAATAATTTGATATTTTTTGGCCAACAATTTTTTTTTTATGGTTGTTATGAAAGTGTTTTTATTATTAAGAGGAGAAGAATATCCTGGGAAAACTAGCACAGAATAACTTGCATTAGAAGACAGGGAAATGTATGCCCTTACAAGAAAGCCTTCAGTTGCTATTTGTCTAAGAAGCAAGCCCCTGATAAGCTAAAAGTGCATATGAGATGAAGAAATACCCTGAATTGTTTGAAAGCCTGCAATTAGTAATCCGGCATACCAGATATGATTAGCTGTTGGCCATTGTAAAATTAAAGGAATTTGTAATTTTGTTTAGTGTGGTCTGTACAACCACGTAAAGTGTAATCTCTATTAAATGTTTGTTTCAGTATATGCAGTGACAGTTTCATTTAAAATGCTTTTGTTGTACTCTGTATTTTATCTTCATGAATAGAGATGAAATATTTTCAAATTCTTTTATGATTCCCTCATCATTTTTGTGTACTTTTCAATTATTTTGTGCTTGTATCCTCAACATTTTATGTTTTCCTATTTATTAATCATGATTTAATGAGCTTTGTTCTAGGTAGTGTACCCTCAGAGCTTCGGCTCCTATGTGACCTAGAGCAAGCTGAACCTTCGTGGTAAACCATTCATCTTCACTTTCAAAACTTTGTTGGATTTTATTTTTTTCATAATCAAATACCCATTAAATATGTGATTGATTGATGGCTTGTTTAGGACGGTTAGACATATAGGTGGTGCAATGAGGGGTGCAGGTGCAGAGCAAATTTCTGTTCTGGTTAGGTCAATGGTGGAAAGCAAAACAAGCAAAAATGTTCTTCGTTTGTTTTATACACTGGGGTACAAATTAGATCATGAGCTGCTGAGGGTGGGATTTTCCTTCAATTTCTACAGGGGCGCACAAATCACTGTAACAGTTTCGTCAATCAATAAAATGCTGAAGTTACATGCAACTGACGAGGCGGTGCCAGTAACACCTGGTATACAAATGGTCGAAGTGACAGCACCTGCAGCTGCTGAAACCTACACTGAAGTTGCTGCTGCTGTGTCATCCTTTTGTGAATACCTTGCACCGTAAGAATCTCTTTTCTCAATTGCACATTTTTCTATACCAATTGCAAATCTTTTACAGTCCAAGAGGCTGGAGCTGCTAGTAACTAGCAGATTTACTGCTTTGTTAATTTTAATAACTTTTCATGCTGGGTTGATATCTCTCGGTCATGATTTTCTAAGGTCTTAACATATTAGAATTAGTTAACGGTTATCAATTCAAGTGGTTTTGCAACCTTGAGTGTCTGCAGAAAAATACCATACATTTCTTATCTTCCTTCACATAGATCATTGATATTTGTAACTCTTTGGTGTGAATTTCGCAGGCTTCTCCACCTGTCCAAACCAGGCATTTCAACCGGTGTTGTACCTACTGCTGCTGCAGCTGCTGCATCTCTAATGTCAGATGGTGGGGGCACAACATTGTAATAAGACTGTACAACCTTTACAAACACACTTTATGTACATCACTTTGCTTAATTTTTTCAAAGAGACGTCCGTAAAATTTTCACTTCACAAGAACATAAAACAACTATTAAAATCAATTAGTTTACTGTTCGTGAAATATGGCCATGTTTCTCTATTTATTTTCCAAATTTCTTTCCTGAACTTTGATATCTTTAATTCAAATTGAATAAAAGGCTACAAAAACAAATAAAAAATAACAAGATTGATATAGGAACAAGGACCGGAGAAAGAAAAGTTTATGGGTATAAAACATCAAATAAAAAAATTATAACAATAAAATAAAAAATGTAACTATTTATCTAATTTAGGTCTAAACGGTATCAAACCATTGGCAGTTTCTTTCTGCATCTATCGGTTCTGGAAACATTTTTCCAAAATAGGAGCGGTGAATTTATTTAGCGCATACAGATTTTGTTTTTTTACACAAGTGAGTGGATGCATTTTTGGAATTTTTTAAGTCTGAAAATTTTCCAAAATGGATGCAGTTTATTTATTTGAATATAAAACATATATTAATAAAATATTAAATTTATTTTAATAGTTTTTTTATTATAATAGTAAAATACATTTTTAAATATTTAAATATATATATATATATATATATATATATATTACTTATCAATTTAAAAATATATCATAAAATTAATTTAAAATTTGATTGATTAAACTAAATTTTTTTCTTCCAAGATAATTATTATATTAAAATAACTTATTTTATAAAATATTAAATTTAAATTATTTTATTATTATTATATTATTTATTTTTACTGTTATCATATGATAATAGAAAAATATAACTATTTTATTATATTTATCCATAAATAATCAATTTTAATTCTGAGAAAGTTATTAAAATTAAAATACTACAAAATCATATTTTCAAAAAATATTAAGAATTAGTTTGTCCTATACAAACCGTATAAAATAAAGCAAGCGCAGAAAATTGTCATTTGTAGCGTCATTCACAGCATAAAAACTTTTTGAAGATTAAACAAATCATACAGCAACTTTATTTGACCGTTCTGAAAATATTTGATTCTAAACTGTTTTTGAAATTTTGGTATAAAAGTTCAACCACTCTCATCCATTGGTGAGTGTTTTAGCTTATCTAATTCATATAAATATTGCACGTGCTCTTGCTTTTTCAGTGAAAGCACCATTGTCGGCTTCTTTTATCAAGCTTCACGAAATTTCCAAGAACTTTAATTCTGAAACCAAGCTTCGAAGAAGGTTTATAGTTTAGAACGATGCTTCGAAAAGCATTGAAAGTTGAGAACGAAGTTTCGACGAATATTAATTGTGAAAAAGTTTCGAAGAACATGATCACAAAATTTAGTTAACGATTAGATATTGGAAATCTTATCTCAGTTCATCCTGCTTATTTCAAACAAATAAAATATTTATCCAACATAATTAGAATAATTTTTTCAGATTTAAAACAAAATTTCATAAAATATATTATATAGCCAAAATTTATAAATATAATTTATGATTTTGTGATATTAAACTATTCTGATTTTATATTGATAACAAAGATAATATAAGGATCTCATCTCTTTGATTAGAGTGTTGTTATGATATATTTAAAAATTCCACGTCAAGTAGAAGTTATAGGTCACAAGTAGTATATATACATTTTTCTTCTTTAACTTCTTGATATTTCTCACAAAGACAAATTTATGATAAAGTTAATTTTAATAATATCATCCTAATGAACCTTGAATGTTGAAGCAATAACTTTTATATCACAATAATAAGATTATATACGAAAAAAGTACTTAAAAGTATGTTTTTAAGTTGAATTGTGATTATTAATTGATTTAAGTTAAGAAAACTTTGAAGTAATAAAAAACATTGATTTTTAATTATAAAATAATTAAAATAATTGTAGAAAGTAATTAAATTGATTTAATAAAATATATGATAAATACTTCAACAGAAATTAGGTTTTATGTTTTAATTCAATGCAAAAACACCAAATTATACACTTTTAATTTTTATTCTAGCATTCAGATTTTTCTAAAAGTCCTAATGTTTTAGGAGTAAATCTAAACTATAATAATAAAAATTATAATGTCTTAGCAATTTTTGTTATAAGTTTACACTAAGATCAAAATTTTGATGTTAAAAATGACTAATGATTAAAACTTTATGTTTAGAGTTCAATATATTAGTTGTTCTATCCTAGTCTAGGTTCTAACATCGTATTTAATAATCATATATCCATAAATATGCAATTAATCAATTATTACACAGGTAATAATAAGAATACAATATAAGAATAATGGACAAGAAATATAGTGAATATAAAAAATCACAAAAAGTTTAGACACATTACCTCTAACTCCATAAATAAGAGAGTTAATTACTCATATATATTTTGAACTCTAGAAAAGAATAAAGATGAATGTCTCCAACCTCCATCACGTGCTTCTACATTCCCTCCTTTTATCTCAAGTGTCCTCCAAAAAAAATGAAGTTTTAACTTTCAAGCCCTCTATTTACAAATTTTCAAAACCTAGAACTCTTCGGATCATTGTTGGGTGAGTAAATATCTTTTTGTTAGGCGAGTTAGTTTGGTTTGCTAAGTGAATGAACCAAAACTAGACTGAACCTAACATTTGTATATAATTTTTATAATTGAAATAGTATTTTGATAATTAATTTTATTGAAATATTCTTCAATATTTAATCATTGAAATTGAGATTGAAAGTCGAGAGAAATTATGTGCAATAATTATTGCACAACATCAAATGAACGAGAACATTTAACACACTATGTGTGTGGTTTAAGGAGCTACTTTAATTTATGTATTTTTATTTTATTTTACTATGTCAGGTAATTGTTAAGAAATAAGAAAAATATAAACAGTTAAATGTAAATAAAAAATGACACAATTGTAACAATTTTGAACCGTCAAATAATGCTGTGAATAACTAATTGAGGATTGGTTTATAACAATTTAGATCACTCTTTTTATTGATAATTTTTTGTTGGTAATTTACTTTATTTCAATTTACATGTAAATTTTTCATCTTTATTATCTTCTTCATCTATCATTATTCATTTTTTTTATTCATTTATCCTTCCATTTTTTAAATAAAAAATAAAAAATATGAATGTTGGAAATGAAAAACAAAGTGTTGATTGAGATTCATGAGTGAATTCAATAATTTAAAGATATTTATAATGTTGATTCATTATATAAGTAAATTACTTATTAATTTCATTTGATAATAGATACATTAACACTTAAACACCTTAAATCTTAAATCAAATTGAAAAACATATAAGTTTAATAATTTACCATAAACAAATCCGAATTGAGTTGATTTGATTCTTTCATGTGACATTGAGAATAATATCAAACCCAAATTCTCGAGAAACACTAATTAACTAATCATTTTAAATTCTAAAAGAATAGTCCATGAACATAATATATTAAATGTAAGCATGCTCCATGGTTTCTTGTCTCGTCGTCTAAGAATAAGAGTGTCGTTTTCTTCCTTTTCTAATCCCACATATACTTTTCTTTTCTCCTACTAAAGGTATCTACACTGAATTCTAAACTCAATTAAAACTTTGCTAATATATTACATACATGTATAACATATTTCGGAAGATATATTATATCACTTAAATTACAACATTTGAATCATTTTAACTTTTACCAGCAATTCTAGCTTTTCTGTAGATGAAACTACCTTTTTAATGTCTATTTTTACTATGTATAAATAAATGACTGAAAGAAAAAAAGTAAATTTTATTGGAAAGTAATATCAAATGGTATTTTCTAGTTATTGAAAACCTGAACATATCAAATTATTTTAGTTTATTTAGTTTCAATTTCAAAGCTCAAATAAGTAACGTTGTTAAATATATATAATTATTATTTACAATAATATTTTCATATAAATATAGTAAAATGATTTCTTATAAAATATACAGTAATCTATTAATAAAAACAATAAATTTCTAGTTAACTTTTGTCAGTGATTGGTACAATTCAACTTTCTTTTCTGTTCGTATTTTAATTTCTTGCTTTGTCATCACTGACCCACCACCACCATCTACATAATTTATTTACCATTGACTTGACTCACTCAGCAACCTCAAAAAGTTATAAGATTTTTGGTTCAGCTATCACTTGGACTGTTCTTGACCAACCAGAACTCCATTCTCTCTGTGCAGAACTTGGAACTCTGTAACCAAAACCAGTCACTGTTCAGAGCTACGAGGATAAGGAAATCTATTTTTTCTCGGTAACCAAATCTTATTACGCTCTTTCTTAGATTTCGCCGAACCATATACCTCTTTTGTTTTTACTAAATTTCAGACATCTTATGTTTTCTCTGTTGTTCAAACATACATGCTCAAGATGTTCCTTAGCTCAGTTTTCTACACAGTAACTGTTTTCTTGGATTTGGCTCACCTGGTTCTTCAATTTTGAAGACAGGACATTATATGTAAAATTTGAACCTTGTTTATTCGGTCTGGTATTTTAAATTTTATTTTCTTGAATAATATTCCAAAATAAAATAAATGCCGAGAGATTTTTTTCCAGTTTCCTTCATCTCACTCCACTCGTTTTCTTGTTGTACCCTTCAATTATTGTTTCTTTTTAAAATTTTAAAAAATTATTACAAATTAGTACAGTGATTGAATTTGGTTTATATTTGCAGGGGAACAGCTGTGCAGAAACATGTGGCTCGCAGTACAACAATAATCAGACAGCAAAAGCTTTCCATTTTCAAATGATAAGTGTGTGACTATATGAATATATTATTATCATATAATAACATTTGCCAGGACCTACCAGTGTTTCAACATTTTTTTTAATAAACACTATTTAGGTTTTAAATTTTTATATTTTATTAATTTCAAAAAACTTCAAAGTAAAAAATTTACTTTTGCTATGGTAATTATATCTGCATCCCTTGTAGCTTTATTTGACTTTTTCTTTCTACATTCTCATGATTGCAATCTCATACTAAGATAGAAAAGAGTAAAATACCGTAGTCGTTGCATCACGTCATTTCTGCTGACGCTGTACTCTTACATTAAGAAGAAGAGAAGTTCGATTTGGGAACCTCATTTAGAATGTATGTTACCGTGTTTTAGAAAATTTGTTTTAAAAGATTATATTCTAGAATGAATTTATTTTATTTTAAAAAATTTGTTTAAAAAGTATCATATATTCTAAAAATTCTAAAATACATTTCATGTTTCTTAAAATTTGTTCTAAACATCTTATTTTAGAAATTTGTGTTTAACTGTTTTACCTATGAACTTTAAGTTCATATGCTTTTTTGTTTTATATTTTAATTTGTATTTCTCTATTTTAAATTTTCTACAGTTTAACCATAAAGTACAAATATATAAAATAGTAATATATTATTAGATTATTAAAATGAGTATTCTTTTAATGGTGTGAAAGTATATGTTTTGTTAGTCATACTGTTACATCTTAGTCAAACTTTAAGTTGGAATTTTCTGTAGTAGTTGGACTTTATTTCTATAGGCACTCGAGAGTCACAACGAGAACATATTTTTCTCTGTTTTGCGTAAGCTTTAAGAAGCAGTTCACATTACTCCAATAGACGATAAAAACCGGAAGATTGTGAGGCCATGGATATCTAAGTGCTTCACTAATTACTGAAAGTGTATATTAATGTCACTTTATTGTAATTTGAATGTTCTGTTTGCAGAGAAATGGCCTTATCAGACTCAACATCTTTCCAACGACTGTTTCAAAGGGTTGCTTCAGCTCAGTTTAGGAGGCCTCTCCTTCATCTTGTGTCATCTCGTAAGCTTTCTAGTAGATTTTTTTCTCCAAGCTGAATCATTGAAAAATCTGCTTCACTTTCATGATCATATACAATTTCTGCTGCTAATGTTACTGTCTCTGAAACAATGTTTAGTTCTCTATAAGTTAAAAAGTTGCAGTACTTAATAAGTAATCATTAAGATAACTGATGCAATATTACAAGCATTGTAATGTGTCACTATATATTGACAGTTATACTACTCTTCAGTTGAGAGTCTCCTCTTGTTTTGGCATCTTAAAACAAGTTTTCAAGTAGGGAGAAGATAACCGTAGATGTCATTTGTCTTAATTTCAGTTTTCAAGTAGGAAAAAGATAACCGGTGTTACATGTCATAGGTTCAATAGAAGGTACACTATGCAACACTGAAAATATCATGACTTCAGCACGGGAGGAGGTATAGAACCTAAAATGCAAGTTCATTATGTAAAAGAATTCAATCATGATTCAAGACTACGTTAAGTTTCTCTTCTAGTCAACACTAATCCAATCATTGACCTTTCTCTATATTTGAAGTTTCAATTACCTCTCAACCCTATGGATAGTTATTTATTAGGATAGTCTAATGTTGTAGGCTTGGATTAATGTTGTCAAAACGGTATATAATTCATGAGCTAACATGGTCCATCACGACTTCAAGCCGAATTATTGAAAAAAAATTTGAAATTTCGATACGAGTAATTTTTAGTCTAGCTCATTAAGAGTCCGACTTACTTGGGTTAAATCCCGTGATGAGTCGGGTTGACTTATGAATCCACCTAATTATTACTTTGTCTTTCAATATTATTAGTTAATACTTTTTATTTTATTTTATTGTGGATGAGATAAAGAAGAAGATGTTTCAAAAGAAAAATATTGTAGATTTATATATTCAAGATTTTAATTTTATAGATAAATAATGACACAAAAACTATTAAATACTTATTTGTTTTTCTTTTGGATTGTATTTGGAATTTAAGACAGTGTGGATTATATATATTACCATCACTAGTTATATCCCTTGAGTTGTTGCATGATTAAAGCTAAACAATATGCTATAAGATTGGATGAAATGTTTAGACCGTAACATACAGAATTCAATTGACAGAAGAAGGCAGACAAAGGTACCTCACCCAGTGTGTTCCCCTTCACAAAGCAGCACTAAGGGGTGACTGGAAAGAGGCGAAGAAAATATTAGATGAAGATTGGACGCTGCTGAATACTGCCATAACAAAAGGGTGGGCAACAGTGCTCCATGTTGCAGTGGGAGCAAACCATGAACGCTTCGTGGAGGAGCTCGTGAAAGTAATGACCCGAGAAGATTTAGAATTGCAGGATGACAAGGGAAACACCGCATTCTGTTTCGCAACTGCTGTGGGGAACGTTAATATTGCTGAGATCATGCGCAGAAAAAATGAATCTTTGCCAACAATACGGGGTGGACTAGGTGTCACTCCTCTTCACTTGGCCGTTTTACAAGGAAGAAGGGAAATGGCTGAGTATTTGTTTCCTAAAACTAAAGAAATACTCTACGATGATGATTGGGTTACACTGTTCCTCATTTGCATTGACTCCGGACTCTATGGTAAGCTTTTTGCATGCCTCTGTATAACATCTTTTCTATTTTACAAAATTTCATACGTGGTGGACTTTGAAAGATTTAAAACCAAGAAAGGAATCCTAGGGTTTGATTCATTCTCTTCCCACCGTTTTCTAAGCAATTTTGTTATACAAAGCAATCAATTTCTGATTGAAAATTTATCAAGTTCAGACTTTTTTTTTTTATCAAATCAAGTATGTTAAAAGGTAGAAGGCAAAGATAGCTATGAGATTTTTCCTCGTTCTCTTCATGTGTTTTCTGTAAGTGCTATTAGAAGACAAGCTTTTAGAAAACAAATGTATATTAGAGACACATACTCACTAAAATAGCTCAGAAACAACAAATTTTTAAAACAGAAAGCGTTTTTGAGAATAAATAAACAAAGTCTAATCGGTTAAATTCCGGATGATAATGGAATTTCGAATAGTTTAATGTTCCATTAATGACTTTGGAAGACTATTTTTTGATTGTTTAAATAATTGAGTTCTTCCTTTACTTAGGAGTGTGAACAACAAATATATCACAATGTACACTTAACTACATTCTTACTTCTATAAAGTCATCAAAGTTTGAAATGCACATATTTCGTACTTGTTGCAGAACTGGCTCTGGAGATGCTAAAGGAGAAGGAATCGTTAGCTTTTGCTCGGGCTGAAAACGGTGAGACAGGTTTACACATTTTGGCTCGAAAGCCTTCTAATAGCGGTTCCGGAAGTCTACTACAGTATCCGAAACAGTTCTTGCACAAGTGTAAGTGCTTATAATAATCATTTCTATCATGAAAATCATTACATTTTCAATTGTTGATTATCTATTCATAGAATGTATATTTTGCTGGTAGTAATATTTGTTGTTGCTTTATTGAACGTGTCCCAAACCTACACTCAGAATTCATGCATGTTAATTGTGATGCATTAATATCAAATCCAACACTTTTAATGCTGTTAAGGTTTTTTTTTTTGTTACTAGAGTCAATTACCTTTTAAGGAGACAAGTAACTAATAACTAGCCATATATAATTGTGTGCCCTAGGCATCAAGCTGAAAGATCCTCCAGCACTCAAACTTACAAAACAGTTGTGGAATATATTTCTTCAGCTAGAGGATTCTGAGATGATGGAAGCAATAAGGGAACCTTCACAAGTAACATTTCTTGCTGCAGAAGTGGGAAATTTCGAGTTTCTATCAGTGATTATGAGCACTTACCCCGATTTATTATGGGAGTTAAATACAATGGGTCGGAGTATAATTCATGTTGCTGCCTTGCACCGACATGCAAGTATCTTCAATTTAATACATGAATTAGGTCCAATCAAAGAATTTCTATTCACCTTTGTGGATGATGAAGGTAGCACCTTACTCCATTGTGTTGCAGAAATAGCACGACCAGATCGACTTAATATAGTTTCTGGAGCAGCTTTTCAGATGATGTTAGAATTGACGTGGTTTGAGGTATGATGCATACTATATATAAATACACGCTTTTATTTGTTTCTTCCTTTCCATGTTTTGATCACTTTATTTTTATATATAATGATAGAGTTATTATCCTTTTACATTTTTATTGGGTTGTTTGATTTCAGGATAATACTGCATTCTTAAAAAATCATGTTCACATTATTAATATATGTAGGAATATTATTGTTATGAATATTTGGTAAATATTTAGTAATTTTAGTAAAAGTATATTTATAAAAGCTTGTAATTATGAAAAGTAACTTTCACTCTGGTATAAATACAAGAGATACCCACTTTTTATTGTGAGAATAAGAAGTAAAGCAAATGTGATCGTTTTTATAGTCTTCCAAAATATTTTTCAAAATTTATGGCAAACCCAATATCTTATATTGCGACGTAATTACAAAGCATTATCTATGATAAATTATTTACTTAATTTTAGCCATAACTAGAAAGTTATACAACAATAATTTCTTATTAGTTTATAGTGTAAAACCTTTATATTTATCAAATTATTGAAACAAACACAATCTTAATTTACACATAAATGACATTATATATATGTACACCTTGATATAGTACATAGTTACTTAATTTGTGAAACTAACATAACTACATTTAATTTGGACATTCTTAGTTCATTAAAATATACATAAATGACATTGTGTACAAACTCTTGATGTCATATAGGAGGTGAAAAAGATCATGCAACCACTGTATATAGAGCTTCCGAACAATGAAGGCATTATTCCTCAAGACCTATTCACCAATAAACATGAAGATTTGTTGAAAAAGGGAGAGTCATGGATGAAACGAACAGCAAGTTCTTGCATGGTGGTTTCGACTCTAATAGCTACAGGAGTGTTTTCTGCTGCCTTCAGCGTCCCAGGTGGTACCAAGGATGACACAGGATCTCCCAATTATTTGAAAAAACCTTTATTCACAGTGTTTGCATTCTCAGATGCATTGGCATTGATCTCTTCTTCCACCTCAACTCTGATTTTCTTGTCCATTCTAATCTCACGATATGCTGAACAAGACTTTCTCAGTTCTCTACCATTCAAGTTGATATCTGGATTAGTGACTCTTTTTGTTTCCATAATCAGCATGATGGTAGCATTCAGCAGTGCTTTCTTCATAACCTATTACCATGGTTCAAAAGGGGTTCCTTTTTCCATTGCTGTACTTGCCTTTTTACCAATATGCTTATTTATATGCCTGCAGTTTCGTCTCTGGCATGACATAGTGTATTCACACTATATTTGTAATTCTCTGTTTAGACCTAGTAAACGCATGATTCAGTAGAAAGATTGAGCTTTTGTTCAGGAATCTATACTGCTAAAAATGATAATTTTATAGGTATTTAGTAAAATAGCAGGTTATGAAATTCAAGTTTAATTCAATTTTACAAATGGACAAACAAATAACAAATTTTATTAATATTGATTTCAAATGACGTTTTGTCTATTTTAACTTATAAAATCAACTTGGAAAATGAATTTATATTTATTTATATATTTATAAATTCATTTTATTTAATATGGAATCTAAAACCATTACTAAATCTCAAAATTAAAAAGTCTAGTTCTTCTTATAAGATTTGTTCTGACAATTTTTTTCATGAGAAAAAACATACATATTAAACTTCAAACATCAATATATAAAAGAAGTGGATTAAGTTTAACATTAATTTATAATACACTATTATGAACAACAATTACAGTTCAATCAGATAACCTAAATATTGTCAATAAGAAAATTTGAGTTTTTGATAAGTTATTTCCCTTTATGAAAGTACGTTATTCTTTAAAAAAAATCATAATTCAAATAAATCTATAGAAGAAAAATAAAAGTACAATATATTCATAATACTTTTCATTAAGATACATCAATTAAATGTCGTTTGGTTTCTAATGCTCCAGGCGTGCTTCCTGAGAATGAAATTTAACTACACCTTTGTGGAAAAATCTAGGAAATAACATAAAGTAATATATATATATATATATATATATATATATAAAATCTAAAAGATATTGGTCAAGAAATTAAGATAAGAATCTGAAGAAATATAATTTTTTTACAAAAAATATAATGATAGATATAAAATTTGTCACTATTAAATATTTTATTTGTGACTAATTTTTAATTTATTCTTCTTATAATAAGAACATAACTAATATAAAATGTATTAATTTTTTATAATTTAATTGTGATCAAATATTAAAATTTTCATTCATGAATACTTTGTTACTAATATCAAATATTATATGATAATTTATTTATATATAATAACTAATATAAAATTTATTGAAAATTTATAAAATAATAGTGATCAAATATTATTATTTTTTCAGTGTCATTGTCACATTTTTGTTACAAAAATTATTCACTTATTTTCTATTATTTGATTATTAATTTAATCTATGTATGTCTTTTATTTATAAAAATAATATTTATTATTATACTTTTTTGTCGACAAAAAATAATATTATATGATAGGAAATATTTAAGGAATTCCAATTATTTTACAAAATGATTCTAAAACAATTTAATAAATATACAATATGAAAACCTCAAGAGACAGAAAACACTGAAAGCCCTAATTTTTCTTGTTTCCATGAAATTATTTGAACTTTGGTTTACAAGTATTTTACCTTTTATATTTAATTTGGTTTCAAATTTATATAGATTTGCATATTTTTAATTAAGTATTTATTATTTTATTTTTCTTTGAATATTCAAATTTTATGTTTTTCAATTAAATTTTTGTTATTTAATTTTTTTATTAATTAAATGACATGATTGTTATTTTGTCTAATCATCTTATATATTTTTCTTTTGGGATTCAAAAATATGAAAATACTTTATTAGTATAAAAGAATATATACATAATATAAAATAATAAATAATTTTTATTGTTTTAATGTTTTATATTAATTACATAATTTTTTTTAACATGTGAAGATAAGAAATACAATGACTAAACAGGATAAGAAATGAAGTCATTCAATGAATTGAAAAAATAAAAACATTTATAGACAGACAAAAATTTAAAAGAAAGTTAATTAAAAACCCATATTTGAAATTTAATTAAGCTCACTTTTGTTTTATTATAAAGCTTATAAATTATAATTTATGTTGGTTAAATTGATATAACTTGCAAGATAAAGGCTCTTGATTGCAATTTTTCACTGCTAATTTTGAGAAGTATGAGAGGGGAAAATGTTTTTTTCTTTTATCAGTAACCTTCAACACTGTCTTTGGAAAGTTAAGCCTTTCCTAATTTTCCACCAACAACGTTGTGACCCCACAAAAGCCTGACAAGTATGTCTTGTTGCTGAAATTTTCCACAAAAGTTCCACAATTCTAATTCGATTTTTATGCTGCCAGCCACTTTTTATGTTTTTGTTGGTTTCAGTGTAGTGCTGGATGACTCTGCTCATGCAAACTCAACTTTACTTCATTAAACTCAACAACCGTCATCTTTTATTTCCTTTACTTTTGTTTAGATATATTTTTCTAATTCAAATTTTTTGTACCTATATCCCTTTTTTTCCCTAACTCCTCTTAGTATTATTATACACACTGGAATTTAAATTCATGTTATATTATCATAGTTTCGTGTTAAAATTAAATATAAACTATTATATAAATAAAGAAATGGATGAATATAGATAGGATCTACTGAAACCTAAATCTAATAGAGATCGATATTAACAATATATACAACACTAGAGAAGATTATTTTTTAAAATAAAAAGAACTTGGGTCATGGAATAAAATTAACTATAGAAAATCTTAATCCAATAATATCATACCCATTTTCTTTTTTGCTATAACTAATATATTTAACATTTTTTCTTCAGCATTTTTTTATCATTTATTTTAGATATAATCATTTCATTTTCGACAATAAGATGATATAATCATATTTCTATTAACATAATATTATATTATAATAATGAAAATTCAATATATATATATATATATATATATATATATATTGTATACAATATATGTCTCTTGTTTCATAGTTACCTTTCCAAAAAGGTAAAACTTATTTTAGTTTCGTTCTCATGTGATCAGGTTCTAATTACTTGGAAACTCCCCTCTTGGGAGGGTTAAATATTATGTGGTGCTTGATTCAAGGATTGACTTTCTTTTCTTAATTTATTGGATGTTGAATATTTGGGTAAGACCATCGACTTTGTTTATTAAGAAAGTTGGAGGTGCCAATGGCTCAGCTCCTCTTAAATTGTGGATGCTTCTAAGAAGTTTCTTTCACTGGACCACACAATTATATGATAAATTTCCATAACATGAAAAAGAAGAAGGGGTTTTCACCATATATTCGGGGATAATCAAAATTAAAAGAATTGATTAAGGAAGATACAAGTATATATATATATATATATATATTTTAGTATAATAGTAAAACAAAATTTGAATTTTTTTTTTTAAATTCACTCTCTGAATATATATATATATATATATATATATATATATATATATATAAATTTAGTCTGACCCTTATTAAAAAAGGTTATATGTACACAGAAGACTTACTCCAAGTAGGTGTGTGTTTATATATATAAATTGGCTAGTTAGTCAAGTTATGAGTAGTTGCTAAAGTATCATTAACGACCGACTAAGCATAGATAATCACTTGAGCAATGAAGAGATGAATTTTGTAATTAGAACTCTAGAACTTTAAAATTTGTCGTCAAAGCTAATCGCTCAAATAATGATTTGAGCTGTATGTAATAAAGAGTAAATGTTGATTCTTTCTCCTTTTAGAACATGAATATTTTCTAACACTCATCGGTTGCTCTAACAAAGAAGAGACCGAATAAATTTTATCTCTTCCCTTTAGAATATCATTCAATTGTTGAAGTCATATTCAAACAATATGTTATGTCACTTAAGAAATAAGGATGTTGTAGCTCAAACTATATGTTTTCACTAAAGTTTGAACTCAAGAGCTGTCTTTTTGAAGTAGTAGTTCTTCTTTAGAGGCAAATTATGATTCTTAACTTACGTGTTGCAAAAGGAACTTATGTTTGCAAAATATGAATCTAATGTAAACTACTATAGATCAGGTTGTGTACGTATTATAAAAGGGCAACTTAAGTACTCTTTTATAAATATATAATGTTTCTTTGCTGATAAAAATAAACCCGGTGAGTGAGCTTTTATGTGTGATTAAATATGAATAATTATTGTGATTTTATGTTTAAATGAATAATTAGTCCACCCTTTTAGTTTCTGTTGGAGGTAATAGTCATGTTTTAATATGAAAATAGATTATTCTGCAGAAATAGAGTAAGCAAATCCATAATTTCTCTTAGATATTAGATAATTCATGTGGTTTTGTTTCAGTTGTATAGAATAGACACGCGTGACTATAAATTTTGTCCTTTTAACAGAATGTTAAGATATTGTAAACAGCATGATATGGTAAGCATTTGTCTATTTTGGATTTATTTTTTTTATATCCGTTGACTCTCAGAGAAGACTAGCTCTATTACATCGCAAGCACGTCTCTATCAGCAAAGCAAATTAAGGTTTGTTTGAGTGATTTATTACGAGGAAAGTGCAATGCACCCAGATAAACACATAATTTAAAGGAAGATTCTTCATCATTTCTTCTTTTGTAAGGACTCTACCTTTCTATTCATATGCTATAACTCCATTTCATTTAACACGGCAGTTCCAACCATCACCACCACCACTTGCACCATCTTCTTCTTCTTCTTCTGGGTTCTTTTTCTCCTTTTCACCTCTTCTTCTTCCAACTTTCTCTTCTGCTATATTTCTCCAATTCCAATTATCAGTTTTCCTCCTTCATACCCTCTACTTTCTTTCCTCTCACTGTCTTACCTCTGCATCTTGGTGATCATTTTAGTGCAGACAATTAACTGTAGGAGGAAAAGCTCCCCCAAGAATTTCACTTTTCAGGTACGCACTCAACATGTTCTTCATTCGGTTTAACTGTCAGTAGCAATTTAGTACAATAATTGACCTAAAGCTAGAAGAGGGAAGTGCACCCATGCAAACTTGGATTATTCTCACTGACGGCTTGTTTTTTGTGACACCATCATGTTTTACTCTACTTTGTTCATTCCTGTTTAGGTGCTGCTAAATTTTATTGTTCTTTTATATATCACTTTTTCTTCTTTCTCGTGGTAAAATTCATTTCTTTATATAAAGTTGTACTGTTAGGTTTACTTTGGTGGTATATACTTCAATATCTTTTCATTTCCTCAACCTGCAAGTGGATCAAACAGTAAAACAAAAAATAAAAGAAACCGTCCATACGCATCTATCAATCATCTTTCTTTGACCTTTTACTTTAGTAGAGTTTTTATATTCTAAAGAACACTCAAAAGAAATTGTTAGTTCCCAAAATTTCTTTTCAATGTTTATATATATATATATATATATATATATATATATATATATATATATATATATATATATATATATATATATATATATATATATATATAATAGGTACCGTTCGATCCCAGCCAATTGCATGCTGCCTCACTTTCAATTTGATGTGCTGATAAAAAACAAAACTTTCAATTTGATGTTCAAGTTTTCTTAGTCAATATATATGTGACTATAAATATAAAATACTAAATTTTATTTGAATGGTCAAAAATTAGAACAAAATACACACGGGTTCTTGTAGGTGGATATATATATGTGATTGTATTATTTTAATTTTGATAATGTTTTATATATATACTTGTATATTTGTGGCATAAATAATTAATTATTTGACATATTTTGTACAGCAAATTTTGATAGGGAATAAAGTTATAACGATATGGATTGAAAAACTATTATCTATTTATAAGAATGATTTAAAATATAAATAAAATTTTGCATTTTACATTCTGTAAATTTTACATACTTACGTTTTAGTTTTTTCATGGGTGAATTTTGATTAATCTAACCATCCAAACCAACACATACAATTGTAGGTTGATCAAGTGGTGGAAATTTAATGAGTAATATGAGGAGTGAAGGAAAATCAATTCGGAAGCCACCATATTTTAATGGCAGAAAATACGATGAATGGAAGGAGCGAATGATAGTATTCATTAAATCTATTGACTACAAGCTTTGGCTTGTGATTAAAAATGGACCCACAATTCCAACAAAGGTAGTAGATAATGAGGAAGTGCAGAAGAGTGAAGATGAATACGATGAAGAAGATATGAAGAATTTGGAATTGGAAGCAAAAGCAAAAAACATTTTATATTGTGCCTTGAGTCCAGAATTTTTTGAAATATTTTCAGACACTTCAAAATCAACCAAGCAAATATGGGATGCTCTTCAAAGGTATCTTTTTTATTTATTCATTTATAAGGTATTTGATAATTGCTGCTGCTGATGATCACTCAATAACTTTTTCCACATATTCTATCATCGTATCCTTCCATTTCTAAACGTTTTATTATTATGTGAAATATCTAATAAGCTAATTATAGAATTTTAAATAATGTTAAAATGACACAACAAAATGAAATAAAAATATGTTATTTGCTTTTTAGACTTTGTCCACACTAACCTTTCATTTAAATGATAAAATTCACAAAAATAAATTAATTAAAGAGTAAAATATACATTGAATCTTTATTTTATTCTACATTTTTTACTATTATTTTTCTCCTGGTTCCTTTTGTTATATTAAATATCATGTATATTTATTTGTACAGGCAAATGACAGGTTCTCCAACTCCTACAAGACAACTGTCCGACAATACAATGGACTCAGATACGGATCAATTTAACGAACCTGACCAATACTTTTTACAGGCAACAAGTAAGATCGAAATGTTTTTTTTTTTTTTTGCCTTATCTATTCTCTTAATTATTTTAATTAAATACTCATATATTTTACATTTTTTTTGTAAATAATAGTAAATTCTTATTTTTTTTATCTCTAAATATTTTAATTTTTTTGGGATGATTCCTAATTAAAATTTTGACTTATGTTATTTCTGGAATATTTGTCAATCAGCCTTCTTGCTATAGTCAAATAATAATGGTAAATGATATCATTAATTATTAATTGTATATTTTATTAAGTAATTATCATTGTTTTTGTTATATGAGAAATGTGTTAACATTGAAATTATCATTGTTAGTTTAAAGGAAAACTATTAAGAAAGATTGAAACTGATGAAGACTATATAAAATGAATGAAAGATGATTGAGAACTCTTATTTATTTAAATGTGAATTGCGTACATTTATAATACTTGCTCTAACAAATAAATTGACTTAGATAAAACACAATTACTTTCTCTTAAAATTTAGGAATAGGAAAGACTTATTCAATAAAAAATAATAAAGATAAATTAAATAAAATATTCCTAAAGCATTTTCCTAACACTCCTTGTAAAAGTCCGATCAATCTAGCTTCAAAAAAAAATATCTTAATCGTGAAGTGTGAATTCCAACATAACTCTTCTTGACAGCTTCACCGTTGATTTTATTAGCACCTTCAGGCTCCTTTTCTTCTTCGTCTTCATAGTCAAGAAACTCCTCATCATTCCAATAACGTATTAAATTGTTTCCTGATTTGTCTATGGTCAAACATGATACGATCATGGCCCTAGCATTGTAGCTAGAAGGGGCAACAAATACATCACTTTGAAGGGGCGTGTCCTTAACCCTATCGACATTTCTAATGAAAGAATTTGTTTTGCCTCCATGGCAAACTACAACCACATTGAAAAGGATCAACATTAATGTTGAAGCCATTGCTGCAAAATAAAAGAAACTCTTTGCACCCAAATATGATGAGGATGACTTAGCTTCTTGTGCCAGATTTCTGTCACATTTTCCTTGAATGAAAAAATGGTTTGCTTCTCCTCCAATGGTTTTAGAGCAAAGCTTTTACCTTTCATTTTCACCTTGAACATATCTTGACCAGCTGCATCTTTAATCAAGCAATTTTTGTCTTCAAAAATAACTCTAAATCCTCTTTCAATCAGTTGACCAACGCTTAACAAATTTTGATCAATTTCAGGAACGAAAAGAACGTCCGGAATAAGCTTTGTGCCTGCACAGCTTGCAATTGCAACTGTCCCCTTGCCTTTGACTGAGATATAATCACCATTACCTATTCTAACTTTGGTGACATCAGTTGGCCTCAAATCTCTGAAAAGAGCCTTATTGAAGGTAATGTGGTTGGTACAACCGCTATCTATCAGCCAACTTTCACTTGATTCACTGCTCAAGAAACAAGTAGCTACAAATAGCAGGTCTTCCTATCAGCAGCCTTAGCTTCTTCCTCATGTTGTTGATTTTGGTTTTTGCATATGACAGCTTCATGCCCAAGTTGATTGCACTTGGTGCATTTAGCGTAAGGTCTTTGCCAGCATCTGAATGGAGGTGACCCATTTTGCCACAATGTTGACAAGGTGGGTAACTTTCTTTCCACCATTTCCTTTATCGTAATTATTTGTATTGCTCTGACTGCTGGTTGGATGATTCTTCTTGTAGTTTCTAGCTTGAAGGCTTTTGACTAGAAGAGCACCTTCAACAACATGATCTTCCCTCATCAAACTTCGTTGTTCTTGGGCTTGGAATGCATGTAGCACTTCTGCAAATGTGATTTTAGACAAATCCCTTGTGTTCTCCAAAGAAGCAATAGATACCAAGCAAACAAGTCTAAATTTGGGGCAAATATTCGTTGTCCAAAAAAAAATATCTTAATCGTGAAGTGTGAATTCCAACATAACTCTTCTTGACAGCTTCATCGTTGATTTTATTAGCACCTTCAGGCTCCTTTTCTTCTTCGTCTTCATAGTCAAGAAACTCCTCATCATTCCAATAACGTATTAAATTGTTTCCTGATTTGTCTATCGTCAAACATGATACGATCATGGCCCTAGCATTGTAGCTAGAAGGGGCAACAAATACATCACTTTGAAGGGGCGTGTCCTTAACCCTATCGACATTTCTAATGAAAGAATTTGTTTTGCCTCCATGGCAAACTACAACCACATTGAAAAGGATCAACATTAATGTTGAAGCCATTGCTGCAAAATAAAAGAAACTCTTTGCACCCAAATATGATGAGGATGACTTAGCTTCTTGTGCCAGATTTCTGTCACATTTTCCTTGAATGAAAAAATGGTTTGCTTCTCCTCCAATGGTTTTAGAGCAAAGCTTTTACCTTTCATTTTCACCTTGAACATATCTTGACCAGCTGCATCTTTAATCAAGCAATTTTTGTCTTCAAAAATAACTCTAAATCCTCTTTCAATCAGTTGACCAACGCTTAACAAATTTTGATCAATTTCAGGAACGAAAAGAACGTCTGGAATAAGCTTTGTGCCTGCACAGCTTGCAATTGCAACTGTCCCCTTGCCTTTGACTGAGATATAATCACCATTACCTATTCTAACTTTGGTGACATCAGTTGGCCTCAAATCTCTGAAAAGAGCCTTATTGAAGGTAATGTGGTTGGTACAACCACTATCTATCAGCCAACTTTCACTTGATTCACTGCTCAAGAAACAAGTAGCTACAAATAGCAGGTCTTCCTATCAGCAGCCTTAGCTTCTTCCTCATGTTGTTGATTTTGGTTTTTGCATATGACAGCTTCATGCCCAAGTTGATTGCACTTGGTGCATTTAGCGTAAGGTCTTTGCCAGCATCTGAATGGAGGTGACCCATTTTGCCACAATGTTGACAAGGTGGGTAACTTTCTTTCCACCATTTCCTTTATCGTAATTATTTGTATTGCTCTGACTGCTGGTTGGATGATTCTTCTTGTAGTTTCTAGCTTGAAGGCTTTTGACTAGAAGAGCACCTTCAACAACATGATCTTCCCTCATCAAACTTCGTTGTTCTTGGGCTTGGAATGCATGTAGCACTTCTACAAATGTGATTTTAGACAAATCCCTTGTGTTCTCCAAAGAAGCAATAGATACTTCATACTTTTCTGGCACCGTTACCAGAATTTTCTCAACAATGTTGGAATCAGAAAAATTATTGCCCAACAACCTTATCTTGTTAGCATTCTTTGATTTTTTTTCAGACTCTTTCATCCTTTGCAATTCAAATTTCTTCATTAAATTAAGCACCTGCATGCTTCTTATTCTTTCATCTCAACGTACTCTTCCTTTAGATAATCCCAAATTTCTTTGACTGATTTAAGAGTCATAATTCTTGTGAAGATGGTTTGAGAAACCCCAGCAAATAGATATGATTTGGCCTTTGCTTTTCTAGTTTTTCTCTCCTTGTGAATTTTGATCTAGGCCATGGTAGGATTATCCGGTAGCGGAAGAACTTCATACTCTACTTCTAGAGCTTCCCAAAGATCTAGAGCCTCCAGGTAAGTTTCCATTTTGACAGTCCAAAGATAGTAGCTTTCTCCATCAAAGACTGGAGGTGTAACTTGTGAGAAATTTGATTTAACATCCATTTTCACAGGTTCCGTAAGAAAAGGGCTCTGATACCAATTGTTGTTGGTTTAAAGTGACAGTAGCAAGAAAATGAAGAATAAAAGATTGAAACAGGAAGAGTATATAAAATGAATGAAAGATGATTTGGAACTCTTGTTTATTCAATTGTGAATTGCGTACATTTATAATACTTGCCTTGCGTACATTTATAATACTTGCTCTAACAAATAAACCAAGATAAAACAGAATTACTTTCTCCTAAAGTTTAGGAATAGAAAAGACTTATTCAATTTAAAATAATAAAGATAAATTAAATAAAATATTCCTAAAACATTTTTCTAACAATAAACAATATTGTCAACTTAATTCAAAACCTAGAAAACTTTATAGAAGATTCTAAGAAAAAGTTTTTGATGTTTTGTGTGCCACGTTTAGAAGGCAATTGGACAGGAACAAAAGTGATCTTAGACAAAGATACGAGACTGAAACATGCAGTAATAACAAGTGGTTGGAGTACACTACTACATGTTGCTGCAGGAGCAAACCATGTTCAATTTGTGGAGGAGCTGCTGCAAGTGCTTAGTGATGAACACATCGCATTGCAAGATAGTAAGGGCAATACTGCCTTCTGCTTTGCTGTTGCTTCTGGAAATATGCGCATTGTTGAATTATTGCTGAAAAGAAATGCCCACCTATCGAGAATCAGGGTGGAGGATGTTGGTTTAAAATGAGAACAGCAAGAAAACAGGGAATGAAAGATTGAAATAGGAAGAGTACATTTATAATATTTGCTCTAACAAATAAATCAACTTAGATAAAACAAAATTACTTTCTCCTAAAGTTTAAGAATAGAAAAGACTTATTCAATAAAAAATAATAAAGATAAATTAAATAAAATATTCCTAAAACATTTTTCTAAAAATAAAGAATATTGTCAACTTAATTCAAAACCCAGAGAACCTTATATAATGAGTGTAATGTTTCAGAAGATTCTAAGAAGTTTTTGATGTTTTACGTGCCACTTCACAAGTATGGTTTTGAAGACAATTGGACAGAAGCCAAAGTGATCTTAGACAAAGATATGAGACTGAAACATGCAGCAATAACAAGTGGTTGGAGTACACTGCTGCATGTTGCTGCAGGAGCAAACCATGTTCACTTTGTGGAGGAGCTGCTGCAAGTGCTGAGTGATGAACACATCGCATTGCAAGATAGCAAGGGAAATACTGTCTTCTGCTTTCTTCTGAAAATATGCGCATTGTTGAATTGTTATTGAAAAGAAATCCCCGAATCAGGGGTGGAGGATGTTGGTTTCAAATGAGAGCCGCAAGAAAACAGAGAATAAAAGATTGAAACAGGAAAAGTATATAAAATGAATGAAAGATGATTGGAAACTCTTGTTTATTGAATTGTGAACTACGTACATTTATAATACTTGCATTGCATACATTTATAATACTTGCTCTAACAAATAAATTGACTTAAATTTACTTTTAAAGTTTAGGAATAGAAAAGACTTATTCAATCAAAAATAATAAAGATAAATTAAATAAAATATTCCTAAAGCATTTTTCTAACAATAAACAATATTGTCAACTTAATTCAAAACCCAGAAAACCTTATAGAATAAGTAATGTTTCAGAAGATTCTAAGAAGAAGTTTTTGAAGTTTTGCGTGCCACTTCACAAGTATGGTTTAGAAGGCAATTGGACAGAAGCCAAAGTGATCTTAGACAAAGATATGAGACTGAAACATGCTGCAATAACAAGTGGTTGGAGTACGCTGCTGCATGTTGCTGCAGGAGCAAACCATGTTCACTTTGTGGAAGAGCTACTGCAAGTGCTGAGTGATGAACACATCGCATTGCAAGATAACAAGGGCAATACTGCCTTCTGCTTTGCTGTTGCTTCTGGAAATATGCGCGTTGTTGAATTGTTGCTGAAAAGAAATCCCCACTTACCCAGAATCAGAGGTGGAGGAGGTCACACCCCTCTAAAGTTTGCTCTAATGCAAGGAAAATGCTACATGGCACAGTTTCTCTATGACAAAACAGAACAAGTATTCGAGGATTTAGACCGAAGATCCTTGTTCTTCACCTGTGTCGAGACCGGAAATTACCGTATGCAATTTTAATGAAATTTAATTATGGAGTGTATTGAAAAATTACACTCCTTTGTTTTACAGTAAAGCATGCTAAATATTTATCAAACATTTTTCAGACATGGCCTTACAAATGGCAAGAGAGTGTTCCAATCTAGCTTGGGAACGTGATCAGAATAATGATACAGCTTTGCATCTCTTGGCTCTAAACAAAAATCCTATGGATTCTTGCTGTCATTCTCCACAGCTTCCCAATCCCATCAAGATCAATCCAGGTAAATTCTTATATTCAAAACATATAAGCAAAATTAAGACACGTAACTTAATTTTTATATAGAGTGTAGCTTTCAAAATTTCCTTTTTCTTTTACATATGTTTCATTGCATAGCGGTCGATTTTTTGTAGTGCAGGAATGAACCAACTTATGATCTTTCAATTGGTTAAGTATCTCTGGAAAACCATGCTGCGCCACAAAACCCTCTCGGTGTTGGAAGTCCCACATCGACTAGAGATAAGGCCAAATAATAATATATAAGTGAGGTGCAAACCTCACCTTACAAGCCGGTTTTGTGGGGATGAGTTAGGCATAAACTCACTTTCTAATATGGTATCAGAACCATGGTTAGAGCCTATCCTAGCGAGTTCTAAGTGGACATTCTATTCTTCTCTTCCACCCGCAATCGGGCCGCTATCGGACCACCCAATTTCTACTATCACGCACGAGATGTCTATACCTCGGCGTGAAGGGGGTGTGTTGGAAGTCCCACATCGACTAGAGATAAGGCCAAATGATAATATATAAGTGAGGTGCAAACCTCACCTTACAAGCCGGTTTTGTGGGGATGAGTTAGGCATAAACTCACTTTCTAATACTCGGAGGCAATTAAAATCATAAGTGAACCTTATCAACTATTGTTCGACGCTGCTGAAGTTGGTAATTTTGGATTCTTATCAGAACTTATCAGTGCTCATCCCAGTTTGATATGGGAAGTTGACAACAAAAATCAAAGTATAATTCACACCGCAGTTTTGTTTCGCCATGCTAGCATCTTCAATCTAGTACATGAAATAAGATCCCAAAAGGATCTTATAGTAACCTATATTGTGAAAGAAGACAACCCTTCCTTTTCTTTACCGAAAATAAAGAACAACAATTTGTTGCATTTGGCTGCAAAGTTAGCCCCACCAGATCAACTTGAATTAGTTTCTGGAGCAGCACTTCAAATGTGCCTTGAGATAATATGGTTTGAGGTAACCTCCTACTTCTTTGACTTCTATAAATCTAGAATGTGTATAAACTGTATTATAGTTATATTTTATAATCTTTTATACTAATTCTTAAATGTGTGCAGAAGGTGAAGAAAATAATGCCTCCATCGTACGTAATAATGAAAAATTCTGATGGCATAACTGCTCAGGAATTATTCACAACAGAACATGAAGGGTTGCGAAAAAAAGGAGAAGAGTGGATGAAACGTACTGCAGAGTTTTGCATACTCATCTCCACTGTTATTGCTACCGCAGTGTTCTCTGCTGCGATTAACATACCAGGTGGTATTGATGATGAATCAAAAAAACCAAATTATTTGAACCAAACATCATTTTTGGTATTTGCAATATCAGATGGAGCTGCTTTCATCTCATCTTCAACTGCAATATTAATATTCTTGTCTATTCTCATGTCACGTTATGCCGAGTATGACTTTTACAAATCACTACCTTTGAAGTTGATATCTGGACTCATAACTCTATTCATCTCCATAGCATGTATGATGGTAGCCTTTGGCAGTGCCTTTTTCATAACATACAACTACGGTTCCAGGGTTATACCAGATTCAATTGCAGTACTTGTTTGTCCACCCTTGATTTTGTATATAGCTCTGCAGTTTTCTTTATGGTCAGATATCATATATTCAACTTTCTATTGTAGGACTCTATTTCGACCAACCAAACGAATGATCTATACTGTTAAAGATATATAATAAATTCTTTGCTCGATATGTATATTAATTTTAATGTGATTGTTTTATCATTATGAAGAGACTGTACTAAACTTTTGTGTCGAAATAAGTCAGAATATGCCTGTTACAAAAAAGAAAAAGAAACTAAGAATAATATTATATTTTTTTATATATATGTTTTTTTTGTCCATTAAAAGAACAAAAATGATTCTTTGACACGGCTAAAGAAATTGACACTCATTTGACACGGGTGGGGCCCAATTTTTCTGAATGTCATTAAGGGCAAAGTTGTCATTTGCGGTACCTGAAAAGTTTATTGAAATTTTTTGTTCCTTTCATAGTCGACCCTTTCATCTTGGAAGAGGAAGTCTAGGGTTAGGGTTGAGAGAGAGCGAGAAAGAAAAAAAAAGGAGAACTCCATGGCTGCCACAGGCTAGACGTGATCAGTGATCAGAAGAGTTGGAACCGGCAAAGTGCGAAGCATGAGGTTTGTCCCCTTTCTATTCCTTTCTTGTTTTGTCATCATTTCTCTATCTTTCGTTTTCTTTTTTATTCATTTACGAAAACCCTAGAATAAAGGGGCAAAGGCGTGAGACAGAGAGTTTGGGTGGTGCTTCTTCTTCCTCTCTTCTTTTCTCTTCATAACGCGAGAATTTGAGCGGTGTGACTTAATCGGAAGGTGCACGTGATCGGACGGTGGGCGGTGCTTCTTCTTCGTTTCTTCTTTTGTGTTCATTTTCGAAAACCCTAGACTAAAAGGGGCAAGGTTTGATAAAGATGAGGTTGAGCAGTTTTAAATGCATAAGACCTCTTATGCCATTTATCATGAAAACCTTGACACTATTCCTTGTGTTTTATAACAAATTTGGGCCTTATCTTTTCTTTGCTTATTTAGGAAGAAAAAATGTGTCTACGTTTAGTATGTGTTTGGTTCACTGATTTCAAGTAATTTGTTTTATTTTATTTTTGTTCAAATGTAAAATAAAACAAAGAAGCACGAAACAAATTGCATTTGGATGAAGGGTATCGGTTTCAACATTATGAAAATGGTCCAATAGGTGAGATCCTCGGGCTATTAACTTGTTTTAGGTTAATATTATTGATTCAGTTGTATTCTGCACTTACAATCTTGGGTTATGCATTACTCCTAACTATTTTCTTTCTCTTTGTTTTTATATTTCAAACCTAGAGAACATATCTAGCTAGATTTAGTATATATTGTTAAAGAATATGCTTGAAATAACACAAAAAGAAAATGAAAATTGACAATGCATAGCCCAAAAATCAGGTCAACATAAAGAGAACTTTATAGGTGGTTATTACTGACTTGACACTATACAGGCAATCTCAGAATTTTGTCAAGATCTAGCATACCTTAAAGAAGTGTGAAAACTTTTCAGATTTAGCTGACATATTCCTCCTTTGCACTATTGTTTGTATTATGCAATGTTACTTTAGCTATCTTAATTTAATTTAAAGAGGCACCATGTTGAAAACCACCGAAAAAATCATTATATTTTTTTGAATCTGTGATATTGTTATGGAATTAGTTGAAAGGGAATAAAAGAGTATAAAAGTGGTAAGTAATTTAGATGACAGTTACACTTTAAGAAACAAGTATGAGTTGGTTCCTATAAGTTGGATGTCTTTTTGGTATATGAGTGGCAGATGAAATTGAGTAGGTTGAAAATTTAATTATTATATATGGTAACGCCCATATGTTAATTTTTCTTTTGCTGACTTTGGTGACTTTCATTTGTGGTAAGAATTTTCAGGTCATTATTCCAGCTCCATTATGGGTTAGTTACCCAAAAATGGCAAGGTTGGCTGATGCAACTCGTGTGATTCTTCCAACATCAATATTTGATAATTTCCTCTTAGATCCCAAACTCCTTGAATCCAAAAGAACTGAAAGTTTGAGACTGCTCATTCTTTGCTCGCCATCTAACCCAATTGGATCTGTCTACCCTAAGGGATTACTTGAAAATATAGCCAGATGGTTGCAAAGCACTTTAGGTTTCTGGTATTGTCATTGAATACATTCACAATAAGATCACTAGTGCTTCAATGTTTTCAACCTAAATGATATATTCTTTAAAGATCTTGATGGTTGTTTTATGCAGGTTCTCTCAGATGAAAATGAACACATAATTTATGGCCCAACAACTGACACTAGCTTTGCATCTTTACAGGGAATGTGGGACAGAACTGTAAGTGTAAATGGATTTTTTAAGGTGAGTATGTAATTTTTTTGTAGATTTGAATGGTGTGTTGTTCATTCATTTTTATTTTATATTGAAATGCTTATGGTCTATTTCACAGTGTGGTTGCAATGAATGATTAGACATGGATGCCTATAAACTTGATTATGATGTTTTTGAGTTGTTTTCATATAGGCCTTTGCAATGACGGGTTGGCGGCTTGGTTATATTGCTGGTCCAAAACATTTTGTTGGTGCATGTGGAAAGATCCAAAGTCAGGTATGCTTTATTATTTTTTGGCATTTCATCTGGCTCATCCTATGCTATACTTGTCTTGATTTCCCTTTGATAGAACAATACATCAAACGAATTTAGCGAGATTTAGCATTTCATTAAGCTTTTAGCATTCATTTGGAATCAGTTGGACTTTTATTTCTATACCATATTATATGCGAGATGTAGTGGTCGATGCATTATATTGAATTTAGTTCACTTCAGGGGCCATTAGTATTTCCCAGAAAGGTGCAGTTGCTGCGTTAGGTCTAGGTTATGCTGGTGGGGAGTAGTTTCTACCATGGTTAAAGCATTTATTGAGCGAAGGGATTTCTTGGTAAAAAGTTTTAGAGAAATAGATGTTGTCAACATATCCAAACCCCATATTACAGATTTAAGATTCTAATATCAACTCGATTGGGCAAACCTGTAGGAATCTTTACCGTCCTTTGTGTTTTTGGGCTTGCTTAGACATAGTATGAGGTCCTTGTTTTGATGAGTTTTGATTGGCCAACTCTATAGTTGCTTCTAAAATGGGCAATTTATTTTCACGACTGCCATCCTCACTTTGTCTGACTTTGGTCATTGGTTTAATAATAATAATAATTAGCAAAATAAATATTATTGATTGAACTCCATGACATGGATTACTTTAAGTAATTTAGTTTGGTTAAATAGTCATAATATGCATCAACAATTTATTTCATCTGAAATCATTTTATTTTCTGCTTTGCATATGCAGACTGCAGTTACTAGAAGATGACAAATACTTGTCTTCCACCTATCACATCACGACAATGGTAAAGTTTAAAAGTGTTTTGTACTGTGGTGATATATGTATTCTGAACTTTTTTTACCACTTTGAATGATATTCCGCTTATGTTCAGGTTTTTGCAAGTGATATTGGTTGCCCAATTGATGACTTAGTACGTCTATCAATACCAATTGTTATCAACAAGCCTCCAACACGTTTCGTTGATGACATCCTTAGCAAATTGACTCCACCTGTTCACAACGACAAACCTGAAGGCAGTGGATCAAAGAAGAACTAAAAGTGGAACAAATTGAGGACTATCATAATACGCTATTTTGTATTTCAGTTTTATCGTTGTTGTCAGTTTTGAATATTGTCCGTGTTTACATGGATTTGTTATGTAATATAATTAGTGAAGTACTAAAGTCAGAATCATGAATATGTTGTTGCATTAAGTGGTTATGTAATGTATGTTATGCTCCAAGTTTTATATGATGTTCCATTATTATTCATCTTAAGCTTGTAGAAATGATGGAAATGTTTTGTGATATAATTATGTTGAATTGTTTTAAGACTTGTCCATTTATTATATCAGTTTCAAGTTGTGTTACACACCTTACAATTTCAAAACAAATATTGGATAGTCCATTTTGTTCTTTGAAAAACACGTGTTATAGAGTTCCACTATTCCCTAATGATCCTTGGTTGTAGTAAGTGGTTATGTATAAAGTCTTATTTGGTTATTTCTGAAATATGTTTTGAACAACAATAAAAGTGGTTTAATTCAATATCAATCATAACATTTGTTAGGTACAGTAAGCATATATCTACTAAGTACTATGTGATTATTTCTGATGTATGTTATGTACGATAATAAAAGTGGTTTAATTCAATATCAATTATCACATTTCTTAGGTGTAGTAAGTGGTTATGTAATAGGTCCTATGTGGTTATTTGTGAAAGAGGTTCTGTACAACAATAAAATTGGTTTAATTCAATATCAATGATCACATATCTTAGGTGCAATAAGTGCTTACTTACTAAGTCCTATGTGGTTATGTGTGAAAGAGGTTCTGTACAACAATAAAAGTGGTTTAATTCAATATGATCATGACATATCTTAGGTGCCGTAAGTGGTTATCTATTAAGTCCAATGTGGTTATTTATGAAAGAAGTTTTGTATATGTGGTTATTTTTGAAAGAGGTATTGTAAAACAATAAAAGTGGTTTAATACAATATCATCATCACATATCTTAGGTGCAGTAAGTGGTTATGTATTAAGTCGAATGTGGTTATTTATGAAAAAGGTTTTGTACAAGAACAGAAGTGGTTTAATTGAATATCAATCATTCATTTCTTAGGTGCAGTAAGTGGTTATGTACTTAGTCTTATGTGGTTATTTATGAAAGAGGTTTTGTACAATAATAGAAAAGGTTTAATTGAATATCAATCATTCATTTCTTAGGTGCAGTAAGTAGTTATGAACTTAGTCCTATATGGTTATTTATGAAAGAGGTTTTGTACAAGAATAGAAAAGGTTTAATTGAATATCATCATCACATATCTTAGGTGCAGTAAGCGGTTATGTACTTAGTCCTATGTGGTTATTTATGAAAGAGGTTTTGTACAACAATAGAAAAGGTTTAATTGAATATCATCATCACATATCTTAGGTGCAGTAAGTGGTTATATACTTAGTCCTATGTGGCTATTTATGAAAGAGGTTTTGTACAAGGATAAAAAAGGTTTAATTAAATATCAATAATTGATTTCTTAAGTTGTTTAATTCAATATGAATCATTACATTTCTTAAGACAGATTTCATCAATATGGTTGCCATCCAAACTTTTATGAATAACCAAACTTAAATTTTCATCCATAAAGCATTTTATAATCAGTCATAAAATTCATAAACATTAAATAGTGAAACTTATTCTTCATTACAAAAACTAAACATCCTAAAAACCAATAACATTCATTGTGTCCTAATCAATCATATTTCGTTGACATTCTAATCAATATGTACATTTATTGTTCCCCTACTTCAATGTATTGAATTTGGTCATGTTGTACAACTTTATGAGTTAATCAATGCCTAAAGCATCCCAAATTTCTTTAGTACCCTAGTGCGATGAACATTATCTTCGTGTAATACCCACTGACAACCCATCTGTTGTCGCACAACTTGTAATTGTTCCTGCAATAACAATACTCTTGTTAAATATTACACTTAAGAAACTTTTATCAATAAATCATATGCAAATAAACATATACATAAATAAAACAAACCGTTGTGTAATCAGGCATTTTTTTTCCCCATCGAATTTAGGTAAGTGGTCCCATAACTCCATATATTTAATCACCAACATACCACAATCATACCTACACATTAAATAAATATTAGAAAGAAGTGGTTATTACTATTACAAGCTTCTACTGACTTGACCTACAGGGAAGTGAGAAGCACACTCAACCATGAGAGAGCACTTCTAAACTACTATTACAAGCTTTTCTGAAAAAATAAAATTCTCACTCACAAAATTTCAATCAAGTATGTCCTTAAAAGGACTACAAATATATCCTTAACAGTTATCCTAATTGATAAAATAAAAAATTAAGATATTCCTAATTTTGACATTTTTAATTATAGTTAAATTTTGGCTTCATGTCTCAAAGAACACAAATTTACTGCTATGGTATCCCATACTGTCCTTTCAGTCTTCAGCATCAGAGAAATAAACCAAAAGGAACAATTTTTCTTTTTAAGTTTTGCTTAAAAAACCATGGATTTTTCCTTTTTTTTCTTTCATATTTTAGCTTTAACATAGTTTGATCAACAACTAATTGTGATATGCATGCACCTATCGTTGTCAACATGTTCTTGGTAATGTATTATGTCCTTTGTTGTCATCTTCAAAGGGTGATGTTTTCTGTTTGGACCAATTACAATTTAATTATCATAGTATGTTATAGCTAATGTTAATAACCCTTAAGTTTGGTTATATGCCCATATTTTTCCCTCTTCGTTATTGAAAGACCAACCAGAATCAATCATTATGTTTATCTTGTACATGAAGTCTTTCTTTTATATATATTTGGTTTTGCTGTTTTAAAGCTTATGCATTATTAGGAGGTGATTAAGGCAATGTCTCTTTAGCAATCTTTCGATTTTACCTTTAAGTCATCACAATAACAGTAACATATATGTTTACAGAATTCACAAAAAATGAGTGAAGACTACTCAAAATCAAAGCATTTGTTGTATAAGTGAATCTGGTATTGCATAAGCAGTTATAGTGTCTACCAAATCGACTAAAAATTTAAAAGGTGTCGACTTTATTCTTTCCTTATGAAAGGATGACAGAGAAACATTTAATTCAACTATAGGTTGGGTTTGTACTTGGTGCCTAACTCTAACTCTACCCTGCAAGTATAAACCAAACCATATCTTAGTATAATAAATGCAACAATCTACCTAATAAATATTAAATTGAAACAATTACAGCATATTTACAGGTTCATTGACTTCTCTGTCCATATCACTATATCCTGCACATTTTACCAAACACAATCAACATCATTGTATAATGAGAGTGACAAGTTCAATTTAATATATTGGTAAAATAATATGTATTTAACTCATTCATATCATCAGATTTTTCACTCAATTATCCAGAACAACACATTATTCACATTGCAATCACCTAAGGACAACATTACACACCAAACAGTATAAAGGCAGTACCAATGCGTAAAACATATCCCTTTCATTTTCATACATCTGTGCATGTTCAAACATATTTTACAGACATCCCCAATTCAACCCTTCATCCCATGCACCATAACATAGAGTCATATAATGTACAAAGCATATTTTATCATGCACTCTACTTTATTCAATATCTAATATGTCTTAACAAAACATAATCATGGAATCAGGTTCATGTATAAGTTTACTTATCTCATTTAAGCAGTCATTTTATTAAAACATGTTTTTGTATAAGGGTACAACAAAGCATAATTAAGGTCAACACAATCACTCCATCCAACATTAGAGTCTTAAAGTTAGATTAACAACACCCAACCCTTTAACACCCATCATAATAACACAAGTAATATTAGCATTACTATACATCTTTAAAACATATATATATATATATATATATATATATATATATATATATATTCTACCATCAATTTACCATTCTAACATCAATCGTGGTCCACCAAAATCATTTCAGGAAGTATTGTTTTTAGAAAAATAGCAAGATTTTATACCAGTTTTATAACAACCAACAACAAATATTTTATGTTGCTTTTTAACCAAAACATCAAAGATTTTTCTGCAGAATTTACAGCAATATAGCAAAGCTTTTATATATGTATCATAACAACAAATAGCAAAGCTTTTTGGTAGCATACAACAAGGCTTTTGGGAGCAAACAACAAAGCTTTTGGCAGGAAACAAGAAGCTAAAAACAAAAAGATACAACAACAATTTCTGCAGCATTTTTATGTTAAAACAGTATAGTTTTTGGTGCAGTAACAGCCATCAAAACAGCACAATACAACAAGAATTTTAGTGCATTTTTAACAACATGGGACAACAAGGTTTTATCACATTTGAATCAGCCCAAAACAGCGTAAACAACATTATTTCGATGCAAATAAAGAACTCAAAATATACTACAAAGTACCAGCATTTTAGTGTACAATTTGTTTTATAAAAACACAACATCAGTATTTTTATTACAATTAAAAACAATACTTGGTATATCATGACTAAATGGAACTTAAAAATCAGTTATACTTTGGTAAGAGGTCTCCATCCCTTTGTTCTTTCTATATCAGAATAAAGCTTTTTCATTCCTAAAGTGCTAATCATGACAAAGAGGAAGATGACAGATTTAAAGAAACAACCCAAACCCACCACGGTCAATAAAGTTCTTAGATGAAAAATTATCACTGCCTTTCTCAAGCTCCCCAACAAACAAACAAATGGACCACATTTCTTTAGTGCAGTAAGTGGTTATTTACTAAGTCATAAGGTGATTTGTACAACAATAAAAGTGATTCAATTCAATAGTAATCTTATTTCTTCAAGTAATGTATTCATAGTAATCTTATTATTCTTACCGTCAATGCAGTTAAACATTTGATTTTTTCCTGCAGATAGACAATAACTAAAAAAGTTATTAATTCAATGCAGTTAAACATTTGATTTTTTCCTGCAGTAAGTGGTTTTTTCATTCAATATCAATATCTTGGGTGTAGTAAGTGGTTATCTACTAGGTCCTATGTGGTTATTTGTGAAAGAGGTTCTGTACAACAATAAAGGTGGTTTAATTGAATATCATCATCACATTTCTTAGGTGCAGTAAGTGGTTATCTACTAAGTTGTATGTGGTTATTTATGAAAGAGGTTTTGTACACAAATAAACCTGCGAGATGAAACAATTAAATGAGACCTGCGAGATGAAACAATTAAATGAAAATGCAAAACTATTTTATATAGATGATAGAGAAGATTTGTTGTCTGATTAGAAAAGAAAAAAGTAATTATATATTAATTGAGGTTGGAGGAAAAATGTGGTTTGTGGGATGAAAAGGAAAAAGAAGAATGATACTTCCCAACTGCTAATAAATGATGATGCACATCACAAAATCCAGAAAAATCAAGTGATCACATACTAAAAAACAAAACTTTCCACCCTTCGATCTTTAGAAGTCAAGGTAAATATGCTAGTCTGCAATATTCCAATATCAAGTAAACAAAGCCAATAAAAAAGCCTTGCCAAAGCCAGATGGTAGAAGACACATAGAAACCTGGCTACTACTTACCTCTTGAATCTCACATCCATGGAAGATAAGGTCCCTAATGATCATAAATTCTGTTAGCTTTCATAGCCATTTTCAAATTTCAAACAAAACAACCATCTCCTAACATTAATTATAGCTTCAGAAAATTCCAAGCAACTACATCCCGCTTAGCCAATCATGCTTAAAAATTTCAAAAGGACTAAATTTAAAATTGCCAATAATCAATTATTGGACCCAAGAAAAAAACCTTGTGAACTCGACAACACTAGAAATGGTGAAAAATTAAGATTGCATCACTGCAATTGGCAAACGCTAGACTGACAAGATTAAAAAATATTTTATAGACCCCTCCCAGTTGAATAAAAATAGATAAAATTCAGTAAGTTTAGAATGATTCATGTAAAGATTTCATTCACAAGGCGTAGCATTGATGGAGGGAAGAAAGTGGAAAAGATGGGGATGATATATAAAGGCATGTTTTAAATAGGGAGGTTAGCATAAAGAGTGGTTACAAAGCAATGACATGGATGGATGGGAAAAAAATGAGGAATTGCATCTGCAGAGTGGAGTGTAGGTTTGATTCCTTTCATTTGTGTGTCTTCATTTCGAAGACTAGCTCGTCAATTTCTTCTAAAAAATTCTATACATCAACAAGCTTCAAATTTTTATTTTATATTTAACTATAAAACTTGTTTATTTTACCACCTCTGTATATTACGAGTACATATTACGACATAATGTATATCACCACAATGTGATATTCTAGAGCATATTGTTTTTGGTTACATAAAACTCACTAATACCATTTTTGTGTTTGGTTCCCACATCGAAAATGATAAAGCATTTGTACTGAAAATAATCTTGCAAAAATACATCACAATGTACTTCAAAAAGGAAACGCGAAATCAAAATAGAAAAACCCTTACCTCAAACTCACAATCGAGAGATGAGATTGGGAGCGGCACTAGCGATGGAAGCACCGAAGAAGCAGAAATCAGAATAGAGGCACTACTGATGGAGAAGAATGCTTGTGACAAAGAAAACCTAAATGGATTTTCTAGCGAGGAGCGCGAAAGAAGAACGTTTCCCAAATTCTATTTTTTCCAATTTTATCCTCATCCACTCTGCACTCTTTTTTCCAAAACGCTGATGTGGACCGTGTCATTTGAATGTAACTGACACGTAGGCGTGTCATTGTATCACTACTCTTAAAAGAATTACATTAGGAGAGATCATCGAGATTTCCAAATTATATATAAACACCACTTCTCTCCCTATATACAAATTATAGAAATTGTGTGGTTACAGTATATTTATCAGAATATAAATACTTAATAATCACCACTTCCCATGACCGAGCTTTAACATCATCTTGGCAAAAATTTACTGACAAACGTAGTCCCTTGCATCTGCCTCTGAAGCAAGCAATACCTAAAGAGAACGAATACTTCTTAAACAACTCTTTCTGATGTATTATTTCTTGTTAATATGTTCCAGAATTTTCCACACCTTCCTTTTTGTTCACTTACAACACCATAATTATGGTATCACTTATCGTATATCTATTAATATTCTTCCAACTCTTAGTTACTAAGTATAAGCGGTCCCTCACACATCCTTTTTCATCCACCCAATATGTTATCATTTTGAGTCAATCATTTTCTAATATTCTCCGCATTCATCGTATAGTACATTTGTCTGAGTGCCTATACCAACGTCTTTACAATTCTAATGAGCTTAGGTTTGCTCCCTCACAAATGTCAGTTACTCCATTCAACCTGAAAACTTTATGCCTAAACTAATTATAAATTATTGAGATTATTATTTTTTCCAAAACATATATTGGAATTGTATTTTCTGTTTTGGATTGTATTTTCACTTCCGCGCTGACGAAGACTTTCTCTTATACATTATGCATACTCGTCTAGAAGCAACTTGGAGTTGAGTCATCCCTTACCTGGAAAGTGCAGATGCCAAAGCCATGAAGTAACAGTGAGCAACAAATACAAAAGGAATATTCCAGAATACTTCTTCAATTGCCATAGAGCTACCTCTCTTCTACTATATAAACAGTCTCCTTCATTAACATCACACCGCAGCACCATCATCATCTTCTTCTTCAGGTTTCTTATTTCTCATCGTCATCTTCTTCTTCAGGTTTCTATTTCTGCATTACTCCTCCTCTTAATTTTGCTCTTTACTTTTAACCTCCGCTCTCAACTTCTGTTGCATTGTGGTTAGATGCATATTAGTATTTTAGACAGTAAATATAGTGTTATGTTCTACTATTATACTTAAGATTTATATATAGAGGTTGTTCGAGTATCTATGATATTTTCCTTTTAATTAAGTAACTTTTTTTCATTTTAATTCATGTTCTTTTATGTTTAAACTACAAAAATACTTCTTCTCAAGGATAGACATTTTAGTTTAAAAATATTGTTTTTTATATTTTTTATATGAAATGTAAATGATTAAGTCATACTTAAAACAATGCCTTGATAAGAAATTTTGCTTTCAAATACAGCTTTGATTATTTTTTATTATTTTCATGTTCAAATTATGTAACATAGTTTTAATATATATTTTTATATTTAGAAGCCAAAAAGTATACTTTTTTTAAACGTAACTTTAGTGTAAATTTAAAATACTATTAATTACTAATTTATATGAGTTTTAAATCAATAAGTATGGTGACTTGAAGGAAAATATCCAATCAAAAGTTCAACCTTTAAGATGAGTTATGATTAGGTTGAAATTTCAGTCGCATGTTAGAAACGAAGGGTTGTGGTACAATAATTGACCAAAGGCTGATAAGGGTGGGGAAAGTGGGAAAGCAAATTTTGAATAGTTGTCAGATATGACCATTCATTTATTGTACTCATTTTTTATCTTCTTTTTAGGTCAATTTCATAGTTCTCATATTCTCACTTTTTTTTAAATAAAAATATATGTTTCACAGTTTTTTCTTTTCTCTCTTGTGGTAAAATTCAGTTTCTCATCTTATTAGCTGTTCAAGTTTTACTGGTAAATTCTTATATTATGTTATAGTACTAGGACATTTTCCCAATTGACAGGACAATTGTCTGAAACGATATTTGAAAAACATATTTTAATACATGTTTTATAAATTCTTTTAATAATATTTATATATAGCATGTGTTGTTTTTATCTTGATTCATTATTTATTTATTATTATATTAAAATATTTTTAAAAGAATTACATTAAGATGTCATTGTCCACGGTATATTACCTTTGTACCAACGTTGTCAGTTATACTTTCTTCACGTTTTTTTAACCTACAGAGATAAAAGATAAAGATGGTGATACGGAACATTTTCAGTTTTTTTCTATGCGTTGTCTGTCTATTTATAAACGTGTACAATTACTAGTTACAGGAATCTAATGCTAAAAATGATAATTTTATCGGTAATTAGTAAAATGTGGAGATTATGAAATTCAAATTTAATTTGATTTTACAAAATCTATTTATAAGGCAAATAAATAATAAATTTTATTAATGTTGATTTCAAATCACATTAATCATCTTAAGAAATAAATTTTGCCTATTTTAATTTACAAAATCGATTTATAAAATAAATTTTATATCTATTTATATATTTATAAATTCATTTTATTTTGGAATCTAAAACCATTTCTAAATCTCAAAATTAAAAGTCTGTTCTTCTTATAAGATTTGTTCAGGCAATTTTTTTATGAGAAAAAACATACATATTACACTTCAAACATCAATATATAAAAGAAGTGGATTAAGCTTAACATTAATTTATAATACACTATTATGGACAACAATCAGTCCAAACCAGATAACCTAAATATTATCAATAAGAAAACCTAAGTTTTTGATAAGTTATTTCCCTTTATGAAAATGATTGTACGTTATTCTTAAAAAAAAAAAACTCATAATTCAAATAAATCTATAGAAGAAAAATAAAGTACAATATATTCATAATACTTTTCATTAAAATACATCAATTAAATGTCGTTTGTTTTCTAATGCTCAGGCGTACTTCCTGAAAATGTATTTTAACTACACCTTTGCAGAAAAATCTATACCATAAAATAAAATTATATATATATATATATATATATATATATATATATATATATATATATATATATATATATATATATATAATCTTAAAGATATTGGTCAAGAATTTAAGATCATGATATGAAGAAATATAATTTTTTTACAAAATATTTAATGATAGATATATAAAATTTGTCACTATTAAATATTTTATTCGTGACTAACTTTTAATTTATTCTTCTTAATATAAAATGTATTAATTTTTTACAATTTAATTGTGATCAAATATTAACATTTTCATTCACGAATACTTTGTTACTAATATCAAATATTATATGATGAATTTATTTTATTTATATGATATAACTAATATAAAATTTATTGAAAATTTATAAAATAATAGTGATAAAATATTATTATTTTTTCAGTGTTATTGTCACATTTTTGTTACAAAAATTATTCTCTTATTTTCTATTATTTGATTATTGATTTAATCTATGTATGTCTTTTATTTATAAAATAATATTTAATATTGTATTTTTTTTGTCGACAATAAATAATATATATGATAGGAAATATTTAAGGAATTCCAACTTTTTTACAAAATGATTCTAAAACAATTTAATAAAATACAATATGAAAACTCAATAGAGAGAAGAAGTACAAGAGACAGCAAAAACACTCAAAGCCCTAATATTTCTTGTTGAAACATATTCACACGACATGTCTACAAACTTACTTAGTTTCTCTTTGACACCTCTAAAATATTACCTACATCATATAATCTTCGATGAAATTATTTGAACTTTGGTTTCCAACACGTATGTCTTTGCTAGGTAAACCAACCTTCAAAAGTGTTCCAAAAAAGGTAAATAGGTTTATCTTTAATCCAGGATGTTAAAACGTGATAGAAATGAGTTTGTCCACCCTTGTTTTTGTATATAGCTCTGCAATTTTTTTTATGGTCAGATATCATGTATTCAACCTTCTATTGTAGGACTCTATTTCAACCAACCAAACGTATGATATATATAATAAATTATTTATTCAAAATGTGTATTCTTTTAACTGTGTTGTTTTATCATTATACAGAACCTTTGGATTGTGGAGCAGACAGTACTAACGTTTGTTTTGAAATGAGGCAGAATGTGCCTCTTACAATAACTACTACAAAACAGCGCTCAAAAGACAGGAGTTTTTTAAACAAGCGTTATATATAAATGTACAGAATAATAAATAATGCTTATTAAAAAAAACACTATATGACAATAGATAACACTTTTTTTTTGGTATTTATTCTAACACGATAAATAATATTTTTTATCTATTAAAAAAAATTTAGTTCTCCATTTTCCCTAAATTTTTAATTTTACTTCCTTCATATTCATCAAACCCACTGCCCCCAAATATCACTTTGTATTTGCCCCAAAATTTCTCTTTATGCTTTCCCAAATTCCAATTCTTATTCATCCCAAACATGCGTTGCATTCATCAAACATGATCGTTCTGAGTGGAGCAAGTCTCTGTTGCATTCTCTTCTCCGTCATTGCTCATCGGGCAAGGTTCATCATGTGCGGTGAAAGATAGGATTCCAAGTACTCTTTCTTCCCATTTCCATTTCTCCTAGAGTTAATCGAAAACCCTGATTATTTTTTATTATTTTCATGTTGAAATTATGTAACATAGTTTTAATATATATTTTTATATTTAGAAGCAAAAAAGTATACTTTTTTAAACGTAACTTTAGTGTAAATTAAAAATACTATTAATTACTAATTTATATGAGTTTTAAATCAATAAGTATGGTGACTTGAAGGAAAATATCCAATCAAAAGTTCAACCTTTAAGATGAGTTATGATTAGGTTGAAATTTCAGTCACATGTTAGAAACGAAGAGTTGTGTTACAATAATTGACCAAAGGCTGATAAGGGTGGGGAAAGTGGGAAAGCAAATTTTGAATAGTTGTCAGATGTGACCATTCATTTATTGTACTCATTTCTTGTCTTCTTTTAGGTGAATTTCACAGTTCTCATATTTTCACTTATTTTAAATAAAAATATATATTTCACAGTTTTTTCTTTTCTCTCTTGTGGTAAAATTTAATTTCTCATCTTATTAGCTGCTCAAGTTTTATTGGCAAATTCTTATATTATAGGACTAGGACATTTTCCCAATTGACAGGACAATTGTCTGAAACGATATTTGAAAGAGATATTTTAATACATGTTTTATAAATTCTTTTAATAATATTTGTATATAGCATGTGTTGTTTTTATCTTGATTCATTATTTATTTATTATTATATTAAAATATTATAAATTTAATAAAAAAAAATATATGTGTTATATTAAACTATTTTTAAAAAAATTACATTAAAAAATTACCTTTGTACCCACGTTATACTTTTTTTCACGTTTTTTTACCCTACAAAGATAAAGATGGTGATACAGAACATTTTGTCTTTTTTTCTCTCCTTCCTTTCAGAGCATGCGTTGTCTGTATATTTTTTAACGTGTACAATTACTTATAGTTACTCAATGATTTAACATAAATAGTTTAACATAAAGAGAATTACAAAAGTGTATATAAATTTTTATTTTTCCATCACATCATTTTAAGCTCACTTCTACATTAGGCTATCCAACCATTATTTCGTAAATTCACTACTAAATTTTCCGCATATTTTACTCACTAAAATATTTTTTTTTAACTTGTATATATATTTTTTTTAATGTTTAGCTATATCTTCTGAACAATAATTTAAAAAATAAAATGACATCATTTTATAAAATTGATCATTCAATTATTATTATTTTAACCTTCATATTATATATATATATATATATATATATATATATATATATATATATATATGGTATTAGTATTACATATTTAATAAATTGATAAAAATATGTGGAAATGATATTACCATACACAAACAATTTAAATAAAAAATAATAAAATAATACACTATATAATTAAATTTGTATTTATTCTATGTCTGTCTACTGCCTTTTCTTTTTTCTTTATTTATATTAAGAATATACATGCTTCTGTTGTGAATACAGTCTCTCAATATAGAAAGACAGTTCTGAGCAATATCTAGTTATACATGGAAATGGCTGACTCTTCAACTCCAACATCACAATCCAACCATACCATAATATCCAATGCAGATCCTGCGAATGCTCCTGACCTTTTCATTTTCGAAGAAGAAAATGGTAAAAATTATCTTACAAAAATAACTTTCTTCATTCATCCATAGATAAAACTATTTTGAATTAACTATGTTTTTAGTTTTTGAATATACATGTGAAATTGGAATTCATTCTTTTTTAATTTTAATATATTTTGGTTCTCAAACTTTAACAAATAATGAAGACAGACCTTTTAACCCAATGACACTAATTTCTCTTGAATAAACGGTATTTTAAACTAACATTTGAGTTGGAACATGTTAAAACGGGGCAATCAACTTAAATGTCATCTAAAACACATATAATATTGTCAAAATCAAGGCAAGAGAGAACATGAGATATTTCTTTGCTTATAATTGTTTGCTTATATTATGCAATTCTCTTTTGTTAAATAGACAGTAAATAAAACTTTTACATTAATATTAGATATTGCAAGAGATATACAATAAAGATAGAAATTGTAGGAGATTTTCTATTTACATAGTAATTGGTGATAAATCCTAACAACTATCTATAAAAAGATAGAAAATAGTCTAACAAAGATTAACAAAGATATAATAAAATACATTAGCATTTGTTCTCAAATTGATGGTGGTAAGTCAACCAACAACAATTTACTAATAAGAAAATGATGGTGTTGTCAAAACAAGGTTTTGGAAAATATATCAGTAACTTGAATGTCAATAGAGATGCCAGGTAGAGAGATGATAGTGTTGGTCAAGGCTTCCAGAATATAATGGCAATCTACTTTAATATACTTTGTACGTTCATGAAATACTGGATTTGTAGCAATCTGACTTGTATTATCAACATGAACAAGTGTATATTTAGGTTGAGAAAACTCAAGTTGCTCCAAAAGACCACGTAACCACACAACTTCAGCATAAGTAGATGACATTGAACGTCAGTAGAAGATTTAGAAACACAATCTTACTTTTTATATTTTCAAGAAATTAAGACACTACTAAGAAACACACCAACATGTAGTAGACCAACGAGTATCTAGACAACATGTCCAATCAACATCATGGTATGCCACAAGTTGTAAAGATAAGTTTTTGAAAAATAATAACCCAGATGTAGGTGATTCTTTAAGGTATCAAATAATGTGACGAACAACAGCAAAATGAAGATGATTAAGAGCATACGTAAACTGGTTGATCTAGTGAACAACATATGAAATGTCAAGTCTAGTAGTGGTAGATAGATAAGACTTCCTACCAAACGTCGATAGAGAATGGGATATGGAAAACTATCTCCTTTATCTTTCTAATACTTGACATTGACTTCATTTGGAGTATCAACTAATGTAGTTCCATCTAAAACCGCCAACTGAACCAGATCTTGAATGTTCTTTTTTTGGTTTGAAAATATTCCATTGAATTGATGATGTACCTCCAATCATAAAAAATAGGTGAGCTGTCCAAGATCTTTCATGTGAAATGTTGCATGTAGCTCATGTGCAACTTCTTAATTAAGTCATGATTAGTTCATGTAATGATGAGATCATCCACATAAACCAAAAGAAGGATATACCAATGGGAGACTTGTGAAATAAGAAAGAATAGTCATATTGAAGGCAAACTAAAGTAAAGTAGTATGAAACTTCTTAAACCAAGCCCGATGAGTCTATTTAAGCCCATAACATCGTAGTTTACAAACACCAGTAGAGAAAGAAGTAAGCATACCAAAGGGAAGTTTCATGTAGATTTCTTCTTTGAGATTACTGTGAAGAAAGACATTCTTCACATCCATTTGATACAATGGACAAAATTGAGAAGCAGCAAGAGTAAGGATTGTCCAAATTCTAGTCATCTTGACAACATGAGCAAATATATCTTCATAATCAATCCCATACTCTTGTCTATTAGTAAGAGCTACCAATCGAGCTTTATAGTGATCTAAAGAGCCATTAGATCAAAGCTTGACAAGAAAGTCCATTCACCTCCAATAGGTTTGATTGTGGGAGGACAAGACACAATGTCCCACGTGTGATTTTCTTGAAGTTCCTAAATTTCTTCTTGCATTACCTTTTTCCAACATTCATGTCCCATAACCTAGGTATAACTAGAGGAATAAAATAGAAGACAAGGTAGTTAATAAAGAAATAGGTGTAAAAACCATACCAATCAAGGGGTTTCGAGGATTAAATGGACTAACGAAGGAGGTGGGTCAGAATCAAGTATCGAAGCATCATCTTGAAGGGTGCCAAGAGGATGAGGTGGCGTCTTTCAAACATGAAACGAGGCTTGAATTGTTCCATAGTTTGTGAATATGCTAAAAAAATATGGCATAAGAGATAAAAATGAAGATGAAGGTGCAACGTATGAGGGAAATAAATGTTGGTTTTCAAAGAATATCACATTCTTACAAACTCTAATCCAATAAAGTTTTGGTTCATAGCAAACATAACCCTTTTGATTAAGAGCATAGCCTATAAAAGCATACTTAACATATTGATTAGTGAGTTCATGTTGTTCATGAGCAGGAAGATGCACAAAACAAACACAACCAAATGTACAAAGATCAGAGTATGAAGGAGAACACCTAAACAATTTATAAAAAGGAGAAACACTATGTAAAGTAGGAGAAGGTAATCTATTTATTAAATAAACAGTAATATAAAGAGCTTCACACCAAAACCTACGAGGATGACCATAATTAAACAGAGTACGAAATACATGAAAATTTGGATGACCTAACCAATTATGCACATTTTATTCAGTTGTTGATCATCTATACAATTAGAGAAAAACATAACAATATCTGGAAGGAGATAAGATAGTGGAGAATGTCATCCCACTTTAGGTCCCTTCAAAATTACCTTTCTTGACACTTAATCTTGTACTACACAACGAGAAGGAAAAAAGTAGACATTATAATCATGTTCAACTAATTAGCCAACATATGTAAGGTCTATGGAAAGACTAAGAGACACGAAAACATTGGGTAAAGAAGGGGAAATATCACCAATAACACTAACAATTAAGGAGGTGCCATCAACTGTTTGAATTTGATGATTGTAATCATAAGTTTTTACATTGGATAGAGACATAATGGAATTTTTCATATGATTAAAGGCTCCAAAATCAAGATATCAAGGTTGAAAAGAAACGAGAGTTTTACATGATAGACCAAAGGAAAAAAAAACTGACATAATAATCTTTTGTACAATTTCTAGAGTATGAGTGTTTGCAAAAAGGTGTAGGAACAGAAGCTGGAGCAGGCAATGTAATAGAACTTGAAACACCAATAAAGGGATGATAAGTAGTGTGTTGCTTCTTTTTAGGGCGAATGAGACAAGATCTGATAATATGCCCCCATTGCTTGCAATAGTTACAACATTTTTGTGGACAATCCTTCGCCAGATAACCAAATCCATTACAATTATAGCATTGGACAAAATTATTGTGTTGTTTCATTGATGCATGTGTTATGATTCGTTATCCCCCTAGGAGAAGCTCACTCAAGCAAGCATCCAAATGAGGCATAGGGTCACAATTCATTAGATTGGAACAACTAGCTTCAAAGTTAGATCGTAACTTCATCAAAAATTGATCTTTCTTGCTAGTCACGTGTACGATTTGAACAACAACTCAAACTTCACCAAAAATACCTGCATATAATATTTTAATATTTAGCACAAAGATTATGAAAATAAGAAAAATATTATGTAATCGATAGATTCCTTTTTATGAAATTGGTGATCTCATACTCTAATTGAAACCTCCGAACAACATTGGCTTGATGGTAAATCGTTTTCAAATAATCTCACATGTTCTTAGCAGTGTTGCAAGGCCTAAGATTAAGAATAAATTGAGGCTTAATCGAGTTAATAATCCAAGCCATTGTTTGAACATCTTTGCTTCCCTATTTTCCCAAATTCGTTATAGTGTAGGTGTTGGAACTTAAGCATCAATATGACCCCATAATTATTTTCCTTTGATAAAGAGCTTAAATTGAAATTCCTAAGCGACATAATTTTTTTCATTAAAATGAACAAGATATGATTCAGATTTATCATAAGACATGATGAAAGAAGAGAGAAAAATTGTGTGCTACTAGGTTAAAGCTCAACATGCTGTGTAGGAGTTTGACCTGTCAGGTAGGAGCTTAGCCTATCGGGTAAGAGCTCGGCTTATCGAGTAGGAGCTCGACCTGTTGTGTAAGAGCTCGGCCAATTGGGTAGATAACACCAACCTCATAAACCTATGTGCTGCATATGAAGACGACACAGTGAACTCACAAACCTTTTTGGATCAAGACAAAAAGAGGATGATAGAAGATCTCGATCATCCATAAGAGATGTTTACTCCAGCCCTAAGATACCACAAGAAATAATACTAAAACCCAACAAGAAAAGACCACAATTAAGAGAAATTTACTTAAACCCAAAGATACCCACAAGAAACAACATTAGAACTCAGGAAAAGATCATGCACTAGTGGAAAAATGTTGTTTAACGTCACCCATTAGACATCGATTATAGGTGACACCGACGTAAATTAATGACTGGTGGTAGGTTTGTAAATAAGTCAGGCCATGGACGTCCGGTTGTTGGATCGCCGATGTCTATAATGACATACACGTCGGTGCCACTTCAGCCTAACATTTATAGGTCTGCCAGGTAGGTGAATAGTCGCCATATAGACGTCGAACCCCTTCACAGCGACGTCTATAGTACAATATAGACGTCAATTACCTACTCACAGACGTCTATAATCTGACAGGTTGGTGGATGTAATTAATGATACACCTTATAGACGTCGGTTTCAAGGGGACGCGACATCTATAATATAATACACGTCCTCTCTTTCATAAACCGACGTCTAACGTAATGAGGTAGGCGAGAAGACAGACTTTTCCTGCACCATTGACGTCGCTTTTGATGGGGGCCCGACGTGTACTAGAGTGCAATTAATGCTCGTCACCTAATTCTCAGGCGTTTAGACGTCGAGTGGTCAACCACCGACGTCTATAGCCTGTTCGGAAGGCGGGAAGACAAAAATTTCTGTAAAAAATAGACGTCGCTTTTCGGCGACCGCGATGTCTATAGGCCTGTAATTAATTATGTTCACCAAAATCCGAGGCATGTCGACGTCCGGTAGCAGAGCACGAACGTCTATAGTATTATAGACGTCGGCGCCCCTTCACAACCGTCGTCTACTTCCCTGACAGGAAATGAAATGTCAATCGGTTCAGCGCCCTAGACGTCGGGCCCCATGGACACCAACGTCTAATGGCTATCAAAAAGTCACTTTAAATGTTATCTTGGACGTCGAATTAGTTAGATAACCGACGTCTAGGTGACTATAGACGTCGGGTCCTGGGGGAACCGATGCCCTTTTCATTTTAAATAAACTGTAGACCCTTCGCGACATTGCAACTCTCCTTTTTCTCTCTTGCGGCATTGCATTATTATTTCTTATAACATCATCGTCTTCCTCCTCTCCTTTTTCTCTCTTGCGGCATTGCATCCTAGGTGCGTGTTTTTTTATGGTTACCGTTTAAACTTTGTTTAGTCTTTCATCGATTATCTTCTGGTTCTGGTTCAACTGATAAAATTTGTTTTCTTGTTTTGTGTTTTAGTGCAGTTTTGTTCCTCTCTTGGGGTAATGCAATACCACATTCTTCCTTTGCTACCTGTCTCCCTGAAAAAGCTGCGTCTTTTGGATTTCTCGTGGCGTTTCGACCCAAAAACGACCCTGGGTCGTCGTTGCCTAGTTATCGTTTCACCGTAATTTTTCCCTCTTGCGGTTGAAAATGGAACTAAGCAAAGACCCAGGTTCGGTTTTGGGTTCAAATGTCATGAGAAATTCAAAAGATGCAAGCTTTTTTTTGGGGGAAACTAGCAAAGAAAGAGTGTGCTACTGGACTATCCAAAGACAGGAACAAAACTGCACTAAAACACAACCACTAGATTAGACGTTAGTTAATGCTTACACCGACGTCTATAGTGATTTTATACGGCGGTTAGTGACATGTTCGATGTCTTTATGTGCTCTTAGACGTCGGGTATTGCGCTCTCCGACGTCTATATATTGTCTTTAGCCGTCGGTTTACACGCCTGCACCGACGTTTAGTGACGTCGAACATTGCACTAACTGACGTCTGTATAGACGTCTGTTATGTGGATGTCCGACGTCCCATTGACATCACCGGCTATGACGTCGGCTGTGAATGAGACGTTAAAAGCCCAAAATAACCGACGTTAAACAATGTTTTTTCACTAGTGACGGTTCAGAGACCAACCTCTAATACCATGTCAAAATATCAAAGGAAGAGAGCATATGACATATTTCTTTGCTTAGAATTGCTTGCTTGTATTATGAAAGCCTCTTTTCTTAAATAGGAGAGAGTAAAATATTTTTACATTATTAGAGATGACAAGAGATATACAATAAAGGAAATGATTTATTAGATTTCTTATTTACATAAAGTAATTGTTGATAAATCCTAATAACAATCTATAAAAGGTAGAAATAATAAAGACTAATAATGAAAAAAAATACATTAACAAACATGTCAACAAAATTTAATGAAGTTGAGTTTGGAAGATTACGTCTTATATTTTTAAAGTTTGGAGATAAAAAATGTATCAAAGTTTAAAATAGGGAAGAAGTCTAATTTTGCATGTAAGTTGAAGAATTAAAATCGTACTTAATCCAACTATTTTTTATGCTAATGTGACAAACTAAAATATTTTATACATTTTTTTTTGAGTTTGTAATCTTTTTTTATTCATAACACATAAGGAAGGCAATTGCATATTATCTTTGTTTCAGAGGAAGGAATGCACCCATTTTTTAAATTTTGCGCTCCCCTTTACAAATATGGTATGAAAGGTGATTGGGCAGCAGCTAAACGGATCTTAGAAAACAATGAGAGACTGAAACATGCTGCAATAACAAAAGGTTGGAGTACACTGCTCCATGTTGCTGCAGGTGCTAACCATTCTCACTTTGTGAAAGAGCTGCTAGACATGCTCCAAGATGTCCACGTTTCATGTCAAGATAGCAAGAACAACACTGCTTTCTGCTTTGCTGCATCATCTGGAAACATGAGTATTGCTAAGTTATTGTTAGATAGAAATGAATACTTGCTAAAAATCAGAGGTGGAGGTGGACACCTCCCTATCCAGTTTGCTGTCATGCAAGGAAAATGTGAAATGACATGGTTTCTTTATCGCAAGATCAACAGTGAAGAATTCGAAGAACCTGATAGGAAATCGTTGTTTTTCTCTAGTATAAAAACCGGCAACCATAGTAAGCATTATTTATTTTTAAGTCACTGTACTGTTGATGTTCTTTATTAATTCTTTAAAATTTAAGACTAACATAAGCAGTGTGCTAAGTAATAGATAGTTAAGAATTAATTTTCAAGATTTATTTGAGCGTACAATAACACAGTATGCATTCACTATTAAGGTCTGTTAAAATTTAAGAAATTAGTATTACTTTTAATTTAATTAATCTTACAAATAACTCCATATTTTTTAATCAATTTTACTAAGATATTTTAAGAATATGTTTCAGGACATAGTGATTAAATACTTATTCAAATATTTTCTAGGGTTTGCCTTAGAAGTGGCCGAACGCTGGCCAGACCTAGCTTGGGCACGTGATCAGAGTAATGACACAGCTCTGCATATCTTGGCTTTCAATCAAGTCCCCTTACATTCTTGTTCTCATTGTCCTGATATTGCAGATCCCATCAGGATCAACCCCGGTAAATTCTTACATTCATCAGTAAGTGGCTTTGAATTTTTACATGTTTCGTTTAGTAACAGATTTTTTATGTTGCAGGAATGAAAAAACATGTGACTTTCCAATTGGTTAAATATCTCTGGGAAAAGATTCTTCTCAAAAAAGAGATCTCGGAAGTAATTCCAATCATAAGTCAACCTTACCAGGCATTATTTGATGCAGCAGTAATTGGTAACTTTGGATTCTTATCAGAGCTAATTAGTGCTCATCCTAGTTTGATATGGGAAGTTGACAACGAAAATCACAGTATAATTCACACGGCAGTTTCACATCGCCATGCTAACATTTTCAATCTTATTCACGAGATAGAGTCCCAAAAGGATCTCATAGTAGCATGCACGGTCAATCTAAGCAATCCTTCTTCTTCTGAACCTGTAAAAAATAACACTTTATTGCATTTGGCTGCAAAGTTAGCTCCTCCAAGTCAACTTGAATTAGTTTCTGGAGCCGCACTTCAAATGTGCCTTGAGATAATATGGTTTGAGGTAACCAATCTTATATTTCATTAGCTTTGCATCCATTACTTTTTCAAATGGAACTATTCTCTGTACGTGTTTCACTCCAACACCAACACATTTCAATCCTATGTTTTATAAAATTCATTTATCATTTGAATTCAATTCATCACCATCTTCTATACTTTCTCTTCAACGTATATGTGACAGGAGGTGAAGAAGATAATGCCTCCACATCTCATAATAATGAAGAATTCTGGTGGCATAACTGCTAAGGATTTATTCACAAAAGAGCATGAAGGATTGCGAAAAAAAGGAGAAGAGTGGATGAAACGTACTTCTGAGTTTTGCATGCTTATCTCAACTGTTATTGCTACAGCAGTGTTCTCTGCTGCGATTAACATACCAGGTGGTATTGATGATGAAACAAAAAAACCAAATTATTTGAACCAAACATCATTTTTGGTATTTGCAATATCAGATGGAGCTGCTTTCATCTCATCTTCAACTGCAATATTAATATTTTTGTCTATTCTCATGTCACGTTATGCCGAGTATGACTTTTACAAGTCATTACCCTTAAAGTTGATATCTGGACTCATAACTCTATTCATCTCCATAGCATGTATGATGGTAGCATTTGCCAGTTCCTTCTTCATAACATACAACTACGGTTCGAGGGTTATACCAGATTCAATTGGAGTACTCGTTTTTCCACCCTTGTTTTTGTATATTGGTCTGCAACTTTCTTTATGGTCAGATATCATATATTCAACCTTCTATTGTAGGACTCTATTTCGACCAACCAAACCAATGATCTATACTATTAAAGATGTATAATAAACTCTTTGCTCGATATGTATATTAATTTTAATGTGATTGTTTTATCATTACCGAGACTTTTGTGTTGAAATGAGACAGAATGTGTCTGTTACAAAAAAACCAAAAGAATAATATTATATATATATATATATATTTATATTAAAAGAATTATATTACGGAAGATCAACAGATGTAAAAATTATATATAAACATAACTTTAGTTAGTTTAATATTATTTTTTATTTATATATTAAACTTAGTTCACATTTTTTTATTATAAATATGATATTTAATATAAAAAAAATTAATTTCATACATAATTCTTATTATATTCAACGCATTGTTTCTTATATACAAATTAATTTATATTTCTTTTATTATAAATATAACATTCTATGTATATTTAAAATAAAAAAAATAATTTCATATATAACTTTGATCGTATTCAACACATTACTTCTAAATGGTTACATAATTTTTATAATATATTTATCAGCATATAAATACTTAATAATCACCCCTTCCATCACCGATCTTTAACATCATCTTGGCAAAAATTTACAGATAAACGTAGTCACTTTTGCATCTGCCTCTGAAGCAAGCAATATCTAAAGAGATCAAATATCCACATCTCAAGAACCATATAACCTCATGACTACTTCTTAAACAGATCTTTCTGCTTTATTATTTCTTCTTAATCTCTTCCAGCATTTTCTTTCCACACCTTCCTTCTTGTTCACATACAACACCACACTTATGGTATCACTTATCCTATATTTGTTAAATATGTTATCATTGAGTCAATCATTTTCTAATATTCTCCCTATTCATCGTATAGTACTTTTTTTCTGAGTGCCTATATCAACCTCTTTACAACTCTAATTAGCTTAAGTTTATTTCCTTAGACTTTGTTCTCTTCAGATGATTTAGGAGAGATGATTTATGAAAAATGATTTGTGAGAAATGATTCGAATGGATTTAAGTGGATTTGAATGTAATTTTTTTATTGTTTTCTTGAGTGGATTTGAGGGTAATTTTTTTGTTGTTTTCTTAAGTAGATTTGTAAATAATTGAGAATGAATTTGGAAATAAAGTGTGTGAGAATTAGTGTAGAATTTGATTGATGTGACAGATTTAAAAAATTTATTTAATTGGTAGAAATTAAAAATTACTAAAATACTTCTAGTTATTAAAATAATATAAAATGTTATTTGTTAATATAAGAAGAATTTAGTTATATATATATATATATATATATATATATTTGAATCCTTGAATAATATTTATTTTAAAAAATTATTTAAAATAATAGAATTAAAAAAATTAATATATTATTATTTTTTATATTATTTATAATTATGTACGTGTGTGTAATAATGGCATAACATTAATGTAAAACATGTAAAAAGATTTGAAAGAAAAAGATTAAAAAAAGGTTAGATTTGTAAAATCATATTCAATATCCTCAAATCTTTGCATATACGAAGGATACAATTCTCTCGTCCATCAACAAATTCGCAGCTTCCAAATCCACGCCAATCAGTGGAAACGAACAAGATACATCGTTCTTTTCCATCTTCGTAAAGAGGAAATCCGCGAATGCGAACAGGGCATTACTGATGTTAAAGTTACTCCATTCAACCTGAAAACTTTATGCCTAAACTAATTATAAATTATTGAGATTATTATATTTTCCAAAACATATATTGAAATTGTATTTTCTGTTTTGGATTGTATTTTCACGTCCGCGCTGACGAAGACTTTCTCTTATACATTATGCATACTCGTCTAGAAGCAACTTGGAGTTGAGTCATCCCTTACCTGGAAAGTGCAGATGCCAAAGCCATGAAGTAACAGTGAGCAACAAATACAAAAGGAATATTCCAGAATACTTCTTCAATTGCCATAGAGCTACCTCTCTTCTACTATATAAACAGTCTCCTTCATTAACATCACACCGCAGCACCATCATCATCTTCTTCTTCAGGTTTCTTATTTCTCATCGTCATCTTCTTCTTCAGGTTTCTATTTCTGCATTACTCCTCCTCTTAATTTTGCTCTTTACTTTTAACCTCCGCTCTCAACTTCTGTTGCATTGTGGTTAGATGCATATTAGTATTTTAGACAGTAAATATAGTGTTATGTTCTACTATTATACTTAAGATTTATATATAGAGGTTGTTCGAGTATCTATGATATTTTCCTTTTAATTAAGTAACTTTTTTTCATTTTAATTCATGTTCTTTTATGTTTAAACTACAAAAATACTTCTTCTCAAGGATAGACATTTTAGTTTAAAAATATTGTTTTTTATATTTTTTATATGAAATGTAAATGATTAAGTCATACTTAAAACAATGCCTTGATAAGAAATTTTGCTTTCAAATACAGCTTTGATTATTTTTTATTATTTTCATGTTCAAATTATGTAACATAGTTTTAATATATATTTTTATATTTAGAAGCCAAAAAGTATACTTTTTTTAAACGTAACTTTAGTGTAAATTTAAAATACTATTAATTACTAATTTATATGAGTTTTAAATCAATAAGTATGGTGACTTGAAGGAAAATATCCAATCAAAAGTTCAACCTTTAAGATGAGTTATGATTAGGTTGAAATTTCAGTCGCATGTTAGAAACGAAGGGTTGTGGTACAATAATTGACCAAAGGCTGATAAGGGTGGGGAAAGTGGGAAAGCAAATTTTGAATAGTTGTCAGATATGACCATTCATTTATTGTACTCATTTTTTATCTTCTTTTTAGGTCAATTTCATAGTTCTCATATTCTCACTTTTTTTTAAATAAAAATATATGTTTCACAGTTTTTTCTTTTCTCTCTTGTGGTAAAATTCAGTTTCTCATCTTATTAGCTGTTCAAGTTTTACTGGTAAATTCTTATATTATGTTATAGTACTAGGACATTTTCCCAATTGACAGGACAATTGTCTGAAACGATATTTGAAAAACATATTTTAATACATGTTTTATAAATTCTTTTAATAATATTTATATATAGCATGTGTTGTTTTTATCTTGATTCATTATTTATTTATTATTATATTAAAATATTTTTAAAAGAATTACATTAAGATGTCATTGTCCACGGTATATTACCTTTGTACCAACGTTGTCAGTTATACTTTCTTCACGTTTTTTTAACCTACAGAGATAAAAGATAAAGATGGTGATACGGAACATTTTCAGTTTTTTTCTATGCGTTGTCTGTCTATTTATAAACGTGTACAATTACTAGTTACAGGAATCTAATGCTAAAAATGATAATTTTATCGGTAATTAGTAAAATGTGGAGATTATGAAATTCAAATTTAATTTGATTTTACAAAATCTATTTATAAGGCAAATAAATAATAAATTTTATTAATGTTGATTTCAAATCACATTAATCATCTTAAGAAATAAATTTTGTCTATTTTAATTTACAAAATCGATTTATAAAATAAATTTTATATCTATTTATATATTTATAAATTCATTTTATTTTGGAATCTAAAACCATTTCTAAATCTCAAAATTAAAAGTCTGTTCTTCTTATAAGATTTGTTCAGGCAATTTTTTTATGAGAAAAAACATACATATTACACTTCAAACATCAATATATAAAAGAAGTGGATTAAGCTTAACATTAATTTATAATACACTATTATGGACAACAATCAGTCCAAACCAGATAACCTAAATATTATCAATAAGAAAACCTAAGTTTTTGATAAGTTATTTCCCTTTATGAAAATGATTGTACGTTATTCTTAAAAAAAAAAAAACTCATAATTCAAATAAATCTATAGAAGAAAAATAAAGTACAATATATTCATAATACTTTTCATTAAAATACATCAATTAAATGTCGTTTGTTTTCTAATGCTCAGGCGTACTTCCTGAAAATGTATTTTAACTACACCTTTGCAGAAAAATCTATACCATAAAATAAAATTATATATATATATATATATATATATATATATATATATATAATCTTAAAGATATTGGTCAAGAATTTAAGATCATGATATGAAGAAATATAATTTTTTTACAAAATATTTAATGATAGATATATAAAATTTGTCACTATTAAATATTTTATTCGTGACTAACTTTTAATTTATTCTTCTTAATATAAAATGTATTAATTTTTTACAATTTAATTGTGATCAAATATTAACATTTTCATTCACGAATACTTTGTTACTAATATCAAATATTATATGATGAATTTATTTTATTTATATGATATAACTAATGTAAAATTTATTGAAAATTTATAAAATAATAGTGATAAATTATTATTATTTTTTCAGTGTTATTGTCATATTTTTGTTACAAAAATTATTCACTTATTTTCTATTATTTGATTATTGATTTAATCTATGTATGTCTTTTATTTATAAAATAATATTTATTATTGTATTTTTTTGTCGAAAATAAATAATATATATGATAGGAAATATTTAAGGAATTCCAACTTTTTTACAAAATGATTCTAAAACAATTTAATAAAATACAATATGAAAACTCAATAGAGAGAAGAAGTACAAGAGACAGCAAAAACACTCAAAGCCCTAATATTTCTTGTTGAAACATATTCACACGACATGTCTACAAACTTACTTAGTTTCTCTTTGACACCTCTAAAATATTACCTACATCATATAATCTTCGATGAAATTATTTGAACTTTGGTTTCCAACACGTATGTCTTTGCTAGGTAAACCAACCTTCAAAAGTGTTCCAAAAAAGGTAAATAGGTTTATCTTTAATCCAGGATGTTAAAACATGATAGAAATGAGTTTGTGCAGTACTATGAGTGAAAACTCTAGATCATCTTATATATTTTGCTTTTGGAATAAAAAAAATATGAAAAATATTTATTAGTATAAAAGAATTTATACATAATATAAAATAATAAATAATTTTTATTGTTTTAATGTTGTTTTATATTAAATAATATAGTTTTAGTTTTTTCATGAGTGAATTTTCAGTAATCTATCCATCTAAACCAAACCAACACATACAATTGTAGGTTGATGAAGAGGTGGAAATTTAATGAGTAATATGATGAGTGAAGGACAATTAATTCGAAAGCCACCATATTTTAATGGCAGAAAATACGATGAATGGAAGGAGCGAATGATAGTATTAATTAAATCTATTGATTACAAGCTTTGGCTTAAAAATGGACCCACAATTCCAACAAAAGTAGTAGATAATGAAGAAGTGCAGAAGAGTGAAGATGAATACGATGAAGACATGAAGAATTTGGAACTGGAAGCAAAAGCAAAAAACATATTATACTGTGCCTTGAGTCCAGAATTTTTTGAAATATTTTCAGACACTTCAAAATCAACCAAGCAAATATGGGATGACCTTCAAAGGTATCTTTTATTTATTTATTTATTTATTTATAAGGTATTTGATAATTGCTGCTGATGATGATCACTTTTATCTTTCTTTCTTTTTTTTCTTTTTATACTAGAGCACTCATTCTTTTGTAGATTGACATATCATAACTAATTTATATTCTTAATATTGCTATAGTAAAATTTAAAAATAATAATAATATTTTTTTCTATGCTAATCATATTATTAATTTTAGCAATAATGTTACTTTTTTTTATCATTTCAATAATATAATCATCGTATCCTTCAATTTCTAAACGTTTTATTATTATGTGAAATATCTAACAAGTTAATTATAGAATTTTAAAAAAAAAAGTTAAAATGACACATTTTTACGACAAAATGAAATAGAAATATGATATTTTGCTTTTTAGACTTTGTACACACTAACCTTTCATTTAAATGATAAAATTCACAAAAATAAATAAATTAAATAGTAAAATATACATTGCGTCTTTATTTTATTCTACATTTATTATTATTATTTTTCTCCTAGCTATTGTGCCTTTTGTTATATTAAATATAATGTATATTTATTTGTTCAGGTTCTCCAACTCCTACAAGACAACTGTCCGACAATACAATGTCTGTGGATAATTTAATACTCCTGACCAATACTTTTTACAGGCAACAGTTAAGTCCGAAATGTTTTTTTTTGTTGCTTTATCTATTCTCTTAATTATTTAAATTAAATACTCTCATATATTTAACATTTTTTTTCTGTAAATAATAGTAAATTCATGTGTTTTTTTATCTCTAAATATTATAATTTTTTTATGCTATATCATTAATTATTAATTATTTTAGAATCTTTCGTAGTAATAAGAAATTGTTTAATTGTATATTTTGTTAAGTAATCATCAATGTTTTTGTTAAATGTAAATAAAATCTGACATTATACGAGAAATGGGTTAAAATTGAAAATTTTAGGATTAAATATGTTTTTAGTCCCTATACTATTAAGCGTTTTTAGTTTTAGTCACTTTTCAAAGTATAGTCCTCATTTTTAAGAAAACTTTAATTTTAGTCCTCCGAAACTAACATCGTTAACTTTTCGCTAACGTTTTGCCACGTCTGATGATGCTATCGTTTGCCATGTTGTGAACATCCAAGCTCCATTTTCAACACTTTTCATATCAAAATACATTACAAAAATAGAGATATCTTGTGAACATCTCATTTAGCAACATAGATATTAAGTTAAACAATAAAATCATAGACTCATTCTTGAATTTCTTCTTTTCAATTTAAACAAATAAAAATCATGTTTAAATGAAATCAATGAATGAAACTTCCGGCAAGTCATGTGTTTTTTTTATCTCTAAATATTATAATTTTTTTATGCTATATCATTAATTATTAATTATTTTAGAATCTTTCGTAGTAATAAGAAATTGTTTAATTGTATATTTTGTTAAGTAATCATCAATGTTTTTGTTAAATGTAAATAAAAACTGACATTATACGAGAAATGGGTTAAAATTGAAAATTTTAGGATTAAATATGTTTTTAGTCCCTATACTATTAAGCGTTTTTAGTTTTAGTCACTTTTCAAAGTATAGTCCTCATTTTTAAGAAAACTTTAATTTTAGTCCTCCGAAACTAACATCGTTAACTTTTCGCTAACGTTTTGCCACGTCTGATGATGCTATCGTTTGCCATGTTGTGAACATCCAAGCTCCATTTTCAACACTTTTCATATCAAAATACATTACAAAAATAGAGATATCTTGTGAACATCTCATTTAGCAACATAGATATTAAGTTAAACAATAAAATCATAGACTCATTCTTGAATTTCTTCTTTTCAATTTAAACAAATAAAAATCATGTTTAAATGAAATCAATGAATGAAACTTCCGGCAAGGCAAGCCATTGTCGTCAACAGCTACGCCTCTATGGGAGCTTGCCGCCTCCGCGCCACTAAAACGCAATCTCGCACATAAACACCATTGAAACCCGCCACCATAATGCCTTCGTTCTCATCCAAAATCCATGGATGTCAATTAAACGCAGAAACAGTAGCCCAATAGTGCCACCAGAAGCCTTTCGCGCATCATCTCCGCACCACCACGCCACTATCCATGGCAACCTGCAGGAAATATAAACCAAGCCAGAAACGCAGAAACAAAGTTCGCTCCAACCAATCGCGAACAACGGCCAAGGAAAATCCCAAATCGCGAGTGCTGCAACGAACCCTAAATCGCGCCATCACCACCATGAGCTTCTTCTCCATAGATCGCAACTGAGACCCTACAAGAAACCACTTCGCAGTTTGAGTCGAGCCACCATAACAACAATGGCAACACCTCCATGGACACGCGACACCACCATCAACATGCCCTGTAGAGAGAACCAGAAGAAGGGATAAGCTTTTTCCCCTTTTCGATTTAGGATCTACGACTGTAATTGACTCCGATTTGGGATCCCACCATGGAAGCGCTACCGGCGGCGAATGTGAAACACTTCGTATCTCATATGTAGGAAATAGAGACTGTGGATTGTCGAATTTGGAAGACGATGTTTTGAAGTAGAAACGGTGGTTATGATGAGTTTTGGTCCTCTGGCGGGGTGAATTGAAACTGTGTAGGGTACACATGGGGATTCATGTGCTGTGCTCATCGTTACTTGCAACCCAGTTATTACGCTCACTTTATTGCTCATGGTTCTGTACCACTTGTTGATGGGGCTACTGGTTTCTCACTGATTTTGAGATTTGTGAAAAAAATTGATTTAAGAGAAAGTGTTGAAATTATGAATTGGAAAAAACCATGTTCTTAGAAATAGGTCCTGCGTAGTGAGGGCATCAAATATTTTGCAGAAGCAAGGAGTGGTGAAGGGATGCACCCCGTAGAGTGGAGGGGGTTTGGTTGAACAGTGAAGTTTGAGAATAAGAGATTTTCAATTTACAATGTGGCATGAAACATTGACACACCGTTAGTCAGGTTAGCAAAAAGTTAACAGTGTTAGTTTTGAAGGACTAAAATCAAAATTTCTTTAAGAAGGAGACTAAAATGTACCTTATTTTGAAAGAGGGACTAAAACCAAAACCGCTTGATAGTATAGGGACTAAAAACATATTTAACCCAAAATTTTATCTTTGTTAGTTTGAAGGAAAAGTCTTTAAAGGAATAAGAATTAAAAATGGTAATAATATTGTTTGAGTATGCATTAATTAATAACCAGAAAGGATATTGTCAACTTAATTCAAAACTCACAAAATCTTAAAGAATAAGTGTAATGTTTCAGGAGATTCTCAGGAGAAGTTTTTGAAGTTTTGCGTGCCACTTCAGAATTATGGTTTAGAAGGCAATTGGACAGAAGCCAAAGTGATCTTAGACAAAGATATTAGACTGAAACATGCAACAATAACAAGTGGTTGGAATACACAGCTGCATGTTGCTGCAGGTGCAAACCATGTTCACTTTGTGGAGGAGCTGCTGTAAGTGCTGAGTGATGAACACATCGCATTACAAGATAGCAAGGGCAATACTGTCTTCTGCTTTGTTATTTCTTCTGGAAATATGCGCATTGTTGAATTGTTGCTGGGAAGAAACCTCCACCTACCCAAAATCAGGGATGGAGGAGGACACACCCCTCTAAAGTTTGCTCTAATACAAGGAAAATGCGACATGGCACAGTTTCTCCTTGACAAAACCAAAGAAGTATTCGAGGATTTAGACCGAAGATCATTGTTCTTCACATGTGTCGAGACCGGAAATTACCGTTTGCAATTTTAATGAAATTTAATAATAGTGTCTTAAAAAATTACACTCCTTTGTTTTACAGTAAAGCATGCTAAATATTTATAAAATATTTTTTAGACATGGCGTTACAAATGGCAATAAAGTGGCCCAATCTAGCTTGGGAACGTGATCAGAATAAAGATACAGCTTTGCATCTCTTGACTCTATACAAAACTCCTATGGATTCTTGTTGTCATTCTCCACAGCTTCCCGATCCCATCAAGATCAATCGAGGTAAATTCTTATATATATATATATATATATATATATATATATATATATATATATTGCTTTCAAAATTTTCTTTTTCTTTTACATATGTTTCATTGCATAGCGGTCGATTTTTTGTATGGCAGGAATGAACCAACTTATCATCTTTCAATTGGTTAAGTATCTCTGGAAAACCTTGCTTCACTACAAAACCCTCGCGGAGGCAATTGAAATCATAAGTGAACCTTATCAAGTATTGTTCGACGCTGCTGAAGTTGGTAATTTTGGATTCTTATCAGAACTTATCAGTGCTCACCCTAGTTTGATATGGGAAGTTGACAACAAAAATCAAAGTATAATTCACACCGCAGTTTTGTTTCGCCATACTAGCATCTTCAATCTAGTACATGAAATAGGGTCCCAAAAGGATCTTATAGTAACCTATATTGTGAAAGAATACACTGATTCCTTTTATTTACCGAAAATAAAAAACAACAATTTGTTGCATTTGGTTGGAAAGTTAGCCCCACCAAATCAACTTGAATTAGTTTCTGGAGCAGCACTTCAAATGTGCCTTGAGATAATATGGTTTGAGGTAACCTCCTACTTCTTTAACTTTGCATGCTTGTACATTTTCACATTACACTACTCCTTCTATAAATCCAGAATGTGTATAAACTGTATTATAGTTATATTTTACAATCTTTTATACTAATTCTTAAATGTGTGAAGAAGGTGAAGAAAATATTGCCTCCATCGATGGTAATAATGAAAAATTCTGATGGCAAAACTGCTCAGGAATTATTCACAAAAGAGCATGAAGGGATGCGAAAAAAAGGACAAGAGTGGATGAAAAGTACTGCAGAGTTTTGCATGCTCATCTCAACTGTTATTGCTATTCTCTGCTGCGATTAACATACCAGGTGGTATTGATGATGAAACAAAACAACCAAATTATTTGAACCAAACATCATTTTTGGTATTTGCAATATCAGATGGAGCTGCTTTCATCTCATCTTCAACTGCAATATTAATATTCTTGTCTATTCTCATGTCACGTTATGCCGAGTATGACTTTTACAAGTCACTACCCTTGAAGTTGATATCTGGACTCATAACTCTATTCATCTCCATAGTATGTATGATGATAGCATTTAGCAGTGCCTTCTTCATAACATACAAATACGGTTCGAGGGTTATACCGGATTCGATTGCAGTACTCGTTTGTCCACCCTTGTTTTTGTATATAGCTCTGCAATTTTTTTTATGGTCAGATATCATGTATTCAACCTTCTATTGTAGGACTCTATTTCGACCAACCAAACGTATGATCTATACTATTAAAGATATATAATAAATTATTTATTCAAAATGTGTATTCTTTTAACTGTGTTGTTTTATCATTATACAGAACCTTTGGATTGTGGAGCAGACAGTACTAACGTTTGTTTTGAAATGAGGCAGAATGTGCCTCTTACAATAACTACTACAAAACAGCGCTCAAAATACAGGAGTTTTTTAAACAAGCGTTATATATAAATGTACAGAATAATAAATAATGCTTATTAAAAAAAACACTATATGACAATAGATAACACTTTTTTTTGGTATCTATTCTAACACGATAAATAATTTTTTTTTTTAAAATGCTATCTATTAAAAAAAAATTAGTTCTCCATTTTCCCTAAATTTTTAATTTTACTTCCTTCATATTCATCAAACCCACTGCCCCCAAATATCACTTTGTATTTGCCCCAGAATTTCTCTTTATGCTTTCCCAAATTCCAATTCTTATTCATCCCAAACATGCGTTGGATTCATCAAACATGATCGTTCTGAGTGGAGCAAGTCTCTGTTGCATTCTCTTCTCCGTCATTGCTCGTCGGGCAAGGTTCATCATGTGCGGTGAAAGATAGGATTCCAAGTACTCTTTCTTCCCATTTCCATTTCTCCTAGAGTTAATCGAAAACCCTGATTTGGCCCTGGAAGAGATTATCTAAGGATGGGTCCGAACCCAGAATGTCATATGTACGAGGCGAGGTACTCGGAGTTTAGACCTGTCAATTTGGTTCTCTTTAAATGGTTTGGTCCTCACCCATATGGATTGGAGTCCGAAAAGCTCACAAGGCCAAAAAAAAATTCACAGAAAAAGCCCATAAAACTAAAATATCTACAAAAGCTTTATAGGACAATACCAACCCATGAACCCTTTTCTTAGAAAAAATGTTCATTTTAAATATAAAGAAAAATGTAAATAATTCTCAATTTCTATCATGATATTATAATCTATCGGTTTTTTTATTATGGGTCATCGATCCAATTTGAATAGCATTGGTGAACATCTTCCATAAATATTGTTTATTATTATTAATTTTAAGTCTGTTATTGACTAACAGACTTAAATTTTAAGTCTGTTGTTGACCAACAGACTTAAATTTTAATATTTATCAACAGACTTAAAATTTAAGTCTGTTATTTATCAACAGACTTAAAATTTAAGTTGGTTGTTTATCAACAGACTTAAAATTTAAGTTGGTTGTTTATCAACAGACTTAAAATTTAAGTTGGTTGTTTATCAACAGACTTAAAATTTCATATATTTGTAAAACAAAAATGACGGTAAATTTTGTTTAAAAATTCTGTTAAAAGTGTGTCTGTGGGGACTAGGTCAACCAGTTTTCATCTCTGAGCAAATTGGCTAAGCGACGCATTCGATCAGCGAATTAATTATGTTTCTAATCCATATTCGCTTAGCGAGCCTGTCGCTTAGCGAATTATTCGCTGCAACATCTGTTTTGTGTAATTCTCACCTCTGTACACTGTTGCTCTGTGCTTAGTTATACATATGGCTCCTCCCAAAGCTGCACCAGAAAATAAAAGAAAGACCACAAGAGGCTCTTCCTCAAGGTCACAAGGAGTCGAGGCACAACATGAGAACCTTGTCTTGAATTATGATCAAAACAGGTTCTCCACTGAAGTAGCTTCAAACAGGTTTAACTCACTGATGAGTAGAGCTCTCCTGCCTGAGAGGAGAGTTGATTTCAGGCCTGGAGAGTATGACAATTTTCAACAGGAACTTCAAAGGAGACCGTGGCACCTAGTTTTGGAAAATCTGCCTAATGAGATTGATGAGTTGCTGGTTAAAGAATTTTATGCTAATGCATATGATACAGAGGGAAATATGCCAAGATCTACAAAAGTACGGGGAAGGACAGTGCGGTTTGACCGAAGGACATTGAATACCTTTTTGCAGACTCAACTCATTTATCCTTGCCCATGGTGCACCCTCATGGCTGGCCATCCGGATCACGATTTGATTGTAGCAACTTTATGCATTCCTGGTTCTAGTTATCATATGGGAGTTAATGGAACTCCAGTTCTGATTTTTAGGAAGCATCTCAGTTCCTTAACACAGATGTGGAGTGCATTTTCTTTCTCAAATCTCAGCCCGAACACTCACACATCTAACATCAATCTTGAGCGCTCTTATTTGATATATGGGATTATTGCAGGAATTGACTTGGATGTGGGCGCATACATTTCCCAGGAAATTGCAAATATTGCTCAGGGAGATCTTGGCAAACTTGGATTCCCTACATTGGTAACTGCTCTATGTAGGGTACAGGGCATACAGTCTGAGTCAGCTATCATACATCAGCTTCCATCCACTCTAAATAAGAAATTTTTTGATCAGAATTGTGTTAATCGGGCTGAGAAGTCTGCTATGAATGTCCCTCCTGTTCTACTTCCTCGCATGGGTACTAGAGTACATTGAGCAACTTCAGCCCCTTCACCAAACTTGCTCACTGACTTGATGCATCAGAGTCTGGCTCGACAGGATGATATTCGCACTTGGTGTAGCAGTATGAGGCAAGGCCAGGTGGCATTCCAGGAGAGCATGTATCAACTTTCACTTGGCCTACCTGACTTCCCAAACGACTCAGTGATGACTGGAGCCCATTTTGCAGAGCAGATCCCATGGCCTGAGGGCAGGCCTGAGTCTAGGTGGGGGAGTTCCTTTCCAGAGCATCAGGATTCAGAGCCGGAGGATATAATGGCAGGAGAAGGTGATGAGGAGTAGCAGATGGATGAGACTCAACTTTGACTTATGTTCAGTTTTATTGAGTTATCGTTATTATGTGTTATTTCGGTTCTGTAATCTTGTTAAGAAAATTTGACATTTTGATTTAATGAATGATGTGGGTTCTGATTAAGTGATATGATTTTGCAAGATGAGAACATGTATGATTGTGGTGCAATGTGCTTAAACTGTGGTCTTGTGCATGAGTTGAACTATGACCAGATATTGTGGAGTGTTTGAGAGCATGAATGAGTGAAACATATGAGATGATGAATTTGTTTTGGATATGGAATTGATTTTTGTATGATTGTGATTCTACATACATACTTTTGGTTAAGAATGAGAAAGGCATTTTTCTTGTTGATTGTATAGCTACTTGGCCAAACAGCTAACCTTAACACATTGTGATACATTTGTGAACCATTTTGAGCCTTTAAAACTTTTTCTTCCACCTTGAGCTAATTAGATGTTATCTTACCTTACACTTTAGAAGAGAACAAGCAATATGTTTTGAGTGAAGGTATGATTGAGTTAAAGTTTGGGGGAAGAAAAATGTCAATAAAAAAAAAGTTGATTAAAAGGGCACATGATTTGAAAAAGAAGGTTGAATTGAGGAAGAATAGGGTATGAAATGATAAATATATTGGGATTGGGATGATTTAAGATTTGAAGCATACACTTATGTTCTCTTCTTAGGTGTCTTTGAATCCAAGAAAAACCATGATTCTTTCTAGCCAAGCCAAGCTTTCACCCTCAAAAGACCTTTTGACTTAACCAAATGTGTGAAAAGTATGAATTAGATGATATGCAAAAGTTGATGAAGTTCTTAAACAAATTTGTTCAGATACATGTGAGGATAAACACTACAATTGAGTGAGGTAATCTTTGGTCTGGTTGTTCATACTCTAAGCACAAGTGAACTTTTTGTGATAAATGCACCATGTCATGTTTGTTTCAAGTCTTTGGGAATTCATATAAATTTTTTTGATGTGCACATTCATTTCATCAAAATGTCAATTCTGTTTTGTTGTTCATTTTTGTGATTTCATGAGGACATGAAATAATTTAAGTTTGGGGGAGTTGATAAGTATGAAAAATTCATGTTTTCAGACTTATTAGCTCAAATTTGTAATTATTCATGAAATAATGTGTTTTTCTCATTGAAAAGTTGTAATTAGAAGTAGGAAAGTTGTACAGGAATTTATACATCAAAGTGGAGTGCTGTCAGATGTTTCTCGCTAAGCTAGAATTTAATTCGCTCATCTAATATTTGTTTTATTCGCTCAGCGCACCAAAACAATTCGCTGAGCGAATAAACATCAGAGGAAGAATTACAGTTGAATATTTCTTAGCGCATGAGCTTTGTGCGCTTAGCGAATTAGTTATTTCTTTGGCATTTAAAGTGAGACTTCAGACAGAGAAACGATCAGCAGACGGAAAGAGAGAAACCGTATAATATCGCAGACTTCAAGAGACTACTCAAGGCTTCCAAACAACATTGTATGCAAGGGATTGCAAAACTGTGTACGTTCTAGATGACTAGGAGTAGCTAATTGTCTTTTTCGTTGGAATTGAATGTAATGGGTGACATTTGATGTAATCTTCCTGTTCAATATAAATTGTGTTCATATGCTTTTCTTGTTTTACTTGTTATTATACGGAAGTATGATGTATTTTATATATTCAAGTTGTACTGGGAAGTAAATTTGGGTATGAACGTAAGAAAAGCAACCAAAAGGAACGATGCTAGGAATAATTTCAATTCTTCTGGTCATTTATAATCATCAGATCTTAATGCAAAGGTTATGTTTGATGATTTAAGGAATTAATAATTGAGCATAGTCCTTTAGAACTTGTTTTAAGGGATTAAACCAAGATACAGTGATGTTAATGTTTGAATACAAATTATATTGTTAAGATAAGTTACTGTAATATTAGTCATGAACTCAATTCCAACGAAACTTTCTTCCAACTTTTAATTTCAATTTTTAATATTTTGTCAATTTCTTATTTTCAGTTCTTTGAATCCAAATTTTATTTGCTATCAAATTGATTTTGATAAATAATTTTAATTGGATAACGTGACACAAATTCCCTTGGGATAACAATACTCTTAACTTAATCATTGTATTACTTGAACGATTTGGTATACTTGCCAAAAAGTTATGATGAAGCAATATAACAACACAAGGGTAAACTTGTGGTTAAGGAGGCACCTAGAGTTTCGAGTGTCACTTTATTTTTTTTATGGAGATGATTGGTTGACATCCCTCAATTTTTACTCCCAATTTGTTAGTATTTTGAGGTTATGAACAAAATAGTTGATGAGCTAGAGAAAATGTAGAGAAAATGTGGAGATAGTGGAATGTGAATGTAGTAGTTGGAAGAAGTGTTGTAGTTGTCTTTAGTTGTGGTAGATGTTGTCTTGCATTAAATGGTAGAGTTTATGGGAATTTATAGATTCATGGATTATTCTAGAACATGCTAACCACAACTTATATAAAATGTTCTAGATTTTTACTTATGTAGAATGTTCTTGTTTTTTTCTTCCTATCTTACGCTTGTCTACAATGTTCTAGAACTTTTATTACATTTTAGTACTTTTTATATTCTTCTAAAATTTGCATTACGCTTTAATAATCCTCATTAATGCAAATTTAGTAACTCCAAGCATAGCGCATAGTAGTTCAAAAACTTGGTCTTGATAATGTCTTTGTAAAAATATCTACAATTTGGTCTTTTGTTGGGCAGTACTCGAGTTGAATTTGTTTAGTTATCTCTTCATCTCGAATGACTATAAGAAAAACAGTTACTGACCGATATTTACATACGGATTCTAATTCGTATATAATATAGGTATTACATACGGGTTCAGAAAAATGAGTTACATACGAATTTTTACTTACCGATAATTTGTATATAATATCTGTATATAAGTAAGACGTGTTGTGGCGGGAAAGTTTAATTTGTATGTAATGAGCTCCAATCCATATGTAAGTGAAAGTTTAAAGAAAGCATGACTGGACACAAAATAAGGATTTTTAGACAAATACTCACTCCAATTCACTAGAATCACACTCAGTGCTGCAAACATGAATAAAAGACTCATCTATAAGGTTATACTGCTATAAACCACCCTTAGATGACAAAAAAAAATCACCATTGGACACCAAACCGACTTGCTCGCTGCTTGCTGGACAAAAATGATGACCCAAACCTATAATATTTTAGTCGTTGGGCGAAAGTATGACTTGCCCAACGAGTTACAATTGAGAGAGCTTTGATTTTTAGGTTTTCCTATACGAGAAGAAGCCGTTGGACGAGCCCGTCATCCCTGATACATAAAAGTATGTATTTAATTATGTTTTTGAGAGGATTTTAAGGATTCTCTTCCTCCCACAATTTCCGTCCACCTAGAGTGACTGAGAGAGGTCCTTGGAGGTTGTTTGGTGTGTTGGGAAGCTCTTCTATTACTCCTTGGATCCTCAATCTTCATCCATAGTGTGTTTTTCCCTTTTGAGGTTAATGAGGTAGAGATCTACGAATTAGAGGTGTTGATACGAAAGGGAGGCAGAATTGGAGAATGGAGCAACTATCAAGAACCTTAAGAGAAGACCAATGTCTTCTTTTTGGTTTTGATTTCTTCATTGTCTTTTCTTTTTGTAGAAGCCTAAGTTCTTCACCATGAAAGACTATTCTTATTTGTTGAGATTAGTTGTAAAACATAGAAATCTTGTGTAATTTTATGCTATTAATACTATATGGTTTTTCAATTCATGTTAGTATTCAATTTCCATGTTTAATGCTTGATGTAGATTGATTCCATGCTTGATTTGTGATTCTTGATGTATTAGGAAATATGACTTGAACCTATAACTGGAATTGAACACCTAAGGGATGTTTATATATAGAAATAGAACTTGATTCATTACTAATCTCAGACTCTTGAAATTAATCATGATTTCACTTATTCAAGATTCAAGGAATTGAAACTTGATGAGTGATCATATGTTCAAAGTGTCTAGGGAGATGATTTGAGTATAATTGTGAATTGATTTTGACATGAAAGTGGAATTGAAATGATTATTAATGCATGAGAATGAAGTGGATAAACTCTAGTCTTAACAAATTCTAAATAATCTGTTATATTTTCTTGCACACTAACTGTTTAAGAAGTTCAAACTACCCTAGTGTAAATTTGGCTTTTTACCGAAGTCATATACTTTAAAAGATGTGCTTTAAAATTCTCAGTTTTTTTATTATTTTATTTAAAAGTGAGAAAATTTGACTTTGATTTTCAAATAACTTTTACGAATTCATTATTATTACCTGTCTTTACAATGTCGTTTCCACGAACTTTGTTTGCTTTATTCACCATTGCATATGTTTCGTTCACCACTGTTTCCAATTTCTCTCATCTCTTTTTCCTTCCATTTTTTGTTTTATTCCTCCCATTGTTTTGTTCACTGTTGTCCGTAACCATTTTCGTTTTACATTCCGCGACCACATGCTAAGTATAATCTGTTAGAGATGAGATATCATCGATCCAAGAAGAGGTGAACGAGGAAATGCAAAAACATTACATAAAATAAGTATTTTAACGATCACCTTTTGCAGTCGCAAAACTTTTCATGGCCACAACATTTAACGACCAAAATTACTAGTCAATTAAAATTGTTTTCATAATAATGTGAAACCCAAAACATTACAAAGAAAATGCAAAATAATGTAATATTTTATTGTTGGGTAAATAAAGCAGCAATTCAAAACTTATGACGCAGCAATTCAAACCTAAATATACCAACAATTTAATCTTTTCTTTCAGTTCATATTCCTTCATAAGCCAACGCGTTAATTTCTATAATTATTTCTTCAAACACTTCAAAGGCCCTTTCTTCTTCCTGAAATTCAGTGAAAAAATCAGTTAAACTAGCGAGCAATTTATCTTATAACATTTATTCATCATACTAATTTAAAATCAAATTAATGATTAATGATTTATGTTAAAGAGAAAAAACAAAACTCAATACTGTAAAAAATATTGAATAACGAAGGAAGTGGTAAAAGCAAAATGAGTTAGTAGAAAAGGTTGTCTGAGTGTAAAACAAAAACAGGAGTCGTTCGTCCTCTATTTTCTAAACAACAAACATAGAAAACGTTTTCTTTTTATTCATACATTACAATGAAATCTGTTACACAAACATTATAATGAACATCAGAAATTTCACCTCAATTCAAGTTAACAATACTTAAATTCAGGAATTCAAATTTTCAAAGTTCAAATACTTGGTTTCGTGTGATTATGAAAATCCAGTCCTGCAAAAGAGCCTTAATTTACTCTGAGTTATGTAAAGGCCTGAAAATTATTTTAAAGCCTTTAGGCCTTATAATTAGGGCAGCCAGGTCCATAAGTCAAGGGGTGCTTTAGCCTTAGGGAGAGGCTTTTTCTGAAATCAGATTCTCATTTCCCTTCTCTCTCTAGAGAACCCTTTTGCTTTAAAATTTTCTCTACCTTCTCTCTAGGTTTCCAGCAAATTTAACCGTTCAAACTTGATTCTGAAGGTGCTCAAGCGTTCACCGCGTAAAGAGCTCCAATTCTACCGATCGATTTCTTCATTCCGACTGGTTCTGTGAGTTCACTGCTGTGTGGGTACTGTTAGGACATTTTCCAATTAGCTGTGCTTTGAGAAATCCAGGTAAGGGGAGCTAATTATTTTACTTTGAATGAAATGTTTGAATCTGTTTGATAAATTTATGTATGTTATACTCTGGACTACTGTATTGCTTTGGACTGTATTTTTTTATTTTAAGTTGATTTGACAATATAAACTGAAACTTGCAATTGGTGAAATTGGAATGTGGTATTTATGAATATGACTGGTATGGAATTAGTTGCTGTAAATTTAACATATGGGAAGTAGATAGGAACATGCAGGAGAAATATATTTTTAGTTAAGGGTAGAAACTTATGAAAATAGGTAGAAGAAGATGGAAGGAAAAAGTAATGGGGGTTATGTTTTTCGTTGGATGCAAAGAGGAATGTTTACACTCCTTGTGGGATTGGAGTTTTAGAAAAAGAAAGATGAAAGTCTGTATCTGAATGCTACAGTGGTGAAATTGAAATGAAGAAAAGGTTTTGAAATAGAAATTTAATATGAAAAGAGAATGGGGAGTGACATTTTCTTTCATACAGAGGAAAGGTTTTACATAATGGGTAGGATGAAAGAGAAAAGTAAAGGCTTAGTTTTTTTTGTGGAATGAAGGGTGTGAGCCTTGGAGAAAATAGGAAAGAGAAAGTTCAGTTTATAATTTTTAATGTGAAATGGGAAGTTTCGTTTTGATATTGGTCTTAGAATTTAAAGAAAGTTGATGAGAGAGTATGGGTGGGTAGTATGAGATGTTGGGGTTTTAGTTATAAAGAAAAGAGAAAATATGTGAGTTACAAGGGAAGTTTCTGCGTGAAAAGTGAGAGGGAGAAAGGTGGGGCCTTATTAGTTGGGCAGAGGGAGATAGGTTTTATAATTTTTTTTTAGTTTCATTTTACCAAAAAAAAAAATGAGAAAATTTATATATATTATATTAGTATAATATAGATTTATATATGTATATATATATATAAGAAAGTTAGATGCGTAAGTTTATATATTAGATTAATATAATATAGATTTTTATATTATGCAAGATGTGGATTTCCGTGATTCATTTTTTTAGTTTTCTGTGCTATATACATATTTACATATATATGGGTACATGTGTGTTTATTTACGTTAGAATTTTCCTCACAGAGGAGTTTTCGGTTATTGTAGATGAGTTATTATGTTATCTAATTATTATTATTAACTCATGGAATCTACTCCCTTCAAAATCCAACTAACAAATCATTCTCTGCCCCATGGTTTGGGAGTGCAGATTTAATGGGAGTGCAGATTTAATAGAATTGGAAATTTGTGATTTGTGGGTTGGTTTAATATAAATATTATAATATTATTATGATTTAATATAATTATTATAATAGAATTAAAGGAAGTAATTTTTCATATTTTCGAATTTATAGAGATTTAGGCATTTAGAAATAAATTATAAAGATTCTATTATTGGTAAAATTAGATTAAATTTTATGACCCTGTTATTTTTATAACTTGTGATAAATGAGTTAATGTCTATTATTGATACTATTTATGAAAAGTATATGATTACAAAGTGATGAAAGTATGATCCAAGTGGTAAACCAAGTTTCATCTGTGTAGAATCTCTTGGTGAGATTCTTAATGTTTTAGAATGAAAGTAGGAGCTCAGTCTTGGGGGTTTTCCTGACGCTCCAATGGCCTTTCTTCTCACATAGAGAGGATTGGACCATGTGGTGAGGAGTAGCAGGAGGTCTTAGTCTCGGAAGCTTCCAGTATGCTCCAAGGCGCGGAACGGACTAACCTCGTGAGTGTGGCAGGGTGGGAAACCCAAGTTTCATAAGCCACCACGGGTGCATGACTCGCCATAGCTCGACTCTCATTCTAAAGTCCGGACGAGTCAAGTCTAGTGTTCAACATGTTAGGATACCTGTCTTAATCTGTTTTGATTTGAGAATAACTCTTGTAGATTCTATGCTTAACATGATGCATGTTTTTTATATAATTAGCTCACCCTTGCTTGTTTGTGTTTGCTGCCATGTTTGCGTTTGTTTCCTTTGTGATGATCATCCACTTGGATGGGAGCCGATGGCGGGAAGGATACTTTGGAAACAACTCTTGGTGGGGATGACCATGCTGCTGCCTAGTTCTCTAGGCTTTATTTTCCCTTGAACTCAAGTTATTTTGAAGAACTTTGCTATGCTTTAACTTTTAAATTCTCTGTATTTTTATACGAAGAAACTCTAGTACTCTAGTTTTCATTTCAGTACTATTCTAAGGATGACTGTAATCCTAAGTACCTCTATTATTCTCTAACTGCTTTCAATTATTATGTATATTATGTATGCCTTTACTATATAATTTGGGACGTCACAAGTTACACAGGAAGTTCCTTTATGCAATGGTCTATAAATCAACTAGAATAGGGTTACAAGAATCACATCCAAAACAATACAGAATAGAATTTGTATTCATATTGTTCATTAAGAATGAGTTCATCAACCGATCGCTATGCCATATACGATAACCATGGACAACATATCTACTACAAATATATATTAGCCAGATTTTAACATTTTTTTTTTGTTTTCAATATTAAGTGCTTTAAATTAAAATACACGTTTTGGTACTTAAGCACTTAAAATAACTAAATATATTATGTGTACTTTGCTGATTTGTTTCTCTAATAAGTTATAAATTAATTGAAAAATAATTAGTGTATTAAAAAAATATAATTTTACATTAATTATAGTCATAATCAATAAAAGAAAACTATTAGAAAACTGCCATTTAAATGTAATGTATTTTTTTTAAAAAAAAATAAAAATCTTCGTGTGTATGTAAATCCAATAAGTAACCTAAATTATTTAAAACAATCAATGTTAAAAAAAGAGAGGCTGTATTACATTGGTAATGAAATATAAAAGAAAATTATACTATTTAGTATAGATTATAATTATGTTTTGAGCCAGATATTTAAACTTAGACCATTCCAACTTTTCTCTTCCTAACACCAATAACAGTAAAGGAAACTCGTGAAAAATACACATCACATACAGCACAAACAAAAAATAAAAAAAAAAGGAAAAAAAATTCTGATCATGAAAGTTAGTTTATAGTTCAATTTTATATTTGCCAATATACATTTGATAAAGTGTATATGGTGCTCTGTAGTATGATGAAGAAGGTTTAGTTGAGTAAATTCAGCATCTATTCATCAAATTATTTGCAGTCTTTTAGGGTTTCACCATATCCTGCATCTGTTTATGTAGAGTTATTTTTGTTCTCACCTTTTTGTTCTATCCCAACTAACGTTTAAAAATAAAATTACAATTTAACTGATTAAATTAAGAGAAGTGTGTGAAAACGTAAAAGAAACAAAGACTTGTATAGTTTTTTGACCTCTCTGACTTTTCAAAACAAAACTGAGAGTAATGAGCTGGAACCTGCACGCACGCATTAATCTCTCTCTGCCACGTAACAACGAAGCGGTGGAAATAAGCTTGCAGCTGAAGCTACACCATTGATCATTTCAATTTCATAGCAGCTTCTTTACGCTCACATAAACCTATAAATACCCGCAAAACCATTCATAGTTTCCTATCACAACTTCAATACTCTAATTTTCATCATCAACTATACGTCCATTCCCTCAGTCATCATCAAGTCACAACATGAGTTCTAAAAACATTATTCAAAGTGCTATTTGCCACACCACAAGACCTGCTCCTCGTACCAATAACACCAATTCTTCGTCCTCAAGAACTTCATCCACAGCAACTATTCAGAAGGTCTTTTCAAGGAGGTATGAGAAGAAGAAATAACAGCAATTTCTCCTTCATTATGTTCTTCTTCTTCTTCTATACATTTCATATTATTTCATTACTTTACGTATTCATTTACATTCCGTCTGATCCATTGTATTCTAAACAGATTATTTTCATTAATTCAATAGTTCATATTCAGTTTGATACATTAATAGCATCAGATGTTTTTTTCTTACATTTATTTAAATATCTTTCATTTATCTTATTCCTCCACCGTTGCACCGGTCAGCCACCACCCTCTTCTGTTACACCACACCACCTCGCCACACTCTTCTTTTCTCTCCTTCTCCACTCCACCACCTCACGTCACTCTTTCTCTTTTCCTCACCTTCTTCTCAAGTTCGATCTAAAAAACTCAACTTGCTATATTTCAAACATTTCACACGCAGCCCATGACATGATTTTAGAAATATGAGGTTTGTCAATGAAAATAGTAATGAAATAACCGGTGAATTTCGGAGCAAAGCATGGCGATTTACGAAAACATATGTGTGTGAAAAGGAAACTCGTTGTTATGGTGCATGGCTTGTGCCACAAGAAGAAAAACCGTCAACGGCGTGAGTTTCTGCTACCTCCATGTATTTTCTCACAACGTAAAGGATATATTATATTATAAATATAGTAACGATCCGCGGTTCTCACACGTCTTACACTATCACGGACTCAAACGGCGTCGTTAAAATGTATATTTTGTTTTCGTTGCCATTTTTAACTATACCAGACGCCGTTGATATACAATAATGACGTTGTTTAACGTAGTGGCGATTTTGAAAAATGCTCGTAAGGAAAAAAAGTAGAGATAATTATAGTTTTAATTTCTTTGAATTTGTTTACTTTTCACTTTATAGATTATTATGGTCTTCACATTTTACTGGCAAATAAATAATGATTATATTTTTTATTCGTACATTATACAAATTTCTTTCAATTATTTTAGGAGTTTTGGATGGATGAATTTCGATTCCAAAATCTTGTGGATCTTTAGAAGTTGTGGCTTTTTCCACAACCTGTAGATTTACTTTACGAGAGTGAAAGTGAAATTAGAGAAGAGTACGAACAGATTGTGAATTATTTTCATGAGCAGTGAAATTTGAGGCATTCTGTGGAGAGGATTAAATATGTAGTAGTAGAGTAGAAAGAAGTATGTGAGACTAGAGAGATGCTCTTATTATAAATCATATATGTAGATGTTGGAATAATATTGCAATATTAGTTGAAGTAGGTTAGATATAATCAATTCTAGTACTTTGTACTCCTACTTTACTAGTATTTATCTATGTTTTCATTCAATTAATAGTTTGTGGTTTGATTTGTGTTTATTGCTTGAATGACTTCATCACTCATTTTATTTCATTTGTTTGGATTGAGTTGGAAGGCTGGTCTTAAATTATCATTGAATCAAATCCTCACATTATTGTTGGAGGCTCCCACATGATCTAGAAGGTGTGATGGATGTAAAAGTCCCACTCAATAAAGTGCAGATTCATTCAATCATGGATGGAGGAATCACACTCGTTCAAAAGTCCTTATATTCTAGGCTGCAAACATGGGTTTAAATCTACCTTAGAGTATTTCTAAGACATTAAATGATTTACAAATTAAATAAGCAAGATTTGTAACAGTAGCATAGAAAAAGAAGGGATGAAACCCAATCACAGTCTCTACTTCACTCAATCTTTTCTACTGAAATTTACATTCTGGAAAATATTTTATTAAACGGCTGCTGAAACGGTGAAACAGTACCAAAATGAGGATGTAATCGGTGGATTCGGTGGAGAAGATTGTAGCGAGCACGAATCAAGTCGCAAAGTGTGATTCGGTGATGAGAATCACGATGATGAAGGCTCTGTGATTGTGATGAGAGGTGAGGAGATTCGCGAGCTCGAGAAGAAGCTAAGTTAGGTTGTTAGACTCGTGAAAGCTCAAATCATTGTCACTGCGTGACCGAGCTATTGTTCCATAACCACCATTGCGTCTTCTCACCTCCAAAGAGGGTTACCAATGTTAGTGCATTCATATTAGGTTTAGTTAATTACTCTGTTAAATATGATTTGGATTAGGCATGTTTTTGGAAAAAGGTTGTTTGATACATGTAGGTGTTTGGAGGTATGGACCTTGTGAGGAAAAGGCTCGAGATGACTTGATGACTTTGATAAAACAACCAAATGAAACTGATGCAAACATTGAAGTGAGTCAGATTAGCACCATCTCTTCAAGCTTCATAGATCAAGGTAATAAGTTTCTTGATAAACAACCCATGAAAATTCAAAGTAATAATGTTTGGATTCTTAACTCTGGGCAACTGATCATGTTAGTTTGAGTTTGGAAAATTTTGTTTTATGAATATCGTGACAGCAAGGGCAGGGAAGGACCCAATATATTCAATGTTTTAATTGAGAAAAAGGTTTTTACAGGGACTTACACCTTATGAGTTTGTTGAAGGTATGAAGAAAAAGGGGATTCGTGAGCAACGTGAGCAAGTTTTTGGAGACTGCAATTACTCTGTGATGCTTTTCAAATTAGCTCTCTTTTCTGAAATCTTAAATATTCTCAAATGATTAAGCAAACGTTAAATTTAAATTTGAAAACTGACTAAATGTCTTAATTTTCGTATATCAAACCTGTCATATGTGAGGAAAACTTAAAATGAGCTTACATGATCTGTGTCCACTAAACCATATTCTTTCATGACTGATTCCAGTTCATATATTGTAATATACTTGTAATGAAATGAAATAAAGACCAGAGAATAAGATTTTTCATTGCTCCTGCATCTCTATCCAAGTTATACTCAACAGTTACTTATTTGTGAATGTGGTTGCTTGAAACTGTGCCTTGTTTATGAGAAGGAAAAGAAGGAATTTGGTTTAAAGATTGAATAGGTTAAAGACAATAATTGTTATAAAAATTGAATGAATTGTCTTACCTCCTAGAGACTACACATTTTTATATTTGTTTCATTGGCTCTTCGTCTGGATGGGTCTAGGTGAGATATACCTAGAATCTTTGTGGTTAATTAACTCAAATGCTAATCGATTGATTAATTTTAATGTCATCCTTAATTATGGCCAAATTTACAAGGGATAGGATAACCTCCATAGGCTCGAATTTTGAATTGAAATTTGATGAAAGATGAGAAAACGCGTAACCTAAAAGGTGAACGGAGAAGGCAATGGTGTTATATATTTTTAAGTAAGAAAGTTTGAATTGTTATAACCACGTTGACAACTTATGATTCATCATTAAGTTGGATGAAGTTACAGGCCAAGTGCATAACCAATTCACAATGAACTCAAACATTTCAATTCTTATTACATCCACTTTCTAATATACAAAAACTTATCGAAGGAACAAAATATTTTTTTGCAAATTAATATTAACAAAAAAATTAAAAAATAGTTAAGGTTAATATCTTTGAGGAAATTAGTTCAAAATATCAAATGAATGGAATATTATTGTGTCGTATTTTTGTATCCGTAAATGAATGGAATATTAAATTTTACAGAAAACCCGACAAATACACTGTTGGAGAGTAACCAGGTGCTGCATTTATTGCAGTCTCCCTATGAAATGCAACTGTAAATATACCAATAATTTAATCTTTTCTTTCAGTTCACATTCATTCATAAGCCAACGCGTTATAGTTTCTATAACTATTTCTTCAAACACTTCAAAGGCCCTTTCTTCTTCCTGAAATTGAGGGGAAAAATCACTTAAACTCATGAGTAATTTATCATACAACATTTACTCATCATATTGATTTAAATCAAATTAATGATTTATGTGATGTTAAAGAGAAAAAACAAAACTCAGTACCATAAAAAATATTGAATAACCAAGGAAGTCGTAAAAGCAAAACGAGTTAGTAGAAAATATTATCTGAGTTTAAGAAAAAAAAAATCCTCTATTTTCTAAACAACAAATATAGAAAACGTTTTATTTTTATTCATACATTACAGTGAAATCTGTTACACAAACAATATAATATAATGAAACTATGATATATATGAGAACATCAGAATTTCCACCTCAATTCAAGTTAACAATACTTAAATTCAGGAATTCAAATTTTCAAAGTTGGATTACTTGGTTTCGTGTGATTATGAAAATCCAGTTCTGCAAAAGAGCCTTAATTTACTCTGAGTTACACAGGAAGTTCCTTTATGCAATATCAGTTTGGCTATAAAATTAAGTAGAATGGTTACAGGAATCACATCCAAAACAACACATAATAGAATTTGTATTCATATTGTTCATTAAGAATGAGTTCGTCAACTGATCGCTATGCCAGCAAGTAATATAATGAGTTCATTACCTTCATTTCTTTTTTAAATATTCAATATTCATAATTTTAGTTAGTTTTGTCCTCTATGTTTTTTCTTCAAACTCTGACATTATTCTGGAAATGATACAAGAGTGTATGAAACCTCAGGCAAAGATTTGACTACGGGAAAGTCTACTAACCAAAAGGGTTCTAGCAAAGGCATAGAGAAATCAAATGAATCCACGGCATCTAATGTGAGCGAAAAGAAAGGTTCTGAAGGAAAAAAGGGTTCTAGCAAAGGCACAGAGAAATCAAAGGAATCCACGGCATTTTATGTGGGCGGAAAGACAGGTTCTGAAGCTAAAAAGGGTTCAAGAAGCAAAGCTCGAAATTAAACAATATCAAATCACAAACAGGTAACAATATTTCACCATTTTTTCTTAATTTGCATCACCTGTTCCTTCGCAGTTACATCACTTTTCTTTTTTAACTGTTTCTGCAGGTTTACTTTCAAGTGCTTATGAGGAAAGAAAATATGCAGCAACTTGAAGATTCAATGTTCTTATTTCCAACTTCGTTTAGAGTATAGTGTTTACAAACTAATGTGACCTAAGAAATAAGATTACTTTGTTATTAGTTAGTAAGTTATGATTTGGGATTCACATGTCTTTATTTATTTTTGCACAACTTTGTATTTGTATTTGATAAAGTAGCATCTTATAATAAGATTCAAGTTAATAATGAGATGTGGGTTGGTTTAATATTCTGGATATACATTCTAAATATCTTCATATATATAGATCATTAATGGAGCTATATATTAATAACCTGATTCTCTTGCAATTCAACTTGTTATTTTAATGAAGTATGAGGAGGATGGTGTATGGTGTTTGGGTAATGTGAGCCCTAGTACTTTCCAAGCAAAGCATGGTTATTAGCCTTAACAGCGTGAAAACACAGCTTGGTCAGATATATAGGTAACTTGAAGTGGAAGCAGATTTAAGGATTTTGGAACAGGTAGCTTGCAAGTTGAATGTTGAATGACAGAAACAGTCAAAGATATGAAGTTAAGTGTTCTGTGAGTTCATTGTATGTTCCCTCCATTTTCTCTCAACGTAACAATACGATTTCATATGCTAAGAAATAAATAATCCGCGCCATTTTCACATGCCTTGCCTCGTAACTCTACCATATTATTAAGATTATGATATGTTAACAATTTTTTTTAACAATTTTTTGACAATAAATTATGTGTTATTATTTTATTAAAATGTATAAACTCTTACATCCCAATAATAGTTGAGTATCTTCAAGCCTTTCAAGTTTTTCTTCAAAACTAACTAACATTTTATGTTGGACCACTTATATCATTATTTCCTTAAGTTAGTGTTGTTGTATTGATTTTAATTGTTTTATAAATTAAATTTATTTATTTTTCTGTCAAAAAACTCTGATATTTTAACTTTTTCATAAGAAGAAATATTATGACCATCTAAATAGAATGAAGTAAGAAACCGCCAAAAAAAAAAAAACACAAAAAGCATCACCCTCTGCATTTTATTGGTAATGTGATGTGTATATATATATGTTAAAAAAAATGTAAAAGGCAAAGAACCTATATGGATTTACTTGATTCAATGAATACTTCATTTTGAACTCATGCTAAGTTTACTCTGTTTGAGATGAGATATCATCGAGGTGAATGAGGAAATGCAAAAACATTACATAAAATAAGTATTTTAACGATCAGTTTTTACAGTCGCTAAAAGTTTCAAAACAGTGGCGAAAACATTTAACTACCAAAATTACTGGTCAATTAAAATTGTTTTCATAATAATGTGAGCCAAGATGTATTAAACCAAAAACATTATAAAGAAAACGCAAAATAATGGAATGTTTTATTGTTTGGTAATAACGCAGCAATTCACAACTTATGACTCAGCAATTCATGCGTAAATATACCAACAATTTAATCTTTTCTTTCAGTTCATATTCATTCCTAAGCCAACGTGTTATAAGTTCTATAATTCTTTCTTCAAACACTTCAAAGGTTCTTCGTCTTCTCAGTGGAAAAATCAGTTAAACTCGTGAGCAATTTATCTTACAACATTTACTCATCATATTGATTTAATATCAAATTAATGATTTATCCTATGTTAAAGAGAGAAACAAAATTATGTTCTGTAAAAAATGTTCAATAATGGAGGAAATGGTAAAAGTAAAACGAGTTAGTAAAAAACATTGTCTGAGTTAAAAAAAAAAAGTCGTTCCTCTTTTATTTACTAAACAACAAACATAAAAAACGTTTTCTTTTTATTCATACGTTACAATGAAATCTTATACACACAATATAATGAAACTATGATATGAGAACATAAGAAACTCAGTTTAAGTTATCAAAACTTCAACTCAGGAATTCAAATTTTTAAAGTTGGAATACCCTTTTTCGTGTAATTATGAAACAAAGTTGGATAAAAATCCGGATGTAAATATCAGTAGATAAATTGTATTTTTCTTGTAGTGTAATGAATTGATTCTATTCTTACATACAAGCTCTATTAGGTATCTAATTTCAGTTTTAGATTCAAGTTATATTTCCAAATAGATCAAGAATCACAAATCAAGCATGAAATCAATCTACAACAAGCATTAAGCATGAAAATTAAACACTAACATAAATTTGAAAAACATATATCATTAATACACTACAACAATAATATATTTCCGGCGGGTTAACCCGCCCCCTAAATATTTTAATGTAATTTCCAAAATATCTATTGCCCCGTGCCTCATTTCTTCTGCCATAATCATTTTCTAAATATCACAACCTTCATCCTCAAACCTTTGCTACCTTCGTCGTCCCGAAACCTTTGCTCTCTGCCTTCGTCCTCAAATTCGCTCTCTCTGCCTTCATCCTCAAATCCTATTTTCTCGCTCATTGCCTTCGTTTCCTCGCTCCCTAAAACTTCACCAGAATCATTTTCCCCCAAATTCAGGTTCTCTTTGATCGGTGAGCTTCTCCTTCTTCCTTTTCTCTCTAATCCTATTCACTTCCTTTTAATTTTGAACATGCTTTTAGTCGCTCTCTTTTTGAAGGGATTTTCTTGCTGCTCAGATTCCCAATTCCAATCCCGTCTCGCTAGATTAGAGGGGGAATTTCTGAAAACATTCCAATTCCGCGTTTGGTTTCGGCTTTCTCAACTCAAATGCGGGGTTCGGTGGGTCTTAGGGATGAATTAACTGAATCACCTCGTTTCTAGATGTGAGTTTTAATTTCTTCTTCTTCCTCGGACCTGCCTCTGCTTCTTTTTCCTTTTTCTGTTTCTTTCCTTTCTCAGTTGATGAACTGCAGTGAGAAGTGGATGAGTAGTTGGGTGAATGAATTACAATGTAATAGAACATAAGAAAGAAAATTGAAGTAGCTAGAGGGTCTAACTTTGTTGTTTGTTTGTGCCTAGAACGCAATCCAGTAATAATAATAATGGTAAGAAATTTGGGACGTATTTGTCACGGAGAAAGGAAGCGTCGTACGTTGAGTAGTGGCGGTGAAGGGTGTTGGAAGTTCCAACTTGATTCATTCAATCATGAATGGAGGAATCACACTGGTTCAAAAGTCCTTATATTCTAGGTTGCAAAAATGGGTTTAAATCAACCTTAGAGTATTTCTAAGACATTAAATGACTACAAATTAAATAAACAAGATTTGTAATAGTAGCATAGAAAAAGAAGGGATGAAACCCAATCAGAGTCTCTACTGCACTCAATCTATATATACTTATAATCAAAATCAAAAAACTCAAAAACAAACTACCAATATACTTATTAAATCCCTATGAATATGATAATCCCTGTTTGGTTATACTATAATAGACTTGGTGGACTTGTCAATAGATCACACAATTGAATATAAACTTGATAATGTTGTCATGATGAGAATTTTTGGAATTCAAGCCTTATAAATACAAACTCTCAATTTATAAAGTGACACCTTTTATTTTATTTTTTTTGGGGATGTTCATGAAGAAGAATGATAAAATATTCTGAAATGTAGCAAATTTTATCAAGATGCTTGATTTTTATGATATTTGGATTTGTAACATTGTTAACCTTATAAATGAACATTGTATATGTGATTATTTGCTTTAAAGACACTCTTAATAATATATTATCAATTCTCTTTTTTTTATTATTATTATTGCAATAATTATTTTGAATATTATGAAGAATTTCAATATGTTTAGGATTGTATAATTATTATAGGAAAAATCAATATGATTAAAGTTAAATAAATTACTTATAGACATATAAATAGGTAAGATCCTTAGGTAATATATCTATATGTACAATCTGTAAATAAAGTTAATTATGAGGAATTTATTTATATATTTTGTTATGTAAATAATCTATAAATAAATCAAAATTATTTATGGATTTTGACTGTTACATATAAATTTTGACTGTAGATAATTGTCTTCTTAGTTTAGTGTATGTATAATATTCATTGATTTAGAATAACTATTATATCTGTTAAAGTGATGGAAGGATATATAAGAAGAATGTTTTAATTATATATATAGAAATTTTTATGCAGTAAAGGAAACTATCTCTAAAATAATATTGTATACATATCGTGCAGGAAGCGAGGTGCTGCATTTAATTGCAGTCTCCCTACCAAATGCAGTTGTAAATATACCAACAATTTAATCTTTTCTTTGAGTTTATATTCATTCCTAAGCCAACGCGTTATGATTTCTATAACTATTTCTTCAAACACTTCAAGTGTCCTTTCGTCTTCATGAAACTCATTGGAAAAATCAGTTAAAGTCGCCAACAATTTATCTTAGAACATTTACTCATAACCAAATGATTTTCTAAAACCCAAACATAGAAAACATTTTCTTTTTATTCAAATATTACAATGAAATCTGTACACGTATAACATAATGAAACTATGATATATATGAGAACATCAGAATTTCCACCTCAATTTAAGCTATCAATACTTAAACTCAGGAATTCAAATTTTCAAAGTTGGATTACTTGGTTTCGTGTGATTATGAAAATCCAGTTCCGCAAAAGAGCCTAAATTTACTCCGAGTTACACAGGAAGTTCCTTTATGCAATGGTCTATAAATCATCTAGAATGGGGTTACAAGAATCACATCCAAAACAATACATAATAGAATTTGTACTCATATTGTTCTTTAAGAATGAGTTCATCAAATCGTCCTTATACCACCAAGTAAGGGTTACACAGATGAGTTCATCATCTTCATTTTCTATTTATTTTTTTAATTATTTATAGTTCTAAGTTGTTGAGGAGAGTAAAACAATATTTCAATTAAATTGGAGGCATTTAGTTTCTTTATATATATATATATATATATATATATATTAGTTACTTTTATCTAAATGTTTGACACTTACTCTTTAAATGATGCAAGGGATAAGAAAGACGCACGAAATGCAAGTGATAAGGAAGACGCACGAAAGGTTTTGGGTGAGGATGGACAATTTTCTAACGGGAATGGTGCTAGTAAAGGAGAAGGGAAAATAAATGGACCAAGCACGGCACAACTTCTGAAACCCGATTCAGAGATTGAACAACCAAAGGGTCCAAGAAGCAAAGCTCGAAATTAAACAATATCAAATCACAAACAGGTAACAATATTTCACCATTTTTTCTTAATTTGCATGTTCCTTCGCAGTTACATCACTTTTCTTTTTTAACTGTTTCTGCAGGTTTACTTTCAAGTGCTTATGAGGAAAGAAAATATGCAGCAACTTGAAGATTCAATGTTCTTATTTCCAACTTCGTTTAGAGTATAGTGTTTACAAACTAATGTGACCTAAGAAATAAGTCTACTTTGTTATTAGTTAGTAAGTAATTACAATTTGGGATTCACATGTACGTTTATTTATTTTTTTACTCAAATTTGTATTTGTATTGGTTTACCAACAATGTAGCAAGTTATAATCAAATTCAAAGTTAATAATGAGATGTGGGTTAGTTCAGTTTTGTTGATGTTCATTTTAATTTTTGTCATATAAATCATTAATTAAGCCCTAACCTGATTCTCTTGTAATTAGAGTTGTTATATTAATTATGCCACTGTGGTTCAGTGAGAAATTTTTAAGGACAAAATAAAGTTATAGAAACAAATCCAATAATAAAACAGTGACTTCTTAAGTGAATTTATTACAATCATAAAAGATTTCCTCTCAAGGTAAGGAAGCAGGAGGAAGATGGTGCATGGTGTTTGGGTAATGAGTTAGTTTCGAAGCAAACAGTGGTGAATTACCATAACATTTGTGCGTGAAAACGTACAGCTTGGTCTGTCATTAAGGTAGCTTTTGGTCTGTCATTGTTTCTTATAACAACTTAAAGAGTTCATTTTTAAGCTTCTACACGGTCAAATATTTGAAATGAGGGGTTGTGTGAGTTGTATTGTATTTTCCCTCCATTTTCTCAGAAGGTAACAACGTTAATCAATATTATAATAAATTGCATCCGCGCTTAGCACACGCCTTTCCTCAGAACAACGGGGTCAAAAGGCCTTTATTTGTGAAGTATTTATAGTATTAGTATGAAATGTTTATGGACTTTTCTATCACTAATATTTCAATAGGAGAGTTTAACTAATTATCTTCAATCACCAAGTTTTCACTCACACAACTTAGATATAAAGAAAACTTTACTTTTCACTATTCTATTCACTAACATGTTGGTTCCTATTTTTGTGCATTAAAATAATATAAGTATACAAATACATACCAAAGAAAGAAAATAAAGATATGATAAGTTCAGTTGTAACTTTTTTAAGCAATATACTAATATATAAATACATATAAGAGAAAGAAAATAGGGATATTACAAATTTAGTTGTAGTTCTTTCAAAAAAAATCAATTTTCTTTAACTATTATTAGTTTTAAATGACTTCAATTCGTTTTTACATATAATATATAGGATGAATCTAAAACCATCACATTTCATGATATGTCACGCTGAAACAGTTAATTAGACGTGTGACATGGTTTTAGTTAGTGTTGTCAAAACGGATCATCTGGCCTGACTCGGCTCGACCTACTACGGATTGGTCACTTAGTGAGTTAACCCAACCCGATTCATTTATTAACGAGCCAGAAAAATTCGAACCCGGCTCGACCCACCACAGATTGGTAAGTTAAACTGGTTAGCTCATTAACTCACTTAATTACAATTTTTTTAAAATAAAAAAAAATTACAAACTTTTTGTAATTCAAATATAAATAAATTTTACTCCCAAAACGATGTTAAACTCAAGACAATTCAAAATAATAAAAGAATACAATATAATCCGTGTATAATAAGTCACATGGTATTTTTTAGGATTTTATAAGATAATAATAAATTAATAAAAATAAATTTATGTGGGTTGTTGGGTCAACCCGGCTCACCACGGATTCAATCAGGATTAGCCGGGTTTAAATGAGCTGGGTTGAAAATTGGCCTGCATAAAAAAATGCATTTTTTTCAACCCAACTCGGCCCAAACCCATGGTGGGCCAGGTTGACCCGCAAGTTGTAACCCATTTTGACCGCTCTAGTTTTAGTAGCTAAAAACAGAAATCATTATTTAGACATTTGTTTTAATGATTAAAATAACCAAGAAAATTTTATAATATTTAAATAAATTAATAAAAATATCGTTTAGTTTGATATGCGTGGAACATTTATGTCAAGTAATATTATTTATAGAAACGTCACCGTTATAGGGATGAAATTGTAAAACTATATATTTTTTATGTAACAAGACAAGTTTTACATTATGTGTTACGTTAATGCAAAGACTGCGATACTAAAGAATGTCTTATTTATAAGTTATATATGAATGATTCATATTCATATGACTAAAGATATAATCAAGAAAAAATATTAAGTGTCAATCCCTTAATTACTCAAGAAACAAATCTGCATTAAGAATTAATATTTAAGATTTAAGACAACTAATGAATCAAGTTTTATCCGTATACACGAACTCCATTAGATATCTTGTTCCAAGCTTAGGTTTCAAAAGATATTTCTCAATATCTAATGAACCACACATCGAGCGATCCACGTCCTTAATTCAGCAAGCATTAAGATTAGAAACAAGAAAGTAACATTCACTGGAAGAGGTTCAAAGCATTAACACAAATACACAAGAATTCAATGACTACAAATACCCCTACAAGATGGTTTTGGCTCTCCATTTCTATTGAGAGCTTCAAGCTTACAAAATGAACATGAAAGAACAAAAGGAAGAAGGCAGTGTTCCCATGAGCTCTAACAGCCCTCAAAGCTCTGCATAAAGAGAGTTTGTGCCTCCAAACCACCAAAAACACAACTCCCTTCGAGTTACAAGAACATAAAGGGCTTCACTTGCCATATCAGCAAATGGTCGCTCGGTGTATGCCTTCATAAAAGCCAAATATTCTCTCTGTAATGCTAGTGCTTAGCAGTGGATAGGAGGCACTCTACGGTATAGCCTCTGTAAAAAGCTCGCTCAGCAGGAAGGAGGTGGCGCTCGACACCACTTGGACTTTAAGATTTTCCTTTTTGATGTTCTTATTGCTTCTCTAAGTTGGCAAGCTCTTTGATTTGGTAAATTGTATTTCTATCTCAAAATAAGATACAAAAAGAGGGGATTAGAGATATAAATTAATAAGTGTAGCCCAAAATATATGTATTTACAATAGGAAGATAAAAGTTAGGATTAAGAAAGTTAAAACCTAGAGAATAGTTGTTTTTGTAAATAAAATGTGGTTCAACATTCCAAGGGTTATATTTGAAAAAATTACAAGTGTCAAGATTTTCTTGCTAAGATTGAAAAATGGTTTGTGAAAAGCGATAAGGCGTAAATAAGTGCATTTCTTTAGAGTTTGATATCCATGAAGTATTAAGGCAAAACAAATGTGAAAGAGTACGTATATCATGGAGATGTTGAACATTGCTTCAAAACTTAAGACATTAAAACATAAATTGTGAGAAGACTTACTCGTGTATTTAGTTTTGATCTCTTTTCCTTTGAACACTTTAATATTTCATATAACTGTCATAAAAAGAAATGATCTATTAATAAGTTCATTTCATATAAAAGAAAAAAAGAGAGACTAAAAATGTTAAATTAATCAATATCTCTATTGACAAGAACAAAACAAAGAAAACTCCCAAAATTGAAAATGTTGAAGGTCCGTCACAAAAGAAACAAAATGTTTGGCCAGTCAAAGTATCACTTCTGTAATAATAAAGGAAACTCGTGAAAAATACATATGTCTGTGACATAAACAAAGACGAACAAAAATAAAAGCAAAAATCATGGTGATTATGAAAGTTGGTTTATATAGTTCAATTTTATATTCGCCAATATACATTTGATTTGATAAAGTGTATATGGTGATGCTCAGTAGTATGATGAAGAAGGTTTAGGTGAGTAAATTCACCATCTATTTATCAAATTATTTGCAGTGTTTTAGGGTTTCACCATATCCTGCATCAAGGTATGTAGCTTCTTCTTACACCTCTCATTTCCCTCACTTCTATTGCCAAATTGAGTTTATGTTAAAATGATATAATGTTGGTCGTTTAGGGATAATTAATTTTCGTAGAGTTATCTTTGTTCTCACCTTTTTGTTCCATCTCAACCTAACGTTTAAAATAAAATTACCATTTAACTCATTAAATTAAGAGTGTGTGAAAACGTAAAAGAAACAAAGACTTGTATAGTTTTTTCAACTCTGACTTTTCAAAACAAGCGAGAGAGTAATTAGCTAGAACCTGCACCGTTAAACTCCCCCTGCCACGTAGCACCAAACCGCGGAAATAAGCTTGCAGCTAAAGCTACCATTGATAATTTCAATTGCATAGCAGGTTCATCGCGTTCGCATAAACCTATATAAATACGTAAATATTTCATCAAAGTTTCAACCCACAAAACCATTCGTTGTTTCCTATACCAACTTCAATATACGTTCATTCCCTAAGTCTTCATCAAGTCTCAACGCTCCCTCTACAAATCAACCATCATGAGTTCTAAAAACATCATTCAAAGTACTCTTTGCCATACCACAAGACCTGCTCCTCGTACCAATAGCACCAATTCTTCGTCCTCAAGAACTTCATCCACAGCAACTATTCAGAAGGTCTTTTCAAGGAAGTATGAGAAGAAGAAATAAGAGCAATTTTTCCTTCATTACGTTCTTTTTCTTCTAAACATTTCATATTATTTCATTACACATTTATTCTTTATGTATTCACTTACATTCCGTCCGATCCATTGTATTATAAACAGATTATTTTCATTAATTCAATAGTTCATATTCAGTTTGATACATTAATAGCATCAGATGTTCTTTTCTTACATTTATTTAAATATCTTTCATTTCTCTTATTCCTCCACCGTTGCACCGGTCAGCCACCACCCTCGTCTGTTACACCACACCACCTCGCCACACTCTTCCTCTTTTCCTCCTCCTCCATTCCACCACCTCACGTCACTCCTTCTCTTTCCCACACCTTCTTCTCAAGTTCGATCTAAATAACTCAACTTGCTATTTCAAACATTTCACACGCAGCACGTAATATGATTTTAGAAAAATGAGGTTTGCCGATGAAAATAGTAATGAAATAACAGGTGAGTTTCGGAGCAATGCATGGCGATTTACGAAAACATATGTGTGTGAAAAGGAAACTTGTTGTTATGGTGCATGGCTTGTGCCACAAGAAGAGAAACCGTCAACGGCGTGAGTTTCTGCTACCTCCATGTATTTTCACACAATATATTATATTATAAATAAAGTAACGATCCGCGGTTCTCACACGGACTGAAACGGCGTCGTTAAAATGTTATTTTATTTTCGTTCCCATTTTTAAGTATACCAAACGCCGTTGATATACTATGATGACGTTGTTTAACGTAGTGACGATTTTGAAAAATGCTTATAAGAAAAAAAAAATAGAGATAATTGTAGTTTTAATTCCTTTGAACTTGTTTACTTTTAACTTTATAGATTATTATGGTCTTTTAAATGGTCTTCACCTTTTACTGGCAGATAAATAATAACTATATTTTAATATATTCAATATTATAGAAATTTGTTTAAATTATTTTAGGAGTTTTTGATGGATGAATCTCAATCCCAAAATCATGTGCATCTTTAAAAGTGTACTTCGATAATAACATCTGTGTCGGTAATTACTTGCCATATATTTTAATATTAATGAGTTTATAAATTATACTATTTGGAAATATATTACGAACAATATTTTGGAGACCTGTAAATATATTTTAAATTACAAAATTTAAGAGATATTACAGATTATGTAATTAAAATATGTTACTAGATTCTATATATCAAAAATTTATTTTGAATTATATAATTTATAAAATATGTTTTTAATTATGTAATTTAGAAATACATTTTAAGTTGTATAATTTAAAATATGTTTATGGATTATAATTTTGCGATTAGGTACCAACATACAATGAAAAAACAGTGAAATCGTCCTCATAGTTAAAAAGAACTATGAAAAAACTTTTAAAAGAAATAATGATTTTTTAAACCAAATTTTCGTTATGTGCATGAAAGATATTAACATTTACAATATGTCCATCCTAAAACGGATCAAGTTGCTTTAATTAAATGTACAAAATAAATGTAATTTTTAAAATATTTGTTTTTGTTTAAAAGTGAAATGTTTTTTATCAAGATAATATTTATAAAATTATTTATTTAAATCTGACAATACTTAACTTTACTTTTATATAATTTCATTAGAAAAAATTAAACTTAAGTAGTTATTTTAATAAGAATAACTTATACGATTATTATTTTTTTTCTGTTTCTTTTATCCTTCATGTTTTCTACTTTATTTTTCTGATGTAAGTAATTTTGAGGCATTTAATATCGATTAGTTTGAACCCAATACAGTAGGTTTTCTCTTTATCACGTGGAATTCAAAGTTGTATACCTTCGACTACATCTCTTTTTTTAATACGCACTTTTGTTAATTTTCAGTAATTTTTTATTTTCTCTTACGTCCTTCAAATAAATTCTGCTATACTTTATTTAATAATTTTTTAGTTATTTAGAAGAAATTGAGTATTAATATACCAAATCTAAAAATATATTTTACATTATTTATTTTAAAAATATATTTTAGATTATGTAGTTTGAAAATAGTAAAATTTTAAAATGTATTGTGAATTATGTAATTTAGAATGCATTTAAGGATCACGTAATATGAAATGTATTTCTAAATCTAAAAATACATTTTAGAACATGTTTCCAAATTTTGCAGTAACAAAATAAAAAACAAACATTTTAGACTTTTCCAACACCTTATGGATGTGGAAGAAACAATAATGGAAGTGCTGAACGTTAATTGTCTTAAACTTTGGATAAATTTTCTTCTTGAGCCCATTATAATGGGGTGTTACTTCCTGCACCTCTACAAAATGCTCCCTTCACCTCTTCATCTCTTTTTTACCTTTTAATATATTTAAACGGATGTAAATTGAACGAATGTGAATATGCGTTGTATTTTTAAATGGATATCAACATCCGTTGAAGGATAAACGAATGTCGACATCTGATCACGGATGTTGAAATCCGTTTAATAAAATCGTTATTTCATTTAAAAAAATTCTTATTTAGAAGAAGTGATGTGTCGTCTAATAAAATATAAATTATTTTTAATTTTAATCAAATTTAACTTATTAAAATATAAATTAAAGTTTTATTTTTATTTTTTTTACATGAATAATATGAATACGAGTAACATGATATATGTCTTCAACCTAATATAGTAAAATATCCCTTGTCTATTATCACAAATAATAGATACTCAGATATATCAATTTATTTTATTTATGGATGTCCACGTATACATACACAAATATATTTACCATCTCTTATTACTATTAGAAGTTGCACCTTTCTTAAAATGATCTGTTCTTGGATAAAAAATTGCCTTGGCAGTTGGAGGATTATTAGCCCCTGAGCTTGAAGAAGTTGAGGTACTTCTTAGGTGGAGAAGTCCTAGTGGGAAGAAGAGCCTTTGGAACATCGTACATTCTTGGAATTCATTACAAACCACTTTCAAAGAAATCAAAACCTAATTTTGCTACCTGGCTTTACTAATGTTGTCTTTCGATTTTACTTCAAATGACAAGAGAGAGTTGTATCGATTTCAAAACCAGACAACGTCTTCCTTCTCACATCTAACTTCATTGAACGTCCAAAAAAACGCAATGGTAAATGACATGGAAATTTCATTTTCCATTAATATAGACGATTTTGTTTTTTTGTTTTTTTTTTTTTTAAAAGAGAGTTGAATAAGCATTTCCTAAGTAACATATTGAAAATTGAAATAGAATTGGTGAGTAATAGTTTGGTAGGTATGGATGTTGGTCATGTCGTGCATTTTGGTTTTGTTAGACTGTAACTCACGCGGCTTTGATTTGTGTCAATGGTTTTTTTTGTTGAACAGACATGCATTTGTTATATATTATTACATTATAATAACTCTCTTTTGGTTAGAGGTAAACCCCACTTTCCATAAACTTAAAACATTTTTTTTGTAATTAAAAGATGGATGCTCACTAATGATCTAAGTTATTATACCATTGTGTCACAAATTAATGTTAACCATATATTTAGTCAAAATCTAATGGATTTATTTCTTTTCATATATTGAAAATGAATTGCAATATAAATTTGTTTTAGATATTAATAATTTTTAATTTAATAAAAGTATTTAAATTACTTAATATAATAACTAATTATTTTTGTCTTTAAATTTAATCATTATTAATGATTTTCTTGTAAGAAAAAACCTCGTTATCTTATGATGCCCACTTTCTTATTTTAACATGTAACTTCATTATTAATTGATCTTGTATAGCTTAAAAATTCTCAACCTAATAGACGTTTCAAAATTTGATTTTTAATTATATATTCAATTTAATTTCTTTACCCCTCTCCAATACTAGTTTAGATTATTTTTTAATTAACGATACAAAAATTCTAAATTTTTTAGAACCCTCATTTCTAATGTACATTTATTCGGATGATAAAAACTCAACTAATGTCGATGCACAATTAATTTGTAAAACAATTTTGTTTGAATAGATGATAAGAACTCAAATAATGTCAATGCAAACTTATAGCTACTTTGTCAAAAGTTTCGAGAATGTAAATGTCACATAGCATCAATCAAGATCATTGTTTATATCAACTATTGTCTAATTTAAATGTTGCAGAAAACACAAACTGTTTGGGCAGTGCATGCACTAACTTTGGATGTTAGGAATCTTATATCATCCAAAAATTAAAAAGATAAGTTTATAATATATTAGTGAAAATAAATCTTATTTTATAAATTAATTTTGTTTTATTAAAAAATTAATATAAATTTAAAATTTACTTTATAATATTAAAATAATAAATTTAAGTCCAACATATCACTTGTTATCAAATCAAATCGATTTGACTAGAATAAGTTAGGATTAAAATCTTAAAGTTTTAAAATAATTAAAATAAAATATTTTGGCCAACAATGTTTAGCAACTAAAGCAACTATACTGAATACAAAATCACAATATTGTTTTCTAATTTTTTAATTAGTGGTTGACTTTATACCTGGCGTTAGTGACATATATAACTGACCTTAGGGGCGGACCATATCTCTAGCAGATGACAATTGTTCGATAATTGTTAAGGACCATATCTCTACCTTTTCAATTTTCTACACAAATTCAATATCTAAAAAAAATCTAATATATTTGTTTTTTTTATTGAATAATTTTAAATAATTTTCTATCTAAAATTAATAATATAATTTTATTAGTGTTATATACCATTATCAATTGCTAAATTTCTTAGCAATTAAAGCACTTTATAATTGTTGCATTTTATTCCCATCAAGGTTGTCAACATGTAGCTAAATTAAATACATTCTTTTGATTATATCTTCTCATATTAATCCAAATTTATTATATCTTCTCATATTACATTCTTTTGATTATATCTTCTCATATTAATCCAAATTTATTATAATTATCATGGGAATGTTGTAATTCTTCACATTTCAGAAAATTATGTATAAATTTTAGAAGGTCTACAGATTTTAATATTACTATTGAAATCACTCTCACGGACTTTTTTTCAAACCTTGTGTTTCGTATATATATATATATAAGCTTTATACACTTAAATTTTCATAGTTGTATTTATTTTTTACTCTTAGTACCCCCATCATGTTACATCTCTAAACTCGGGATCTTGAGTTGCTTCTAACTATAACAAAAACTATTTTAAAACTATATACACTGATATATATATATATATATATATATATATATATATATATATAGAATACATACAGAAAAAGTCAACGTTGATATCAGATTGCATCGTTGTCCATTGTTGGTATTATACTATATTTGATTTTGGATTTTAAGAACCCTAAAATTAGTTCTTCTATGAGTTTCGCCGATCAAAAGGAAAGAAAGTATTCTTCTATTAATCTCTTTCTGACTGTCTTCAGAAGTACTTTCCTCACAATTCTGTTATCTCATATTGAAAAGGAGATTTGACTGAAAATCAACGAATTTTCTTTCTGGCGTACTCTTTTCTATATTAGGACGTGAACTTACCGTAAAACAATTAGAAATAAATCAATCTTATAACTTGAGACAACAAGCAAAATCAAAGATTTGAACCGAAATATAAGACATTAAATTTTACCTTAAATCATGATCACATGGTTAAGGAACACCAAATCATAACTTGTTTCTTACTTGTCAAACCTCATACAATGGCTGAACTTTAATTTCAGATGAGTACAAAGCACACAAACCAAAAGAAAAAGACACGGACTATTTGGTTGGTAAATATGGGATTACGAACTGTGCAATTTTAATAGCTATAATTAGATGAAAAAAAGAGAAGGAAACCCTAAGTGCAGGAGCACGGAAAACATAGCACAGCATGCTTCTGTTATTTTTAGTATCACTTCTTCCAATTTATATCAACCTTCTACGTAAACCTGCATGAAGATCAAAACAGAATAAGTATATGAAAAATGTATACGAAGCAACTTATGGATATATATGATGCTTACTTTGAACTGGAGAAAATAAATAAAAAAAATGGCATAATTCCTAATTATCATAGATAGTACCTTTTGAAAATCATCTATTCTTTGGGTAAAATATGTCCTTCGTAGTTGGTGGCTTTTTTCCACCGGAGCTTGATGAAGAAGTTGAGGCACTGCTCGTAGGTGGCGGTTTTGTAGGGCAAATGGCATTCTGAATGTTGGTGTTGTTGGAACTCATTTTACGTAAGGGTTTAGAAAAACAAAAATGAAGTTTCTCAAGCAATGGCTATGTGTAGTTTTTGGCACATCACTTCCAATATCGCACAGAGGTATTTATAAGGAAGATTTTAAGCCTACATGTGCCTACATTCAAAGAAGGAACTTACCAAGTAATTAATATGATTGTGATTACTAGGAATATTTTCCGTTTCTACATATATGGTCTGGCGTAAACTACCCTGGTTTTTATGGTCAATAAATATTTATTTTATAAAAGCTTAAACTATATATTAACAAATATAATCCCCAAATAAAGAGTCTTTGGACTTGAAAGTGCATAATACGTATTCTTCTTTTTACAAGGACTGATTCAAGGCTATTCACCTTAATTTACATTTCAATTTATTTTCCTATCAAAGGATTAGGTTATAAGTATTAAAGTATAGAACACTTGGTCATAAAAACTACAATTCAAAAGTAAAATAAAGGAATACAAACAGTTTTGTATATTAGAAGATGTTCAAAGGAAGGAACTTACCAAGTAATTTGATAGAAATTACAGGAAAATAATATCTTAGGTGATCACATATGTATATGACGTATGACATATATATGTTGGAAACTATGTAACTTAGAAAAATTGACCATGCATGTGGGAAGCAAAAGATACACTTGATTTATGGTGACTAAGAAAAGGTCGTGCCGTGTGATATTCTTCTCTTTGATTTTGGTTTGTAGAAATCACAATTTTTGAGGAAGTATAACTTTCCAATATCACTTGACTTTAATGGTGGAGTAGCCATGTATTTGACTGTTTGACTTTATGTGTGAAACTTTTTAATTTCACAGTGAAATTAAATGCCTTTTTTCTTACTACCTCTTTTGGTGCGACATTAAGGTAGACACAATTGGAATGAAAAAAAAAAAGTTCGAACCATACCAGGTAACAGATTTCATCACCTATTGTTATTTTGTTTAAAAGTGTTTTATTTGATAAAAAAAACAAGATTTAAAAGAAAGAAATATATATAGTTATTATAATTATTCATAGATATTGTTCAAAGAATGTAATTTATCTTTGTTACTAAATATAACTTTATTTATAAAATTTAGAGTGTAGAAGGTTCCATAACATTGTCCTTCATAGGCCTTTGGTTTCTGCTTTTCCCATTTGTTTATGGTCAACTGAAGGAATTCTTTAGATTTTAATTTTCATAGTCAAAGTCGAATGTTTCTGTTGTGAACACATTTTTCATTTCTTTTTCCTCCCAATTGGTTGTTAATTTGAGCTTGGTCAGAGAAAATTGTCCAGCTTTACACTTGCACATGTTTGTTCAGAGAAAAACTAGTTACCTAACCTAATTTACTTCAATTTTCTACCATTTAATTTCCTCTTTTTGAATTCCATGACACCATTACTCTTATTCGAACAAATTATTCCTAAATTAATGAAGCATGTTATAACAAGAGGCCTGTGTTTCATTTAAAACTAGCTATTACACCTCTTCACTCTCCAAAATCATAAATTGCTTAGAGAGAATAGGTAAACAATATAAACTTATCTAAGAACTCTTGATGAAATCTGGATTGATATTTTAATTGAAAATGTTTAATTCAAAATAAAAAAGTTCTACAATCTTTTTGTTTATGCTAACAACAAAAAGATGTTTTAATTTAAATAATTAAATTAAATAAAAATGGTTCGTTCAACTAATTATAAATATTAAAAGAAAATAAATTACGCAATATATCACATATTCAATTTATTATTGGTATAAAGAAAATAAAATAAGATACCATATCATCACTTAATAAACATATACCTTTCAATCTTCTTACACATATTTACCATTTAATAAAATATTAATATTTTAATTTTCCTATTTAATTCATCGCCAAATATTTGATATTTCAAAACAAAAATATTTTCTTATTAGTGTTGAATAGGTATGGAGAAAAAAAAAATGCCAGTGTTTTAGAAAACATAAAAAGGTGCCAACTTTACAAGCATGAGACACCCAAATGGGTCCCAGCCACAAATTTTATATTCCCAACTAAAATCTGAATATCACTATAACAAACAAATTATCTATTCATTTACAATGATAAACTTAGATCTATGAATCTCATTTCCAATTAGCAGCTATAGAACTTTTCTATTTAAATGGAATCGATGCAATATGCTTCACTAATATTTCAAACGAATTCACAGAAAATGCAAATTGAAAACCAAAACTCACAATGATAATAAAACACCATTTTAATCTAAAACTTAAAGTAATAATTGAGATTACTTAATTTTTTATATAATATTCAAATTTTTTATTTTTATTTAATATGATATTGTTTAAAATTTATATTATTAAAGGATAAAATAATTAAAAATCATAAAAAGATTAAAGTAAAAATGAAAAAAAAATTAATACTTTAAATATAAGTAATTTTTTATAATTTATTAAATAATTAATCAAATAAAAATTTTAAAAAGTTGGGTCGAACAAGACCTTTTTGCTGAGCCCTAATGGGAAAGATTTTAAGGAACAGGCTTTTCAAGTGATTGATTGAATCAAAGCCTAAGGATGACGAGGCCCTGAGTGCCAGTACACCACTTTACCAAATTCGATTTCTGTCAGTGCCACTGCCAAATTAAATAAAACATACACACAGCTTTACCAATTTCCATCTCTCTGACAGTATCAGCTAAACCTCAGACATGTCATGGATTGCAGATCCAAAGGCCAAACCAGTCTTGCCAATACAAGTGCGTACATAAAGTGATGCAGGATATGGTGAATTCCTAAACACTGCAAATAATTTGTTGTGCAGGATAATGACCACCGTATACAGTTTTTGAATGTGTTGAGTGGCCTCCTATTACATTTACATAATTAAAAATGATTATCATGTTTTGGTTTCAATAGTCAAACTTCTCACATTTTACATTTGAGTAGACGTGGCCTAAAGGCCTACTACTAATTTTTCGTTTAAGTTATTGGCTTAGTAAACATATCAATTTCGCGTATTCAGCGTATATGCATATACTTTTATTTTTCTTGTTGTGGTAATCTATTATCATTATAACACAGCACCTCATTTCATATCTTTGACTGTTTCTCTCATTCTGCATTCATCTTCAAAAACCCTTATAACTCTACTTCTTCCTCAAGCTACCTTAATGACAGACCAAGCTGTACGTTTTCACGCACCAATGTTATCGTAAATCACCACGGTTTGCTTGGAAACTACTAGGATTTACATTACCCAAACACCATGCACCATCTTCCTCGTACTTAAGTTCTTCATAACTCAATAAGTTCAAATGTTTTTGTGAACTATGAAGAAAAGCAAAAGAAATTGCCATTTGTGTATAATTTTCGAAGCAAGCATGGTGATTTACCATAACATTTGTGTGTGAAAACACAACTTGGATTTTCATTAAGGTAGCTTGAGGAAGAATTAATATATCAACTAATTATTTTTTTCTTTAAATTTAATTAATTAATGATTTTCTTGTAAGAAAAAACTTCGTTATCTTATGATGCCCACTTTGTTATTTTAATGTGACTTCATTATTAATTTATAGCTTAAAAATTCTCAAGCTGATAGATGTTTTCAAAATTTGATTTTTAATTATATATTCAATTTATTTTCTTTACCTCGTCATCTTATGATTTTCAATTAAAAACTCTGTTATCTCATATTGAAAAGGAGATTTGACTGAAAATCAACGAATTTTCTTTCTGGCGTAATCTTTTCTATATTAGGACGTGAACTTACCGTAAAACAATTAGAAATAAATCAATCTTATAACTTGAGACAACAAGCAAAATCAAAGATTTGAACCGAAATATAAGACATTAAATTTTACCTTAAATCATGATCACATGGTTAAGGAACACCAAATCATAACTTGTTTCTTACTTGTCATACCTCATACCATGGCTGAACTTTAATTTCAGATGAGTATAAATCACACAAACCAAAAGAAAAAGACACGGACTATTTGGTTGGTAAATATGGGATTACGAACTGTGCAATTTTAATCGCTATAATTAGATGAAAAAAAGAGAAGGAAACCCTAAGTGCAGGAGCACGGAAAACATAGCACAGCATGCTTCTGTTATATTTAGTATCACTTCTTCCAATTTATATCAACCTTCTACGTAAACCTGCATGAAGATCAAAACAGAATAAGTATATGAAAAATGTATACGAAGCAACTTATGGATATATATGATGCTTACTTTGAACTGGAGAAAATAAATAAAAAAAATGGCATAATTCCTAATTATCATAGATAGTACCTTTTGAAAATCATCTATTCTTTGGGTAAAATATGTCCTTCGTAGTTGGTGGCTTTTTTCCACCGGAGCTTGATGAAGAAGTTGAGGCACTGCTCGTAGGTGGCGGTTTTGTAGGGCAAATGGCATTCTGAATGTTGGTGTTGTTGGAACTCATTTTACGTAAGGGTATTTAGAAAAACAAAAATGAAGTTTCTCAAGCAATGGCTATGTGTAGTTTTTGGCACATCACTTCCAATATCGCACAGAGGTATTTATAAGGAATATTTTAATTAATAACACAACCACTTCATTCATAAACCAATGTCATTTCCTTATACTTTGTCGTGCCAACTTGTTATGCAAAACAGGACGATTCGAGTTGTCCTCCATCACAACTTCAAACCTATCTCTCCGACTTTTAAAACCTTTTGGGCAAGACATTCACCTCCTTACGCAAAAGGAAGTGACACTCGAATCTCTGTCTCTATACGATACTCAACATCCTTATCGTAGCGCAATACGAAAAACTCACACAAACGACAACAGTATGAGGAAAATGACATATTTTCATGTTCACATAAAAAATCCATACACATGCTCATTATCATACGTTCCTCCACAAATTATAAAATTTATCTCACTATTATCAAAATATACATAGTCTCAATAATATGCATTGTTCACTAATCACAAGATTTATAACATAACTTCATTACATTTCATCTTTAATCTTAATAATATTTATTAATTCACAATCATAAATCAATACCCATTCTCAATTACATATATTATACAACCAATCGTCAGGTTTACGCACAATTCTCAACACATTACATACATAGTCTCAATTAAACATTCTCAATAATAAACATTAGCTCATCAATAACATGCATTATTCACCAATTATAAGACCTATGGCACATTTCTCCTTACCTTCCATACATAGTCTCACGAGTATGAACTAACACAACAACACCAAAAGCTTCAAGACACCATTGTAATTATATAAATAAATTAATTGAGTACAAGAAACCAAAAGAGACTCAGGTGGATCCATCTCCACTCATCAACACTTACTAAATTAACCTTCATCCAATACTCCAAAAGTAATCACCTACCCAATACATCATAATTGTACTAAAAGGAAACAAGCAACACAACTTCTAAACCAACTGTGGTTCTACGGAATCTAATTATTTTATTTTCAATTTCAAAACACCCCAAATAAATGACTAATCTTTCCAACACCAAAAAAAACACATTTTTCCAATACACCTCTCTTTACACTAAACACACCTCCTTCTACATCTACTTTCAAGTGGACCCCAAAATCATTAATTTACCTTATCTCTCACTTCCAAGGTGACCCACCATTTCCCACTTAACTCATTTTCTCTTTGTATTTTTTTTCTCTCTTCAATTTTTACGTAATGGGAAAGATTCTAAGGAACAGGCTTTTCAAGTGATTCAATCAAAGTCGGTGCACGAGGGTTTGGGGTGCCAGTACCCCACTTTACCAAACTCGATGTCGATTACACTGCCAAATTAAATTAAGGATCATTGTAACAAATTTTTTAACAACTTTTTACAATTCCACACGTCTTACTATTTTATTAATATGTTTAAATTTATTTTCAAAACAATATTAGATACGAACCAATCACATGCATTACGTGTGCGTTGTTAAAAGATTGTCCAAAAAAAATTGTTAAAAAGATTTTTTCCTTAAAGAAAACATACACAGCTTTACCAATTTCGATCATTGATTGCATATCCAACGGTTAAACCAGTTTTGGCAAGTACGTACATAAAGTGATGCAAGATATGGTGAATCCCTAGTCGTTCTCCATGCACTATTCTTTCTTTTTTGTACTTTCAACTTTTGTTATAATTTCGGCTGTCTCACCTGTCTTTTTGAAGAATCTTTGACAAATGAGAGCTGTAAGAAGCTACATAAAGTGATGCAGGTGAAACCCTAAAACACTGTAAATAATTTGATAAATAGATGCTGAATTTACTCAACTAACCTTGTTTGTCCTACCACTAGTAAAAAATTAACTTTTTACTGTATACATTATGTCACGGTTTACCAAAAACCGCAGTATAATGGTGTGCGGTGGCATTTATGAAAATAATTCAAAATTATAGGTCGCGGTTCAGAGGGGAACCGCGGCTTATACCCCAGTCAACTTTCTGCCTTTGACGCCACGTCAGAAAAACAATAAATAGCAGGGGAATAGGCTGCGGTTCTGAGAGCAACCGCGACCTATTCCCCTTGCTACCTTCTGACATTCTCCATCAGTCAGCACCTGCAATAAGTTGGCAGGGGAATAGGTCGCAGTTGCTCTCAAAACCGCGGCCTATTCCCCCTGCTGCCTTCTGACATTCCCCAAAAGGCAGTTGGGAAGGCAGTTGGGGGATTCAGAACGTCAGGGAATAGGTCGCGGTTCTCAGAGAAACTGCGGCCTATTCAATGATCTGAATAAATTTTAAATATTTAAGGGGATAGACCGCGGTTGGGCGCTGAACCGCGACATATAGTTTGAAAAAAATTTCAAAAATGTCATTTTTTTTTTATTTTTTTCAGGTGAATAGGAAGCGGTTAAGTTGTGAACCGCGACATATACCCCTATATTACCGCGATTAAGTGTAGAACCGCGACATATTCCCCTCTTTAGGTTAAAAAAATAAAAATCACGAACAGTATCGTCTTCTTCGCGAAACAGTTTCAGACCTGCGCATTGCTTGATTCTCCGTCGACGATGACACTGTTCTTCCATTCTCTGTCGTTTTGCACCGTTTAAACTCACTTTTGTTCGATGCATTTGCCATTTTTTACGTTGGGGAAGATTTTTGACCGATCAGAATCGTCAATTTCTACTTGGAGATTGAACTTCTGCTGCCATTCCTCTTACGCCGTGCCATTGTCGCGCCATTCCTTCTCGCCGTGCCCATTCCAGGTATTTCATGCCCTTCGTCGTTTTTGATTTTTTCAACATGATTTTTCGTTGTTTTTGCATAATAACAATTACTGTTGTTTGATAATGTAGACATAGAAAATATATTGTTTTGGTAATTTAGGATTATTAGAATTATTATTAGAATTTTTATAATTATTAGAATTATTAAAATATGAAAACATAGAAAATATAGAATTATGAGAATTCCTAAACCTTAAAATATTTGAATAATCACTAGGTGAAATTATAATGTTGGTATGTATGAAATTGTAAGTTTGATTTTCAATAGCACCCAAGGAGATTGGTAAACGTACTTATTTGCTCCCTGCATATTACACAATGTCTAGACAAGAGAAGATAAGTTTTTGTCTTTGTTTAAAGAGTATCAAAGTACCATAAGGATACTCTTCAAATATCAAGAGTTTAGTGTCGATGTAGGACTTAAAGCTTGTTGGCATGAAGTCTCACGATTGCCACGTCTTAATGCAACAATTGTTACCAGTGACTATTCGTGGAATTTTGCCCAAAAACGTTAGGCAAACCATAAACAGGTTGTGTTCATTTTTCTCGTCAATATGTAGTAAAGTCATTGATCTGACAAAGTTAGATGAACTTCAAGTCGAGATTGTTATCATCTTGTGTCAACTAAAGATGTTTTTCCCTCCATCTTTTTTTGACATCATGGTACATTTACTTGTTCATTTGGTTAGAGAAATCAAGATGTGCGGACCGATATACTTAAGATGGATGTATCCTATTGAGCGTTATATGAAGATTTTGATATAAATGAATGCTAAAACTCTTTTTTTAATATATAGTTCTATTCCAGCAAGTCTGATGATGGTTGGGAGATCAATAACTAACAGAGAAAAGATTGCATGGATTTCTCTCAAGGTTTGACATATGCTAAAGCCATACTTTGTTATAGTTGTTTTGTTTTAATGTTTTTCACTAACTATTTACAACTGTGATGATATATTGCAGTGTAACAGACAAAATGGGTCATATGAGTGCGAATATTATGTAATGTATTAGATGACCCATATTATTCGTTCTCATATCACAAGAAGCTGGGAAACGGTAATATTTAAATCTAACAAATTTTGATTTTTTTCCAAAATTTGGAATTCATATACACTAATTAATATCAATTGTCTTGTGCAGAGATTCAAGACTACTACACCAGTTCCCGAGAAGCCACTATCATTCATGAGGAAAGTTGCTGCAAAGTATATAGTTAGATTATATAATAGTTCTTAGTTACTAGATTTAAAATACATTTGAACATGTTGAAATGTTCTTAATTATTAGTTATTAGACTTTGTACTTACGTGATGTTGAAATACATTTGAATTTGTGTTTGATCTGTTGAAATTGAATCTGTGTACATGTTTTGATATGCATGTCTGTTTTTGTGGTAGTGGATATCACAAAAACATACTTGCTATTTAAAAAAACTGTAGGAGAATATGTCGCGGTTGTTACCACAACCGCGGTAGAAAGTGCCACGTTTTTTTTTTTTAAATAGACTTTTGGCCGCGGTTGTGGCACGAACCGCAGTCTATTTCTGCATTTTTACCGCGATTCCAATTACAGCATATAGTGCTACGATTTTTTTTTAAAAAAAAAACAGGGGTTTAGGTCGCGGCTATATTAGGAACCGCAGTCCATACTCCAGCTTTTTACCGCGGTTGCAACCGCAGCCTAAAGTTCCAGACTTTTTACCGCGGCTGAATATGCTGCGGTTCATAAACCGCGACGTATAGTCAAAAACAACCGCAGTCGTTTCCCTTAGCTGCACTAGTATACTGTGCATCATAAAATTAGGAGACATATCTAAATTTAAGATCCCTGAGCCACCATTATCAAAGACGTGGCGTATTAAATGCCTGTCATTAATTTTTCACCGCTTATTCTATAGAAGAAGAAAACCCTAAAAAAAAAGTGGCTTTGACATTTTAGCTCTTGCTTATTATAAATGGCACTTCAGCGTCTTAGTTTACTGTGAATTTCAGAGGACAATCCTTGGAGTAGACTGGAGTCTCAACAATAATCACATTCAGAACAGATTAAGAATGAGTTCAACAAGTGATAGCTATTCCACCAGGTACGGGTTACACAGGTGAGTTATCTTTTGTGAATCTGTTCTGAAAAAGAATTATGAATTTTTTTTTATCTAACTGTTTGACACTTATTCTTTAAAATAATTTATATTTTATTAGACGACACATCACTTCTTCTAAATAAGAATTTTTTTAAATGAAATAACGATTTTATTAAACGGATTTCAACATCCGTGATCAGATGTCGACATTCGTTTATCCTTCAACGGATGTTGATATCCATTTAAAAATACAACACATATTCACATTCGTTCAATTTACATCCGTTTAAATATATTAAAAGGTAAAAAAGAGATGAAGAGGTGAAGGGAGCATTTTGTAGAGGTGCAGGAAGTAACACCCCATTATAATGGGCTCAAGAAGAAAATTTATCCAAAGTTTAAGACAATTAACGTTTAGCACTTCCATTATTGTTTCTTCCACATCCATAAGGTGTTGGAAAAGTCTAAAATGTTTGTTTTTTATTTTGTTACTGCAAAATTTGGAAACATGTTCTAAAATGTATTTTTAGATTTAGAAATACATTTCATATTACGTGATCCTTAAATGCATTCTAAATTACATAATTCACAATACATTTTAAAATTTTACTATTTTCAAACTACATAATCTAAAATATATTTTTAAAATAAATAATGTAAAATATATTTTTAGATTTGGTATATTAATACTCAATTTCTTCTAAATAACTAAAAAATTATTAAATAAAGTATAGCAGAATTTATTTGAAGGACGTAAGAGAAAATAAAAAATTACTGAAAATTAACAAAAGTGCGTATTAAAAAAAGAGATGTAGTCTTTTAATTAAAAGAAAATATATTTATTTTAAAGTAGCGCCTAAATATGGCTTTGGGATTTTAAATTTAGATATGCCCACTGGTATCGTAATTTTAAGCATGTAACTATACTTAATTAATACTATCTGATATTGATATCAACACACAACCGGTTTTTTAAGTGGAGGTTATGGTCGAAGGTATACAACTTTGAATTCCACGTAATAAAGAGAAAACCTACTGTATTGGGTTCAAACTAATCGATATTAAATGCCTCAAAATTACTTACATCAGAAAAATAAAGTACAAAACATGAAGGATAAAAGAAACAGAAAAAAAATAATAATCGTATAAGTTATTCTTATTAAAATAACTACGTAAGTTTGATTTTTTCTAATGAAATTATATAAAAGTAAAGTTAAGTATTGTCAGATTTAAATAAATAATTTTATAAATATTATCTTGATAAAAAACATTTCACTTTTAAACAAAAACAAATATTTTAAAAATTACATTTATTTTGTACATTTAATTAAAGCAACTTGATCCGTTTTAGGATGGACATATTGTAAATGTTAACATCTTTCATGCACATAACGAAAATTTGGTTTAAAAAATCATTATTTCTTTTAAAAGTTTTTTCATAGTTCTTTTTAACTATGAGGACGATTTCACTGTTTTTTCATTGTATGTTGGTACCTAATCGCAAAATTATAATCCATAAACATATTTTAAATTATACAACTTAAAATGTATTTCTAAATTACATAATTAAAAACATATTTTATAAATTATATAATTCAAAATAAATTTTTGATATATAGAATCTAGTAACATATTTTAATTACATAATCTGTAATATCTCTTAAATTTTGTAATTTAAAATATATTTATAGGTCTCCAAAATATTGTTCGTAATATATTTCCAAATAGTATAATTTATAAACTCATTAATATTAAAATATATGGCAAGTAATTACCGACACAGATGTTATTATCGAAGTACACTTTTAAAGATGCACATGATTTTGGGATTGAGATTCATCCATCAAAAACTCCTAAAATAATTTAAACAAATTTCTATAATATTGAATATATTAAAATATAGTCATTATTTATCTGCCAGTAAAAGGTGAAGACCATTTAAAAGACCATAATAATCTATAAAGTTAAAAGTAAACCTCATTTTTCATCGGCAAACCTCATTTTTCTAAAATCATATTACGTGCTGCGTGTGAAATGTTTGAAATAGCAAGTTGAGTTATTTAGATCGAACTTGAGAAGAAGGTGTGGGAAAGAGAAGGAGTGACGTGAGGTGGTGGAATGGAGGAGGAGGAAAAGAGGAAGAGTGTGGCGAGGTGGTGTGGTGTAACAGACGAGGGTGGTGGCTGACCGGTGCAACGGTGGAGGAATAAGAGAAATGAAAGATATTTAAATAAATGTAAGAAAAGAACATCTGATGCTATTAATGTATCAAACTGAATATGAACTATTGAATTAATGAAAATAATCTGTTTATAATACAATGGATCGGACGGAATGTAAGTGAATACATAAAGAATAAATGTGTAATGAAATAATATGAAATGTTTAGAAGAAAAAGAACGTAATGAAGGAAAAATTGCTCTTATTTCTTCTTCTCATACTTCCTTGAAAAGACCTTCTGAATAGTTGCTGTGGATGAAGTTCTTGAGGACGAAGAATTGGTGCTATTGGTACGAGGAGCAGGTCTTGTGGTATGGCAAAGAGTACTTTGAATGATGTTTTTAGAACTCATGATGGTTGATTTGTAGAGGGAGCGTTGAGACTTGATGAAGACTTAGGGAATGAACGTATATTGAAGTTGGTATAGGAAACAACGAATGGTTTTGTGGGTTGAAACTTTGATGAAATATTTACGTATTTATATAGGTTTATGCGAACGCGATGAACCTGCTATGCAATTGAAATTATCAATGGTAGCTTTAGCTGCAAGCTTATTTCCGCGGTTTGGTGCTACGTGGCAGGGGGAGTTTAACGGTGCAGGTTCTAGCTAATTACTCTCTCGCTTGTTTTGAAAAGTCAGAGTTGAAAAAACTATACAAGTCTTTGTTTCTTTTACGTTTTCACACACTCTTAATTTAATGAGTTAAATGGTAATTTTATTTTAAACGTTAGGTTGAGATGGAACAAAAAGGTGAGAACAAAGATAACTCTACGAAAATTAATTATCCCTAAACGACCAACATTATATCATTTTAACATAAACTCAATTTGGCAATAGAAGTGAGGGAAATGAGAGGTGTAAGAAGAAGCTACATACCTTGATGCAGGATATGGTGAAACCCTAAAACACTGCAAATAATTTGATAAATAGATGGTGAATTTACTCACCTAAACCTTCTTCATCATACTACTGAGCATCACCATATACACTTTATCAAATCAAATGTATATTGGCGAATATAAAATTGAACTATATAAACCAACTTTCATAATCACCATGATTTTTGCTTTTATTTTTGTTCGTCTTTGTTTATGTCACAGACATATGTATTTTTCACGAGTTTCCTTTATTATTACAGAAGTGATACTTTGACTGGCCAAACATTTTGTTTCTTTTGTGACGGACCTTCAACATTTTCAATTTTGGGAGTTTTCTTTGTTTTGTTCTTGTCAATAGAGATATTGATTAATTTAACATTTTTAGTCTCTCTTTTTTTCTTTTATATGAAATGAACTTATTAATAGATCATTTCTTTTTATGACAGTTATATGAAATATTAAAGTGTTCAAAGGAAAAGAGATCAAAACTAAATACACGAGTAAGTCTTCTCACAATTTATGTTTTAATGTCTTAAGTTTTGAAGCAATGTTCAACATCTCCATGATATACGTACTCTTTCACATTTGTTTTGCCTTAATACTTCATGGATATCAAACTCTAAAGAAATGCACTTATTTACGCCTTATCGCTTTTCACAAACCATTTTTCAATCTTAGCAAGAAAATCTTGACACTTGTAATTTTTTCAAATATAACCCTTGGAATGTTGAACCACATTTTATTTACAAAAACAACTATTCTCTAGGTTTTAACTTTCTTAATCCTAACTTTTATCTTCCTATTGTAAATACATATATTTTGGGCTACACTTATTAATTTATATCTCTAATCCCCTCTTTTTGTATCTTATTTTGAGATAGAAATACAATTTTCCAAATCAAAGAGCTTGCCAACCTAGAGAAGCAATAAGAACATCAAAAAGGAAAATCTTAAAGTCCAAGTGGTGTCGAGCGCCACCTCCTTCCTGCTGAGCGAGCTTTTTACAGAGGCTATACCGTAGAGTGCCTCCTATCCACTGTTAAGCACTACCATTACAGAGAGAATATTTGGCTTTTATGAAGGCATACACCGAGCGACCATTTGCTGATATGGCAAGTGAAGCCCTTTATGTTCTTGTAACTCGAAGGGAGTTGTGTCTTTGGTGGTTTGGAGGCACAAACTCTCTTTATGCAGAGCTTTGAGGGCTGTTAGAGCTCATGGGAACACTGCCTTCTTCCTTTTGTTCTTTCATGTTCATTTTGTAAGCTTGAAGCTCTCAATAGAAATGGAGAGCCAAAACCATCTTGTAGGGGTATTTGTAGTCATTGAATTCTTGTGTATTTGTGTTAATGCTTTGAACCTCTTCCAGTGAATGTTACTTTCTTGTTTCTAATCTTAATGCTTGCTGAATTAAGGACGTGGATCGCTCGATGTGTGGTTCATTAGATATTGAGAAATATCTTTTGAAACCTAAGCTTGGAACAAGATATCTAATGGAGTTCGTGTATACGGATAAAACTTGATTCATTAGTTGTCTTAAATCTTAAATATTAATTCTTAATGCAGATTTGTTTCTTGAGTAATTAAGGGATTGACACTTAATATTTTTTCTTGATTATATCTTTAGTCATATGAATATGAATCATTCATATATAACTTATAAATAAGACATTCTTTAGTACCGCAATCTTTGCATTAACGTAACACATAATGTAAAACTTGTCTTGTTACATAAAAAATATATAGTTTTACAATTTCATCCCTATAACGGTGACGTTTCTATAAATAATATTACTTGACATAAATGTTCCACGCATATCAAACTAAACGATATTTTTATTAATTTATTTAAATATTATAAAATTTTCTTGGTTATTTTAATCATTAAAACAAATGTCTAAATAATGATTTCTGTTTTTAGCTACTAAAACTAGAGCGGTCAAAATGGGTTACAACTTGCGGGTCAACCTGGCCCACCATGGGTTTGGGCCGAGTTGGGTTGAAAAAAATGCATTTTTTTATGCAGGCCAATTTTCAACCCAGCTCATTTAAACCCGGCTAATCCTGATTGAATCCGTGGTGAGCCGGGTTGACCCAACAACCCACATAAATTTATTTTTATTAATTTATTATTATCTTATAAAATCCTAAAAAATATCATGTGACTTATTATACACGGATTATATTGTATTCTTTTATTATTTTGAATTGTCTTGAGTTTAACATCGTTTTGGGAGTAAAATTTATTTATATTTGAATTACAAAAAGTTTGTAATTTTTTTTTATTTTAAAAAAATTGTAATTAAGTGAGTTAATGAGCTAACCAGTTTAACTTACCAATCTGTGGTGGGTCGAGCCGGGTTCGAATTTTTCTGGCTCGTTAATAAATGAATCGGGTTGGGTTAACTCACTAAGTGACCAATCCGTAGTAGGTCGAGCCGAGTCAGGCCAGATGATCCGTTTTGACAACACTAACTAAAACCATGTCACACGTCTAATTAACTGTTTCAGCGTGACATATCATGAAATGTGATGGTTTTAGATTCATCCTATATATTATATGTAAAAACGAATTGAAGTCATTTAAAACTAATAATAGTTAAAGAAAATTGATTTTTTTTGAAAGAACTACAACTAAATTTGTAATATCCCTATTTTCTTTCTCTTATATGTATTTATATATTAGTATATTGCTTAAAAAAGTTACAACTGAACTTATCATATCTTTATTTTCTTTCTTTGGTATGTATTTGTATACTTATATTATTTTAATGCACAAAAATAGGAACCAACATGTTAGTGAATAGAATAGTGAAAAGTAAAGTTTTCTTTATATCTAAGTTGTGTGAGTGAAAACTTGGTGATTGAAGATAATTAGTTAAACTCTCCTATTGAAATATTAGTGATAGAAAAGTCCATAAACATTTCATACTAATACTATAAATACTTCACAAATAAAGGCCTTTTGACCCCGTTGTTCTGAGGAAAGGCGTGTGCTAAGCGCGGATGCAATTTATTATAATATTGATTAACGTTGTTACCTTCTGAGAAAATGGAGGGAAAATACAATACAACTCACACAACCCCTCATTTCAAATATTTGACCGTGTAGAAGCTTAAAAATGAACTCTTTAAGTTGTTATAAGAAACAATGACAGACCAAAAGCTACCTTAATGACAGACCAAGCTGTACGTTTTCACGCACAAATGTTATGGTAATTCACCACTGTTTGCTTCGAAACTAACTCATTACCCAAACACCATGCACCATCTTCCTCCTGCTTCCTTACCTTGAGAGGAAATCTTTTATGATTGTAATAAATTCACTTAAGAAGTCACTGTTTTATTATTGGATTTGTTTCTATAACTTTATTTTGTCCTTAAAAATTTCTCACTGAACCACAGTGGCATAATTAATATAACAACTCTAATTACAAGAGAATCAGGTTAGGGCTTAATTAATGATTTATATGACAAAAATTAAAATGAACATCAACAAAACTGAACTAACCCACATCTCATTATTAACTTTGAATTTGATTATAACTTGCTACATTGTTGGTAAACCAATACAAATACAAATTTGAGTAAAAAAATAAATAAACGTACATGTGAATCCCAAATTGTAATTACTTACTAACTAATAACAAAGTAGACTTATTTCTTAGGTCACATTAGTTTGTAAACACTATACTCTAAACGAAGTTGGAAATAAGAACATTGAATCTTCAAGTTGCTGCATATTTTCTTTCCTCATAAGCACTTGAAAGTAAACCTGCAGAAACAGTTAAAAAAGAAAAGTGATGTAACTGCGAAGGAACATGCAAATTAAGAAAAAATGGTGAAATATTGTTACCTGTTTGTGATTTGATATTGTTTAATTTCGAGCTTTGCTTCTTGGACCCTTTGGTTGTTCAATCTCTGAATCGGGTTTCAGAAGTTGTGCCGTGCTTGGTCCATTTATTTTCCCTTCTCCTTTACTAGCACCATTCCCGTTAGAAAATTGTCCATCCTCACCCAAAACCTTTCGTGCGTCTTCCTTATCACTTGCATTTCGTGCGTCTTTCTTATCCCTTGCATCATTTAAAGAGTAAGTGTCAAACATTTAGATAAAAGTAACTAATATATATATATATATATATATATATATAAAGAAACTAAATGCCTCCAATTTAATTGAAATATTGTTTTACTCTCCTCAACAACTTAGAACTATAAATAATTAAAAAAATAAATAGAAAATGAAGATGATGAACTCATCTGTGTAACCCTTACTTGGTGGTATAAGGACGATTTGATGAACTCATTCTTAAAGAACAATATGAGTACAAATTCTATTATGTATTGTTTTGGATGTGATTCTTGTAACCCCATTCTAGATGATTTATAGACCATTGCATAAAGGAACTTCCTGTGTAACTCGGAGTAAATTTAGGCTCTTTTGCGGAACTGGATTTTCATAATCACACGAAACCAAGTAATCCAACTTTGAAAATTTGAATTCCTGAGTTTAAGTATTGATAGCTTAAATTGAGGTGGAAATTCTGATGTTCTCATATATATCATAGTTTCATTATGTTATACGTGTACAGATTTCATTGTAATATTTGAATAAAAAGAAAATGTTTTCTATGTTTGGGTTTTAGAAAATCATTTGGTTATGAGTAAATGTTCTAAGATAAATTGTTGGCGACTTTAACTGATTTTTCCAATGAGTTTCATGAAGACGAAAGGACACTTGAAGTGTTTGAAGAAATAGTTATAGAAATCATAACGCGTTGGCTTAGGAATGAATATAAACTCAAAGAAAAGATTAAATTGTTGGTATATTTACAACTGCATTTGGTAGGGAGACTGCAATTAAATGCAGCACCTCGCTTCCTGCACGATATGTATACAATATTATTTTAGAGATAGTTTCCTTTACTGCATAAAAATTTCTATATATATAATTAAAACATTCTTCTTATATATCCTTCCATCACTTTAACAGATATAATAGTTATTCTAAATCAATGAATATTATACATACACTAAACTAAGAAGACAATTATCTACAGTCAAAATTTATATGTAACAGTCAAAATCCATAAATAATTTTGATTTATTTATAGATTATTTACATAACAAAATATATAAATAAATTCCTCATAATTAACTTTATTTACAGATTGTACATATAGATATATTACCTAAGGATCTTACCTATTTATATGTCTATAAGTAATTTATTTAACTTTAATCATATTGATTTTTCCTATAATAATTATACAATCCTAAACATATTGAAATTCTTCATAATATTCAAAATAATTATTGCAATAATAATAATAAAAAAAAGAGAATTGATAATATATTATTAAGAGTGTCTTTAAAGCAAATAATCACATATACAATGTTCATTTATAAGGTTAACAATGTTACAAATCCAAATATCATAAAAATCAAGCATCTTGATAAAATTTGCTACATTTCAGAATATTTTATCATTCTTCTTCATGAACATCCCCAAAAAAAATAAAATAAAAGGTGTCACTTTATAAATTGAGAGTTTGTATTTATAAGGCTTGAATTCCAAAAATTCTCATCATGACAACATTATCAAGTTTATATTCAATTGTGTGATCTATTGACAAGTCCACCAAGTCTATTATAGTATAACCAAACAGGGATTATCATATTCATAGGGATTTAATAAGTATATTGGTAGTTTGTTTTTGAGTTTTTTGATTTTGATTATAAGTATATATAGATTGAGTGCAGTAGAGACTCTGATTGGGTTTCATCCCTTCTTTTTCTATGCTACTATTACAAATCTTGTTTATTTAATTTGTAGTCATTTAATGTCTTAGAAATACTCTAAGGTTGATTTAAACCCATTTTTGCAACCTAGAATATAAGGACTTTTGAACCAGTGTGATTCCTCCATTCATGATTGAATGAATCAAGTTGGAACTTCCAACACCCTTCACCGCCACTACTCAACGTACGACGCTTCCTTTCTCCGTGACAAATACGTCCCAAATTTCTTACCATTATTATTATTACTGGATTGCGTTCTAGGCACAAACAAACAACAAAGTTAGACCCTCTAGCTACTTCAATTTTCTTTCTTATGTTCTATTACATTGTAATTCATTCACCCAACTACTCATCCACTTCTCACTGCAGTTCATCAACTGAGAAAGGAAAGAAACAGAAAAAGGAAAAAGAAGCAGAGGCAGGTCCGAGGAAGAAGAAGAAATTAAAACTCACATCTAGAAACGAGGTGATTCAGTTAATTCATCCCTAAGACCCACCGAACCCCGCATTTGAGTTGAGAAAGCCGAAACCAAACGCGGAATTGGAATGTTTTCAGAAATTCCCCCTCTAATCTAGCGAGACGGGATTGGAATTGGGAATCTGAGCAGCAAGAAAATCCCTTCAAAAAGAGAGCGACTAAAAGCATGTTCAAAATTAAAAGGAAGTGAATAGGATTAGAGAGAAAAGGAAGAAGGAGAAGCTCACCGATCAAAGAGAACCTGAATTTGGGGGAAAATGATTCTGGTGAAGTTTTAGGGAGCGAGGAAACGAAGGCAATGAGCGAGAAAATAGGATTTGAGGATGAAGGCAGAGAGAGCGAATTTGAGGACGAAGGCAGAGAGCAAAGGTTTCGGGACGACGAAGGTAGCAAAGGTTTGAGGATGAAGGTTGTGATATTTAGAAAATGATTATGGCAGAAGAAATGAGGCACGGGGCAATAGATATTTTGGAAATTACATTAAAATATTTAGGGGGCGGGTTAACCCGCCGGAAATATATTATTGTTGTAGTGTATTAATGATATATGTTTTTCAAATTTATGTTAGTGTTTAATTTTCATGCTTAATGCTTGTTGTAGATTGATTTCATGCTTGATTTGTGATTCTTGATCTATTTGGAAATATAACTTGAATCTAAAACTGAAATTAGATACCTAATAGAGCTTGTATGTAAGAATAGAATCAATTCATTACACTACAAGAAAAATACAATTTATCTACTGATATTTACATCCGGATTTTTATCCAACTTTGTTTCATAATTACACGAAAAAGGGTATTCCAACTTTAAAAATTTGAATTCCTGAGTTGAAGTTTTGATAACTTAAACTGAGTTTCTTATGTTCTCATATCATAGTTTCATTATATTGTGTGTATAAGATTTCATTGTAACGTATGAATAAAAAGAAAACGTTTTTTATGTTTGTTGTTTAGTAAATAAAAGAGGAACGACTTTTTTTTTTTAACTCAGACAATGTTTTTTACTAACTCGTTTTACTTTTACCATTTCCTCCATTATTGAACATTTTTTACAGAACATAATTTTGTTTCTCTCTTTAACATAGGATAAATCATTAATTTGATATTAAATCAATATGATGAGTAAATGTTGTAAGATAAATTGCTCACGAGTTTAACTGATTTTTCCACTGAGAAGACGAAGAACCTTTGAAGTGTTTGAAGAAAGAATTATAGAACTTATAACACGTTGGCTTAGGAATGAATATGAACTGAAAGAAAAGATTAAATTGTTGGTATATTTACGCATGAATTGCTGAGTCATAAGTTGTGAATTGCTGCGTTATTACCAAACAATAAAACATTCCATTATTTTGCGTTTTCTTTATAATGTTTTTGGTTTAATACATCTTGGCTCACATTATTATGAAAACAATTTTAATTGACCAGTAATTTTGGTAGTTAAATGTTTTCGCCACTGTTTTGAAACTTTTAGCGACTGTAAAAACTGATCGTTAAAATACTTATTTTATGTAATGTTTTTGCATTTCCTCATTCACCTCGATGATATCTCATCTCAAACAGAGTAAACTTAGCATGAGTTCAAAATGAAGTATTCATTGAATCAAGTAAATCCATATAGGTTCTTTGCCTTTTACATTTTTTTTAACATATATATATACACATCACATTACCAATAAAATGCAGAGGGTGATGCTTTTTGTGTTTTTTTTTTTTTGGCGGTTTCTTACTTCATTCTATTTAGATGGTCATAATATTTCTTCTTATGAAAAAGTTAAAATATCAGAGTTTTTTGACAGAAAAATAAATAAATTTAATTTATAAAACAATTAAAATCAATACAACAACACTAACTTAAGGAAATAATGATATAAGTGGTCCAACATAAAATGTTAGTTAGTTTTGAAGAAAAACTTGAAAGGCTTGAAGATACTCAACTATTATTGGGATGTAAGAGTTTATACATTTTAATAAAATAATAACACATAATTTATTGTCAAAAAATTGTTAAAAAAAATTGTTAACATATCATAATCTTAATAATATGGTAGAGTTACGAGGCAAGGCATGTGAAAATGGCGCGGATTATTTATTTCTTAGCATATGAAATCGTATTGTTACGTTGAGAGAAAATGGAGGGAACATACAATGAACTCACAGAACACTTAACTTCATATCTTTGACTGTTTCTGTCATTCAACATTCAACTTGCAAGCTACCTGTTCCAAAATCCTTAAATCTGCTTCCACTTCAAGTTACCTATATATCTGACCAAGCTGTGTTTTCACGCTGTTAAGGCTAATAACCATGCTTTGCTTGGAAAGTACTAGGGCTCACATTACCCAAACACCATACACCATCCTCCTCATACTTCATTAAAATAACAAGTTGAATTGCAAGAGAATCAGGTTATTAATATATAGCTCCATTAATGATCTATATATATGAAGATATTTAGAATGTATATCCAGAATATTAAACCAACCCACATCTCATTATTAACTTGAATCTTATTATAAGATGCTACTTTATCAAATACAAATACAAAGTTGTGCAAAAATAAATAAAGACATGTGAATCCCAAATCATAACTTACTAACTAATAACAAAGTAATCTTATTTCTTAGGTCACATTAGTTTGTAAACACTATACTCTAAACGAAGTTGGAAATAAGAACATTGAATCTTCAAGTTGCTGCATATTTTCTTTCCTCATAAGCACTTGAAAGTAAACCTGCAGAAACAGTTAAAAAAGAAAAGTGATGTAACTGCGAAGGAACAGGTGATGCAAATTAAGAAAAAATGGTGAAATATTGTTACCTGTTTGTGATTTGATATTGTTTAATTTCGAGCTTTGCTTCTTGAACCCTTTTTAGCTTCAGAACCTGTCTTTCCGCCCACATAAAATGCCGTGGATTCCTTTGATTTCTCTGTGCCTTTGCTAGAACCCTTTTTTCCTTCAGAACCTTTCTTTTCGCTCACATTAGATGCCGTGGATTCATTTGATTTCTCTATGCCTTTGCTAGAACCCTTTTGGTTAGTAGACTTTCCCGTAGTCAAATCTTTGCCTGAGGTTTCATACACTCTTGTATCATTTCCAGAATAATGTCAGAGTTTGAAGAAAAAACATAGAGGACAAAACTAACTAAAATTATGAATATTGAATATTTAAAAAAGAAATGAAGGTAATGAACTCATTATATTACTTGCTGGCATAGCGATCAGTTGACGAACTCATTCTTAATGAACAATATGAATACAAATTCTATTATGTGTTGTTTTGGATGTGATTCCTGTAACCATTCTACTTAATTTTATAGCCAAACTGATATTGCATAAAGGAACTTCCTGTGTAACTCAGAGTAAATTAAGGCTCTTTTGCAGAACTGGATTTTCATAATCACACGAAACCAAGTAATCCAACTTTGAAAATTTGAATTCCTGAATTTAAGTATTGTTAACTTGAATTGAGGTGGAAATTCTGATGTTCTCATATATATCATAGTTTCATTATATTATATTGTTTGTGTAACAGATTTCACTGTAATGTATGAATAAAAATAAAACGTTTTCTATATTTGTTGTTTAGAAAATAGAGGATTTTTTTTTTCTTAAACTCAGATAATATTTTCTACTAACTCGTTTTGCTTTTACGACTTCCTTGGTTATTCAATATTTTTTATGGTACTGAGTTTTGTTTTTTCTCTTTAACATCACATAAATCATTAATTTGATTTAAATCAATATGATGAGTAAATGTTGTATGATAAATTACTCATGAGTTTAAGTGATTTTTCCCCTCAATTTCAGGAAGAAGAAAGGGCCTTTGAAGTGTTTGAAGAAATAGTTATAGAAACTATAACGCGTTGGCTTATGAATGAATGTGAACTGAAAGAAAAGATTAAATTATTGGTATATTTACAGTTGCATTTCATAGGGAGACTGCAATAAATGCAGCACCTGGTTACTCTCCAACAGTGTATTTGTCGGGTTTTCTGTAAAATTTAATATTCCATTCATTTACGGATACAAAAATACGACACAATAATATTCCATTCATTTGATATTTTGAACTAATTTCCTCAAAGATATTAACCTTAACTATTTTTTAATTTTTTTGTTAATATTAATTTGCAAAAAAATATTTTGTTCCTTCGATAAGTTTTTGTATATTAGAAAGTGGATGTAATAAGAATTGAAATGTTTGAGTTCATTGTGAATTGGTTATGCACTTGGCCTGTAACTTCATCCAACTTAATGATGAATCATAAGTTGTCAACGTGGTTATAACAATTCAAACTTTCTTACTTAAAAATATATAACACCATTGCCTTCTCCGTTCACCTTTTAGGTTACGCGTTTTCTCATCTTTCATCAAATTTCAATTCAAAATTCGAGCCTATGGAGGTTATCCTATCCCTTGTAAATTTGGCCATAATTAAGGATGACATTAAAATTAATCAATCGATTAGCATTTGAGTTAATTAACCACAAAGATTCTAGGTATATCTCACCTAGACCCATCCAGACGAAGAGCCAATGAAACAAATATAAAAATGTGTAGTCTCTAGGAGGTAAGACAATTCATTCAATTTTTATAACAATTATTGTCTTTAACCTATTCAATCTTTAAACCAAATTCCTTCTTTTCCTTCTCATAAACAAGGCACAGTTTCAAGCAACCACATTCACAAATAAGTAACTGTTGAGTATAACTTGGATAGAGATGCAGGAGCAATGAAAAATCTTATTCTCTGGTCTTTATTTCATTTCATTACAAGTATATTACAATATATGAACTGGAATCAGTCATGAAAGAATATGGTTTAGTGGACACAGATCATGTAAGCTCATTTTAAGTTTTCCTCACATATGACAGGTTTGATATACGAAAATTAAGACATTTAGTCAGTTTTCAAATTTAAATTTAACGTTTGCTTAATCATTTGAGAATATTTAAGATTTCAGAAAAGAGAGCTAATTTGAAAAGCATCACAGAGTAATTGCAGTCTCCAAAAACTTGCTCACGTTGCTCACGAATCCCCTTTTTCTTCATACCTTCAACAAACTCATAAGGTGTAAGTCCCTGTAAAAACCTTTTTCTCAATTAAAACATTGAATATATTGGGTCCTTCCCTGCCCTTGCTGTCACGATATTCATAAAACAAAATTTTCCAAACTCAAACTAACATGATCAGTTGCCCAGAGTTAAGAATCCAAACATTATTACTTTGAATTTTCATGGGTTGTTTATCAAGAAACTTATTACCTTGATCTATGAAGCTTGAAGAGATGGTGCTAATCTGACTCACTTCAATGTTTGCATCAGTTTCATTTGGTTGTTTTATCAAAGTCATCAAGTCATCTCGAGCCTTTTCCTCACAAGGTCCATACCTCCAAACACCTACATGTATCAAACAACCTTTTTCCAAAAACATGCCTAATCCAAATCATATTTAACAGAGTAATTAACTAAACCTAATATGAATGCACTAACATTGGTAACCCTCTTTGGAGGTGAGAAGACGCAATGGTGGTTATGGAACAATAGCTCGGTCACGCAGTGACAATGATTTGAGCTTTCACGAGTCTAACAACCTAACTTAGCTTCTTCTCGAGCTCGCGAATCTCCTCACCTCTCATCACAATCACAGAGCCTTCATCATCGTGATTCTCATCACCGAATCACACTTTGCGACTTGATTCGTGCTCGCTACAATCTTCTCCACCGAATCCACCGATTACATCCTCATTTTGGTACTGTTTCACCGTTTCAGCAGCCGTTTAATAAAATATTTTCCAGAATGTAAATTTCAGTAGAAAAGATTGAGTGAAGTAGAGACTGTGATTGGGTTTCATCCCTTCTTTTTCTATGCTACTGTTACAAATCTTGCTTATTTAATTTGTAAATCATTTAATGTCTTAGAAATACTCTAAGGTAGATTTAAACCCATGTTTGCAGCCTAGAATATAAGGACTTTTGAACGAGTGTGATTCCTCCATCCATGATTGAATGAATCTGCACTTTATTGAGTGGGACTTTTACATCCATCACACCTTCTAGATCATGTGGGAGCCTCCAACAATAATGTGAGGATTTGATTCAATGATAATTTAAGACCAGCCTTCCAACTCAATCCAAACAAATGAAATAAAATGAGTGATGAAGTCATTCAAGCAATAAACACAAATCAAACCACAAACTATTAATTGAATGAAAACATAGATAAATACTAGTAAAGTAGGAGTACAAAGTACTAGAATTGATTATATCTAACCTACTTCAACTAATATTGCAATATTATTCCAACATCTACATATATGATTTATAATAAGAGCATCTCTCTAGTCTCACATACTTCTTTCTACTCTACTACTACATATTTAATCCTCTCCACAGAATGCCTCAAATTTCACTGCTCATGAAAATAATTCACAATCTGTTCGTACTCTTCTCTAATTTCACTTTCACTCTCGTAAAGTAAATCTACAGGTTGTGGAAAAAGCCACAACTTCTAAAGATCCACAAGATTTTGGAATCGAAATTCATCCATCCAAAACTCCTAAAATAATTGAAAGAAATTTGTATAATGTACGAATAAAAAATATAATCATTATTTATTTGCCAGTAAAATGTGAAGACCATAATAATCTATAAAGTGAAAAGTAAACAAATTCAAAGAAATTAAAACTATAATTATCTCTACTTTTTTTCCTTACGAGCATTTTTCAAAATCGCCACTACGTTAAACAACGTCATTATTGTATATCAACGGCGTCTGGTATAGTTAAAAATGGCAACGAAAACAAAATATACATTTTAACGACGCCGTTTGAGTCCGTGATAGTGTAAGACGTGTGAGAACCGCGGATCGTTACTATATTTATAATATAATATATCCTTTACGTTGTGAGAAAATACATGGAGGTAGCAGAAACTCACGCCGTTGACGGTTTTTCTTCTTGTGGCACAAGCCATGCACCATAACAACGAGTTTCCTTTTCACACACATATGTTTTCGTAAATCGCCATGCTTTGCTCCGAAATTCACCGGTTATTTCATTACTATTTTCATTGACAAACCTCATATTTCTAAAATCATGTCATGGGCTGCGTGTGAAATGTTTGAAATATAGCAAGTTGAGTTTTTTAGATCGAACTTGAGAAGAAGGTGAGGAAAAGAGAAAGAGTGACGTGAGGTGGTGGAGTGGAGAAGGAGAGAAAAGAAGAGTGTGGCGAGGTGGTGTGGTGTAACAGAAGAGGGTGGTGGCTGACCGGTGCAACGGTGGAGGAATAAGATAAATGAAAGATATTTAAATAAATGTAAGAAAAAAACATCTGATGCTATTAATGTATCAAACTGAATATGAACTATTGAATTAATGAAAATAATCTGTTTAGAATACAATGGATCAGACGGAATGTAAATGAATACGTAAAGTAATGAAATAATATGAAATGTATAGAAGAAGAAGAAGAACATAATGAAGGAGAAATTGCTGTTATTTCTTCTTCTCATACCTCCTTGAAAAGACCTTCTGAATAGTTGCTGTGGATGAAGTTCTTGAGGACGAAGAATTGGTGTTATTGGTACGAGGAGCAGGTCTTGTGGTGTGGCAAATAGCACTTTGAATAATGTTTTTAGAACTCATGTTGTGACTTGATGATGACTGAGGGAATGGACGTATAGTTGATGATGAAAATTAGAGTATTGAAGTTGTGATAGGAAACTATGAATGGTTTTGCGGGTATTTATAGGTTTATGTGAGCGTAAAGAAGCTGCTATGAAATTGAAATGATCAATGGTGTAGCTTCAGCTGCAAGCTTATTTCCACCGCTTCGTTGTTACGTGGCAGAGAGAGATTAATGCGTGCGTGCAGGTTCCAGCTCATTACTCTCAGTTTTGTTTTGAAAAGTCAGAGAGGTCAAAAAACTATACAAGTCTTTGTTTCTTTTACGTTTTCACACACTTCTCTTAATTTAATCAGTTAAATTGTAATTTTATTTTTAAACGTTAGTTGGGATAGAACAAAAAGGTGAGAACAAAAATAACTCTACATAAACAGATGCAGGATATGGTGAAACCCTAAAAGACTGCAAATAATTTGATGAATAGATGCTGAATTTACTCAACTAAACCTTCTTCATCATACTACAGAGCACCATATACACTTTATCAAATGTATATTGGCAAATATAAAATTGAACTATAAACTAACTTTCATGATCAGAATTTTTTTTCCTTTTTTTTTTATTTTTTGTTTGTGCTGTATGTGATGTGTATTTTTCACGAGTTTCCTTTACTGTTATTGGTGTTAGGAAGAGAAAAGTTGGAATGGTCTAAGTTTAAATATCTGGCTCAAAACATAATTATAATCTATACTAAATAGTATAATTTTCTTTTATATTTCATTACCAATGTAATACAGCCTCTCTTTTTTTAACATTGATTGTTTTAAATAATTTAGGTTACTTATTGGATTTACATACACACGAAGATTTTTATTTTTTTTTAAAAAAAATACATTACATTTAAATGGCAGTTTTCTAATAGTTTTCTTTTATTGATTATGACTATAATTAATGTAAAATTATATTTTTTTAATACACTAATTATTTTTCAATTAATTTATAACTTATTAGAGAAACAAATCAGCAAAGTACACATAATATATTTAGTTATTTTAAGTGCTTAAGTACCAAAACGTGTATTTTAATTTAAAGCACTTAATATTGAAAACAAAAAAAAATGTTAAAATCTGGCTAATATATATTTGTAGTAGATATGTTGTCCATGGTTATCGTATATGCATGCATCCATCTCAGATCCTGGAAAAACTGAAACAGAGAATTTAAAGCTCAATTTTTATAAAAATCAATATTAAATTATTCTAAAATGTTAATGCATATATGTATAATTGTTGCAATTCGATCGTGATGTGAGAAGTTGTTACCCTACTTCATTAATTTGAAACCAAATTAGGGTTTAGACTCAATTACGTGTAAAAAAAAAACTTAAGACGATCACCTCTAATTAAGGGTGCAAAATTGATTTAATTTTTCTAATTATTTATTTTTTTCTAAAATCAAAAAAACATACAAGTAAAAACTATTTTTAAATCAAAGAAAATGTATATTTGTTATTGTTTTTGTTGTATGTTTTAACTTTGTCTAATGTTTGTATCCACTTAGATATTACAATTTGGTTTTATTTTTAGTGGATGTGAACTTTTTAATTTTCATTTTAATTCATATTTGTAATGGGTGATAAAAAAGAAAAATAAGAGTTCACTATTAGATAAAGGAGAATATCACATTGTATTGTAACATCTATCAGACATAATGTGTGTCATATTATCTATTTTCAAAAACTTTCCTGTCTTACAAATGAAGTATGTACATAATCAAGTTTGTTATTAAACAATTAATCAAAAACATCAAACATGTGTTTAACATTACCCTAATACTATATAAACTAAGTTCATCATTTTCTTAAATTCGACAAATTTTCAACAACATTTCTAGTTGGTATCTAAAATAAATGAAATGAAAATAATAATCTATAATATATCACAGCCATTGACAAGTATGCACTTAAAAAGTGTAAAATGTTGTGAAGCGAGATTCTATCAAATTCATGGTTGGGCTTAAATTTTACAAATTAACCAAAGTTAACAAAAAAAAACACTTTCATTCTATTCAAATGAAAAGTTCACTACAAGGAAAAAAAATTACCAACAAGAAAAATTAGTTAGTAAGAGTAAAGTTTTGTTAGTAAAATAGAAGCTTTTGACGGAAAAGTGACCAAAATTTCTTTTTATCAATAATATGTTTATTGATAAATTATACGTAGGTAAATACAAAATTATTGATAATTTAACAGTTAAATTTTGTTAGTAATTATTTGTTTATAATTAAACAAAATTCATAAGTAATATTGTATTTCTCTTATAATTATTAAGTTTATAAATATATGGAAATTTAAGGGGAGAGTTTTAATAAAAACTGTAACTAAGTCAATAATGAATGAAGAAATGTAGAGTAAGAGATAGAGGGTGTTAATAATTGAACTGTTTAGCTATTTTAACTATTTTAATTGTTTTAACTTATATAAACTTTTTTTTTATCTAATTTGTGAACTGAGTTTTGGTGGTATATTAATGTTGTGTGGAAAATCCTGTATGGGCAATTGATGACTCTTGATATGTTTTTGTGTGTGTCTTAACCAGAGATGAAGTCTTGGGTTTATAGTAACTCTTCATATCGGTGAACTTCGTCTGTAAATCTCTCTAAGAAAGCAGTTAGGAGTGAACTTCGTCTTTAAGACTCGTGGTGAGTAGTAAAGATTTATACTTCTAATGGTGAGTGAATGATTGATAAGCTATGTACATGAGTTGCAATTCAGAACTTATAGACTGAAATCATTGCACTAGTGACAACTTATTGAAAATATTTTTTTTAACTTATAATGTGATGAAAACTATTGTTAAGACAATAATTGTTTATGACATATTAGTGGTTGTGATTTCAACTTGTAATGATCCTATTGTATTCGAAAACAAATAATAATACAAATGTTGATGAAAATTCACGGTCTTAAGAAAAGGATCAATATTGAGAGATATATATATTTGGAATATCAGTCTTATCTTTTTTTCTGTCCAATATAATCTATTTGTACAACAATGTTTTTTTGTTTGTTGAGATTTCAAATAAAAAAGAAATGTTTTGTAATTATGTAATTTGTACTAATTAATTATGCATGTTAAGAAGAAAAAATGGAATCTCACATTACCCATTTAAATATCCACCAATATATATAAAGATATGCTAATGCACATAAAAAAATTAAAAGAAAAATAAGCGGTTCAATACAATAAATATTAACATATTTTATTTTTAGTATAATAAAAATATATAATTTTAATACAAAAAAGTTTTAATTTTAATTATTCTTGATTGAATTCCATTAACGATTACGATTACTGCGAATATAAAAAGTTTTCAATATAAATAAAATATATAAATTACCATTAATGGTTTGGAGAATCTTCAATAGTATCATTCAAAATAAATTGTGTTGAAATAAATGATGATTTAATTTCATGTCGTTAATTTAATTGTTGCACTATACGTGCAGTACGATTGTCCTAATCTATATCCTAAATAGAGATCCCATCAGCCGACTTGACCAATCTTTCGTGGTCTTACATTATTTTCAAAGTTAACTAATCAAGTTCTTATCTCATAAAAAGATCAATAATATTATAAAAATAGTCGTTTTCTTTATTTTTCATCCTTTTAAAATAACTTTAAAATCCAATTAAGAAAGGTAAATTCACTAAAAGAAAGCTAATTCATCTAACTTTATTAGTTACATAGACCAATCAAAATAATATCTTTCCTAAATTACAACAATGTCGTCATCCATTTATTGCGTCAGATCTTCAAACAACAACGTAGTAATGGTAACATAAAACCTCAATTTTGCACTAGTGGATTTGGTAGACCTGATATTTTTACAATTTCATCCCTATTATGATAACGTATGTGACATGAATGTGCCACACAAATAAAACCAAGTGATGTTTTTATTAATTCATGCAAATATAATTTATTAAATTTACATATTATAAAATTTTCTTGGTTATTTTAATCATTATAAAGAAAGTCTACATGATCTCTGTTTTTAAGCTACTGAAACCATGTCTTACGTCTAATTAAACTGTGTCAGCGTGACATATCATGAAAGGTGATGCTTTTAGATTCATCCCATATTAAATGTAAAAAATTTAGATTATCCTTATTTTCTTTCTCTTGTATGTATTTATATATACTTATCATATCTTTATTTTCTTTCTTTGGAATGTATTTGTATTCTTGTATTAAAGCACAAAAATATGAACCAACATGTTAGTGAATAGAATAGTGAAAAGTAAAGTTTTCTTTATCTAAGTTGTGTGAGTGAAAACTTGGTGATTGAAGATAATTAGTTACACTCTCCTATGCAAATATTATTTAAAGAAAAGTCCATAAACATTTCATACTAATAATACAAATACCTCACAAATAAAGGCCTTTTGACTCCGTGGATGCAATTTATTATAATATTGATTAACGTTGTTACGTTCTCAGAAAACGGAGGGAAAATACAATACAACTCACGCAACCCCTCAATTAAAATCTTTGACTGCTTCTTCATTCAACATGCAAGCTGGCTGTCCCAAAAACCTTAACTTTCTTCTTCCCTAAGCTACCTTAATAACCGACCAAGATGTTTTTTCAAACGCAAATGTTACGGTGGATCACCATGATTTGCTTGGAAACACCATGCACCATCCTCCTCATCGATTCTTCATAACTCAATAGCCTAATGTTTTTGGTGTTATTACTCGGACATATATTCAATCCAGAATGGTATGTTTATTCCTCCGTGTATAAAAACGTTGAGATCTTATCAGTTAAATATATATATATTTGGAAGAAGATTAATGTCAATCACTTTGCTATACTTGGTTTTCTGTAAATTGTTTTTGTCAATATATCAATAATATTTATCATTTTTCTTTTCAAATAAAATGTCTGCTTTTGACTCCATTTGTGAAACACATAAAAGGAAACACTACTTTTCTTTCATTTTGCAGAACTTCATTATAATGAAGAAATGTTCAGTGTCCCTCGGCAAGAATTTCTTTAAGTGCATGGTGTATGCTGCGCATTTAGTTTACGATCGACGGAAAAAGAAGATCGTTGAAAAATATAATAAAAATAGAAACGGAATAACTCACACGTATCTATCAAAAAGAAATTGTTTATTTGTTATAAAAACAATGTTATAATTATACATAATAATTAAATGTTTCAGAAGAAAAATACTGAAATCACAGGGTAGATTTCTTAATATATAAAAAAGTAAGGTAATGAATTTTGTTACAATTACTAACAACAAGAGCAATCAAGTCTTTATACAGCAAGAAAAATTCGAAATGAAGCCATAGCTTTTAGAAGCATTTACATAATAAATAAACAAAGAAATAAATTAGGGTAAATTAGGAAATAAAAGTCTCCCATGTGATGTTTCCTCTCAAGTCTTCTTCTCATTCTTCTTTGAAAACACTTTCTGAATAGTTGGCAATGGAGTTCCTGAGGATTTAGGTTTAGGGTTATTACTCGGTGGAGGAGGCCTTGTGTAATAGACAAGATGAGTTTGAATCATGCCCTTAGTACTCATACTGCCTTACGTAGCTGCTTCAAAATGAGTGGTCAACCTTCGAAGAACGTGTAGAAGCTTAAAAATGAACTCTTGAAGTTGTTATAAGAAACAATGTATGGTTTTGTTCACTGAATTTTGATCAAGTATATCCACATATTTATAGGTTTGTATTGATGAGAACGAACTCATAGTTTCTTCGGCTGCAAGCTTCTCTCCGCGGTTTCATTGCAAACGTGGCAAGCTTCCACCTATTTTTGAATTGTCAAAGGACGTAAATGCAATTCACACCATATTTCATATCAAATGCAATTCCTAGGTTATTCAGCTACTTATTCCTGGGAAATTTTCTTATATAATTAAACTTTTTAGATGTAAATTATACATGTGAATTAAATTAATTTCATAATTAACTGCTACTAACTAATTACTATTAATGTAATCATCAATATTATTTAAGTTATTGACTTAGTAAACATATTAATTTCGGGTATTCAGCGTATATGCGTATACATTTCATATCTTTGACTGTTTCTCCTCATTCAACATTCATCCTCAAAAATCCTTATAACTCTGCTTCTTCCTCAAGCTACCTTAATGACAGACCTAGCTATACGTTTTCACGCACAAATGTTATGGTAAATCACCACGGTTTGCTTCGAACTACTAGGACTCACATTAACCAAACATCATGCTTAAAATGTTTCTGTGAACTATGAAGAAAAGTAAACGAAATTGTCATTTGTGTATAATAGATACTGCAGATATCAGACGAATCTATAACAACTAGTTGTGAAACCAAGAAAATTAATCGAATCATTGGATAAAAAAGAAAGGGAATGGATTTTGTTAAATTATCAGGCCTGTCTACTGCTGAAGAAATTTGAAATGACGCATAGCATTCAGAAGCAATTGCATAGTAAATAAAGAAACAAATAAATTAGGGTAAGGTGGGAAATAAGTTTCCGATGAGATGTTTCCTCTTAACTTTTCTTCTCATTTCTTCTTTGAAATCAATTTCAGAGTAGTTGTCAATGGAGTTCCACGGGAAGTAGTTTTGGGGTTATTGAAATATTATGTTGTTCCCATGAAGAATTTTTACTATTGCCATTAATTAGTGTCAATTCCGATTATTCTTGCAAATTACATATGATTTAAAATAATGTAACTGAAGCTAGAAATCACATAAAAGAGTAATGGCCACTATGCACTTTTACACACATTACCTTCCTTAACCTTGGGTAAGGAATTCTTTTATGATTGTAATAAATTCACCAAAGATGTCACTGTTGCATTAATATTATATTTGTTTTTATTACTTTATTTTGTACTTAAAAATTTCCCGCTGAACAACAGTGGCATAATTAATATAACAACTCTAATTGCAAGAGAATAAGGTTAGGGATTTATATGACGAAATTTAAAAACTACATCAACAAAACTGAACTAACCCACATCTCATTATTGACTTTGAATTTTATTATAACTTGCTACATTATTGGTAAACCAATACAAATAAAAATTGAGTAAAAAATAAATAAACGTACATGTGAATCCCAAATTGTAAGAACTTATTAACAAGAACAATATAGACTTATACTGTTTAGCTGAATTTAGTTTGCAAACTATAGAGTAAACAAGTTGGAAGCAATAACATTGAGTGTTGAATTAATAGTAGAATCTGTTGCTGCATATTTTCCTTCTATTTAAGTAGTTGCGAGTAAACCTGCAAAAACAATTAAAAAGGAAAAAAAGAGAACTGATGTAATTGCAAAGGAACAGGAGCTACAAATTAAGAAAGATTGGTGAAATTTTACCTGTTTGATTTGGTATTGTTTACTTTCAACGTCTGCTTCTTGAACCCTTTTTTCCTTCAGAATCTTTCTTTTCGCTCAAAACAGCTCCCGTGGATTCTTTTGATTTCTCTGTGCCTTTGCTAGAACCCTTTTGGTTAGAAGATTTTCCCTCAGTCAAATGTTCGCTTGAGCTTCCATACTCTCTAGTATCATTTCCAGAATAGTGTCAGAGTTTGAAGAAAAGACATAGACGACAAAACTAACTAAAATTATTAATATTGAATATTTAAAAAAGAAATGAAGGTGATGAACTCATTATATTACCTGCTGGCATAGCGATCGGTTGATGAACTCATTCTTAATGAACAATATGAATACAAATTCTATTCTGTATTGTTTTGGATGTGATTCTTGTAACCCTATTCTACTTGATTTATAGACCATTGCATAAAGGAACTTCCTGTGTAACTCAGAGTAAATTAAGGCTCTTTTGCAGAACTGGATTTTCATAATCACACGAAACCAAGTATTTGAACTTTGAAAATTTGAATTCCTGAATTTAAGTATTGTTAACTTGAATTGAGGTGAAATTTCTGATGTTCATTATAATGTTTGTGTAACAGATTTCATTGTAATGTATGAATAAAAAGAAAACGTTTTCTATGTTTGTTGTTTACAAAATAGAGGACGAACGACTCCTGTTTTTGTTTTAAACTCAGACAACGTTTTCTACTAACTCATTTTGCTTTTACCACTTCCTTCGTTATTCAATATTTTTTACAGTATTGAGTTTTGTTTTTTCTCTTTAACATCACATAAATCATTAATTTGATTTTAAATTAGTATGATGAATAAATGTTATAAGATAAATTGCTCGCTAGTTTAACTGATTTTTTCACTGAATTTCAGGAAGAAGAAAGGGCCTTTGAAGTGTTTGAAGAAATAATTATAGAAATTAACGCGTTGGCTTATGAAGGAATATGAACTGAAAGAAAAGATTAAATTGTTGGTATATTTAGGTTTGAATTGCTGCGTCATAAGTTTTGAATTGCTGCTTTATTTACCCAACAATAAAATATTACATTATTTTGCATTTTCTTTGTAATGTTTTGGGTTTCACATTATTATGAAAACAATTTTAATTGACTAGTAATTTTGGTCGTTAAATGTTGTGGCCATGAAAAGTTTTGCGACTGCAAAAGGTGATCGTTAAAATACTTATTTTATGTAATGTTTTTGCATTTCCTCGTTCACCTCTTCTTGGATCGATGATATCTCATCTCTAACAGATTATACTTAGCATGTGGTCGCGGAATGTAAAACGAAAATGGTTACGGACAACAGTGAACAAAACAATGGGAGGAATAAAACAAAAAATGGAAGGAAAAAGAGATGAGAGAAATTGGAAACAGTGGTGAACGAAACATATGCAATGGTGAATAAAGCAAACAAAGTTCGTGGAAACGACATTGTAAAGACAGGTAATAATAATGAATTCGTAAAAGTTATTTGAAAATCAAAGTCAAATTTTCTCACTTTTAAATAAAATAATAAAAAAACTGAGAATTTTAAAGCACATCTTTCAAAGTATATGACTTCGGTAAAAAGCCAAATTTACACTAGGGTAGTTTGAACTTCTTAAACATGAAGTTCCTTCAAAGAGTCTCCAAATCACTTTTAAATATTTCATTGCACTCATATAACATCTCTCATATTAACCATCACAACACACTGGTCGTGCTCTCATATTTACTTTCGAAATTCTCAATCACTTTTAAATTCTAATTTTACTCATAATAACTTGGTTCATCCTTCAAAGGTTTTTCTATCAATTTTTCTTCCTTTCTTTTTGTTATACTTCTCTGTCAATTAGTTTGTTATGTTTTAGTTTTACTTTCCATTTTTGCCTTTTTTTTCTTATATATCTCCCTCCTCTATAATTTGTTGTAAACAATCAATAAAATTAGTTTGAGATCTCTAATATGGTATTAGACTCTTAGTTTAGAATCTATCCTACCAAAATTTGTTATCTGTTGAACATATTATTTTACACGCTATTAGATCATTACGTGAAATGGTGTGTTTGAAGTCCCATATCGACTAATGATAAGGTTGGTGGTAGTGATCAACCAACTACACGTGCACCGGTCGCACCATAGCAAATAATAAGTATTTATATCGTTATCTTCCAAGGGACCTATGCAACATATGATTATTATTCCTTTCATAACTCAACTAGATACTAAAGTGTCCAAAAACACAAGAAACTCTTTGGTATTTTCATCAAACAGTTAGTGTGCAAGAAAATATAACAGATTATTTAGAATTTGTTAAGACTAGAGTTTATCCACTTCATTCTCATGCATTAATAATCATTTCAATTCCACTTTCATGTCAAAATCAATTCACAATTATACTCAAATCATCTCCCTAGACACTTTGAACATATGATCACTCATCAAGTTTCAATTCCTTGAATCTTGAATAAGTAAAATCATGATTAATTTCAAGAGTCTGAGATTAGTAATGAATCAAGTTCTATTCCTATATATAAACATCCCTTAGGTGTTCAATTCCAGTTATAGGTTCAAGTCATATTTCCTAATACATCAAGAATCACAAATCAAGCATGGAATCAATCTACATCAAGCATTAAACATGGAAATTGAATACTAACATGAATTGGAAAACCATATAGTATTAATAGCACAAAATTACACAAGATTTCTATGTTTTACAACTAATCTCAACAAATAAGAATAGTCTTTCATGGTGAAGAACTTAGGCTTCTACAAAATGAAAAGACAATGAAGAAATCAAAACCAAAAAGAAGACATTGGTCTTCTCTTAAGGTTCTTGACAGTTGCTCCATTCTCCAATTGTGCCTCCCTTTCGTATCAACACCTCTAATTCGTAGATCTCTACCTCATTAACATCAAAAGGGAAAAACACACTATGGATGAAGATTGAGGATCCAAGGAGTAACAGAAGAGCTTCCCAACACACCAAACAACCTCCAAGGACCTCTCTCAGTCACTCTAGGTGGACAGAAATTGTGGGAGGAAGAGAATCCTTAAAATCCTCTCAAAAACATAATTAAATACATACTTTCATGTATCAGGGGTGACGGGCTCGTCCAACGGCTTCTTCTCGTATAGGAAAACCTAAAAATCAAAGCTCTCTCAATTGTAACTCGTTGGGCAAGTCATACTTTCGCCCGACGACTAAAATATTATAGGTTTGGGTCATCATTTTTGTCCAGCAAGCAGCGAGCAAGTCAGTTTGGTGTCCAATGGTGATTTTTTTTTGTCATCTAAGGGTGGTTTATAGCAATATAACCTTATAGATGAGTCTTTTATTCATGTTTGCAGCACTGAGTGTGATTCTAGTGAATTGGAGTGAGTATTTGTCTAAAAATCCTTATTTTGTGTGCAGTCATGCTTTCTTTAGTTCTGTTAGATATATTATCTTTATTTTATATTTATCTTTTATCTTCAGTTAGTTTGTTATTATTTCTTATTTGTATTTTGGGCTTAGCCCATATTTCTTCTATTATAAATAGAGAACCCTATGTGTGTATTTAACACAAAGGATTAATTCCAATATATAATTTTCATTATATTTAACATGGTATCAGAGCCTAAGGTTCCTCTGAGGTAAAAATTTGTGGTGCCTCTACCACTACATCCGCCGCTGCTGGCGGCGGGGCCATCTATCGCTGCAGGCGGCGCCGTCGTCTACCACTTTTGTCTATTGCTGCCATTACCGGAGTTTCAGTTTCGACCGACGATCACAGAGTTTTGATCGTCTCGGCCAGGTGACTATCATGCCATTAACGACGCCTTCATCGGAGTTCCTTTTAAGGTTATGGATTTGCTCCCTTTTTTTCGTCGTGCATTGTGGCATGTTTGATAGTTATATAGAGCATCGAGGTTATTCTTTTTCCTTTTTTTTTGCTCTTTTTCCTTTTTCAGATACCTTGATTGGAGAATTTTTATTTTTATAGTTTCTCTCTCCTGTTTATCCATGGTTTCTTCCGCTGCTGTCTCTTCTAACATCTTTTTTCACCATTGCGTTTGATCCGTCCATATATGTTTTTTTCATGGAAAAGATGGTTTGTTGTTAGTTTATTTATAGTCGTGGTGGCTTTCCAACAATTACCTCTTTATCCACTAGTGACATTCTTCAAGGGCAATTTACAAGAAGAGATTTACATGGAGCAACCTCCCAGATTTGTTGCTTAGGGGGAGTCTTCTGGGTTGGTAAATTGTCTTCTATGTCGTCTTGCAAATCATTAGCAATTTGGTGTCTCTCGATTGTAGAAGCAGATATTTTAAGTCTTTATGGATTATATTAGTAACAAGCTTGGTACAGCTTGAGGGGGAGTGTTAGATATATTATCTTTATTTTATATTTATCTTTTATCTTTAGTTTGTTTGTTATTATTTCTTATTTGTATTTTGGGCTTAGCCCATATTTCTTCTATTATAAATAGAGAACCCTATCTGTGTATTTAACACAATGGATTAATTCCAATATATAATTTTCATTATATTTAACATAGTTGTTGAAAGTCCCACATCGACTAGAGATTAGGCCAATTTATAATATACAAGTGAGGTGCAAATCTCACCTTACAAGCCGGTTTTGTGGGGTTGAGTTAGGCTTAAAGTCCACTTCTAATATGGTATCAGAGCCATGATTAGAGTCTATCCTAGCAAGTTCTAAGTGGGCATTTCTGTTTCCATCCGTTGTCGGGCCACTATTGGACCATCCAATTTCTACTATCACGCACGAGATGTCTATACCTCGGCGTGAAGGAGGTGTGTTGGAAGTCTCACATCGACTAGAGATAAGGTCAATTTATAATATACAATTGAGGTGCAAATCTCACCTTACAAGCCGGTTTTGTGGGGTTGAGTTAAGCATAAACTCATTTTCTAATAAGTTCTATCTGGTTTTTTTCTGCTAAAATTACTTCAAATTATCTTATTTCACACACTCAAAGAGATATTAGAGATAAAACAAATATATACTAACTATAAGAAAATATAAAAACATAGTAAACTTGGAGACTAAACAAGGTAAAAATTATGAAAAGATTGATTTATTTATGAAAGTATACACATAAAAACACATAAAATCAACTATTATCAACTAGTTTAGAATATATAAGTAGATGTAAATCTCATCTTACATGTTGTTTTATGAGATTTAATTAAACTTAACATTTACTTCTTAACATTTTTTTCAAAAATAAAAACAGAAAAACTAAATTTTGAAATAAAATATTGAATAAACATACTCCAGTTTAATGGTTGAATTAACATTAAATCTTATTGAGACAACGTTTGATGTAAATGAATTACAAGATACATACTCTAAATCTAACTTTATATAAAGAATTTATCATGGTGCACGGTACAATTTATACTTCGAGAATAAGAAATCTTATTCATCAACAATTAATATTGATATTAAATAACAACCATTAACGAATTAAAGATCTTAAGTGGTAAAGATTATAAGCATATCTCGAATCCTTGCAACTGTAGCCCCATGTAGGCCAAAATCATGAACTACGATCAACTACAAATCCTACGTACATCCATTCACTAACTTGCAGACCTTAGTAAAGTAACAGGTATACCTGAGACATGCTTTAGACATACTATCCTCAAAGATTTATCTGCCTATAACGCAAATATCCTAAGTGATTCCCCACTGGTGCATCATAAGCAACACAAGAGAACTCAAAGAAAGAAGAGCGAAAATTGAGTTCAGAAATAGTTATATTACTTTCGGTTTATACATAAAAGAAATCTACAATAACAACAATAAGTATCCTTAATGTGATGATAAAATTGATTAAAGCAAACGTTAGAAATGACTTGATGCAGTAACGAGACAACAAATCAGTCACATAATACCAGTTAAAAGGAAACTGTTCAACGTTAAATTATAACGATGAACTTATAAATTTTAAATTTTAAATTTAACAATCATAACTGAAACCTGAATATTTGGGAGACACAAACCAATGCACTTAAAACGCAGAAAGAAGAACATTTTCAGAGATCAGCATGAACTCTGAAAAATAATGAACATTAAGCAAAAGTTTTGATACTAATGCAGCCGAACAAAGTTGTAGTAGAAGCATGAACACTGATAGTTCACATCTTGTTACTCTTTCTTCTTTCGCTTCTCCTCTAACTCAAGAAGGTCTTCCAATACCTTGTCATCCAAATACTCAAACTCAATAACTTCACCTTGTGCAGTAGAAGAACTTCCAATGACACTGGTAGAAGAAGAAGAAGAAGAAGAAGACGATGATGATGACAAGAAAGGGAGATGAGAATGGTACTCATCAGGGAAATTAAGGATTGCAAGAGCACCCCTCAATTCTATGGCTGCTCGATCATAAGCTCTTGCTGCTGCTTCTGCTGTGTCAAATGTCCCCAACCATTGTCTTCCCGTAGGTTTTGTTGGGTCTCTGATCTCCGCTCCAAATTTACCCCATGGCCTCCTTCTCACACCACGGTACCTCCGTTCTTCCCCTCCTTTCTCCTTCTTCTCCTTCTCCTTCTCCCCTTCACGTGGTTCCTCCATGTTGTTACCTCTTGTTCTTCGGCTTTTCCCAGGTAACAGAAACAATCTTATTCCAGACACAATTGGATATTCGCTATGAATTCCTCTTTTAACGGAAACTCAAAGGTTGTTCAGTATGCTGTGAGAGACCAGTCTTTTTGCTGGAATTTATACGTCACAATCTGTTTGCTTATCAAAACCTTGTTTTCTTCTTTTACGACTTTTGTATCTGTAGGGTCAGTTATGCCTATGCCATATGCATTGACGAATATATATATACATATATAGCCAGCGTCCTGAATAGTATTCTGTCACGTTCTTAGAATCTTTCGCGATGAAGTGTAAAAGTTCGATTCATCGACTTATACCGAGGGAAGAACAACAATATTATGAAAACCATTTTTTTAGTAAATAACTGAACGACAACTTGTTTCAATAATAAAATAAAAATATAAATTAAGCTACTTAATAAAAAAAATGTAAGATAATTGTATAAAATTACACTGTTATAAGCGTATTATTACTTCTGGAAAGAAAACATTTTGACAAGTTGACCGAAACAAGACCGTTTGGACAGGGTAAAGACGATTATGTTATGTACATGGACCGTGACTTTAACGTGAAAAGTTCAGTGCACTTTTTCTATTAGGCTTATGTGGGGTGACAATATATAGCTTAATGCGCGTCATGAATTGATTATTAAATTAATTAACTGTGACCTAATTCAAATTTGCTAAGAACAATGAACATGCATGTTAATATACATGGTTGGGTTTTTACTGAATTGACCTATATTGCAATAATTAGATTCCTTTTTCGTTCTTTGTTTCTCGAGTAAAACATTCTTTTCATTCTACATTAATCTTCTTTTGGTTAGAATAAGACGCCTTTAATTTTTTCCTTTTTGGTAGATGAATCAATGGGCAAAACAAAACCCTGTTTGGTGCTAGTATTGAAGGTGTCACTTTCTTGCTAATGTTGAGATATATGTGCTATTCATCTATCATTTCTGGTTAGGTAGAGAAGTATAACAAGGTAACAACTCATGCATGTCGCAACAGTTCATATCGGTTCAGATTTCAATGAAATCTCTTAGGGTTGTACAAAATGTAGCATGAAAAGGTTGAATGTATAAGTCAGATTACGATCCAGACACCAGGGAGGTTCGCAGCCCCTTGCATAGCGTAAAGGGGTTCAGTATTTAGATAATAAAAAAACCATTTCGTATTTTCAATGTTGATGTTAACTTAAGAAACAAGGTTTTTAATAGAATTTATAAAACTTTGGAAAACATTTTGCAAGAGGGTTTCATCTCATAGTTTTTAAATTAACTATTAAAAAACATACTTGAAATTAACAACTCAGCCACACATCTAGCATCAATACAACCTCCTCCAATGAAAATCAAACCTCATCCTTTTATAGCAACATGATGATGATGGTGAGAACTAATTTGATTTAAATTTATTCACTTATAATATTATTATCACAAAATGCTATCCTTGTGAGTGTGACTAAGAGAAAGAAGAAAAAACCATAAATGAAGGGAGAGAAGTGATTAGTACTTAGGCAAAAAGAATGCAAATTTACACCATTAGATAAGCAAATAAAAATTTATTTTAAATTACACAATTTAAAAAATAAAAAATATTTTAAATTATGGTATTATGGAATAAAAAAAGTAAATTTTATATTCCACATTCCAAAATATAAGCTAAAAAAATTATTCGGAGTGTACTTCTTAAAATACCAAATTTACATTCTTAATTATAAAATTTGGAAAATAAAAGAATTTACGGAGGTGCAGGTTGAATTTAAAGAGGTGTAGAAAGAACAAACTTAATAAACTCAAAGGGGGAGAAGAAGCCCAAGTGATGAGAGGGCTTTGATGACCTTAGTCATAAGTCTCTTTCAAAACTTTTCAAAATCAGGTCAACTTTGCAGAGTTTCACAACAACACTCAGAAATAAAAAGGGTAATGTCTCTTTGATATACAAACCCACTTATCAAGAATATTAATGATATCCTTTCACTAACTCAACCAAGATAAATAATTATATTTAAATTTAAATATAGAAAAGTACAATTCATCATTAATTCTACCTAGTATAAGTCGGTTATGGAAAGAAAACCAAATATCTGGGAGAGCAAAAGTAAATTATTGCAACTTGAACTTAATTATCCATGTAACATTAATAAATAATTAAGGAACAGATATGGAGAACTTTATTCTCATTACATCAAATCAAAAGATGTGAGGACATGCTAATCTAAACTTTTATTTATTTGTTATAGTATTTTTTTAGTGCTTGATCTTACTTTTATAAAATTATTTTTTAGTGGCTTACAAACTTGTTTAGTATTATTTTATCATAAGACATTTAAAAGACAAGTGTGCTTATACAGTTGGCCGAAATAGATCTATTAATAATTATTTTTTTATATATCTTTGTGATATACTTTATACAATTACGTGTATATATATATATATATAAGATAACATAAGATCACATGCTGATTTAAAATCCCTAGTAACATAAATTGAACTTTGACCTATTTTACATATAAACTTCAAATTTTGTATGCAAGTCCACGTGTTTAATAACTAGAAAATAAAATTCTAATAATTTTAATTTTTATTATAAAAAAAATTAATAGTAAAAAACAATACTATTTATATTACATATATAAATAGGTTTTCATATTACCTGTAAGAAAATTTTTGAACAGCAAATGTCTAACTTTTTAATCAACTAAATTTGCATATCCACTTTTGAAATGAATATATAAGATATTATTGTGATTTTTATCTGCATATACAGTCGAATATTAATAATCTAAATTAAAATAAAATAACGTATCCCTGATAAACGGTAGCTAACCAACTACAACCGAAGTGTCTCAATAACTGCCATTAAAATAAAAATTAAAACCAATAAATTAAAAGAAAAAGAGCAAACGCAACCCGAAGGCATCAACCTCAACGTATCCATTTTCTCAGGTTACAGCATCGCTTCTTCATCTGCCAAAATCTCCCGTTTGAAGATAAATTTAAAAGAGAAAATAATTTCAGTGTCTGCGAAATCATAAACAAAATTGACTGACAGAATTCATGGCGATAGCAATGATGAAATTTTCGAAGAGAACGATGGTGTTGAAGCTCAGTATAATGCAGAACATACAATGTTTCACCACCGATCAGAGCAATAATGAAGAAAATATTATAGTAACTACAGATCTAATCCCAAACTGATGACGAAACTCTCAAGTTAACTTATAAACCAAACGGTTGAAGATCTCATTTTAAAAGATGGTTTTGTGAGAATAAATTAATTAGAGATAAATCCACCTAATAAGAAAAATGCTTACTGAAATAGAGTGGCATCTACGAGCCAAATGCTACTACATTAAGAAATAGAAGCAACAACTTTCCCATATGCTATTATTTCAAGATTTTGTTGCATTAACTGCAAGATTTTTGAAGCTTACAGTGTACAATTGAATCAATGTTGAACCCAAGAACACAGATATGAATAAAAATGCAGTTGAGTTTTTAATCTTTGTTATTCCTTCTCTTCTCTTCAATCTCAAGAAGATCCTCCAAGACCTTGTCATCCAAATACTCGAACTCAATAACTTCCTTTGGGGCAAAAGAACTTCCATTGTCTACAGTAGAAGAATTTGGTGACAATAGAAAAGGAAGATGAGAGTAATACTCATCGGGGAAATTAAGAATGGCAAGAGCACCCCTCAAACCAATGGCTGCACGATCATAAGCTCTTGCTGCTTCTTCTGCAGTGTCAAACGTTCCCAACCATTGTCTTCCCGTAGGTTTTGTCGGATCTCTGATCTCTGCTCCAAACTTACCCCATGGTCTCTTTCTCACACCACGGTACTTCACTTCTTCCTCTTTTGATCTCTCTTTCTCCATATCTTTTGCTTAAACAACTTCCTTCTTTCTTGATCAGTATGTTTATTCTTTCTTTCAACTCCTTATATATATGCATATAAAAGCAGCCTTTGTTGTAACTCTTAGTTTTTGTTTCTTGTTATTGACTTGATTCGAGCATTCTTGTGGAAGTGTAAAAGTTGGACTCTTCTTTGACTTGGTTTATAATATTTTGGAAAGAACTGGTACTACAATGAGTATATTTGGACAGGTTCCATGATGTCTAAAGTTCCTCACTTTTGCATCCAAGCCCTTTTTTTCTAGTAGCTCATGGCTGAGGTGGCTACTGGGTCGAAAAAAATTCAGTGTTCGTATATTTTATTTTATTATTTGGCCAATTATTATGAATTATTTTAATTACAGTACCCTATGATGTTGACACATCGAAAGAGGTTTGAACGAAAACACAAGATAACATTTTTTATTTACCGATTTCAATATCCAAAATAAAGTTAAAAACAGCAAAACTTGAATAAGGATCCCACATCCAATAATACAGTGTTGAATAAATGTGAAGTATGTATTATGCCCACCTTACGTAAGGCATGCATATTCATTTTATTTTAATTTCTTTTTTTTTAATTTAAAAGGTAAAGGTGGAGTAATTATTTTCCTTCTATTTGTACCATCAGAAAATATATCTATATTTAATAAATAGATTTTTTTTTTATTTTATACAGTTCATTTCATTCTGTTGTCGTATATTTTTTTATTAGATTAACTGATTGACTGCAATTCAGAACCACACTGATTCAAAATTGCTGTAGATCATTTTTTTAATAGTTATATTGTACATCATATTAGACTTGTTGCGTTAATATGTGATTTGTCATTAATGTTATTCAAATGGATCCGGTGTAGATAATTTGACTTGCACAACGATTCAATTTGATTTTCTTTTAGAAAAAAAAAACTCGTAATCCTTTAAAATATAAATTATTAAATGTAAATGATTTAGATTAAGTTTAACAAATTTCGTTTATCTTGTTTACTGTATATATTTATATCAAAATTATTTTATTTTCATTCCATTGAATGCATGCTCTATATTGGATCTACGAAAAATTGATTCGATTTGTCCACCTCACATGAATTGCAGGTTAATATTAGCTTGTCATGCATGCATAGTGATTGGTCAGTGAGTTTGGTCATCATGTAAAAATAACTTTACATGAATATAATAATAATAATAATAATTTAATTTTAATGTTTTATATTATTGTTACATTCCAAAATTACTCAGTTTGCTTTGTATATCAAAAATTTAAAAATTTTCAATGGAGTCATTACTCTTAAATTTTTGTGTTAACAAGGTAATATGGTTGTTATCTTGTTCCATCACCTAACTTAATTTTTATTATATGTAATTATATAGTTTTACAACTTTATAGTTTTATAATTATATAATTCATGTTGTTCGAAGCTTGTAAATTTTGAAATGGTATGTAAATGTGATGTACAATGTTTTGCCTCACCCAAAATACTTTTGTCACCAACAATTTGGATGGAGAGCAACTCGAGGGAAAATCGTGAAAAGGAAAGAAATATATGAAAAACCTAATTAAGAGGATAAGATAATCTAATGAAAATTCAGAATAAAATTATAATTTTAAACAGATAATTAATACTTATGAACAAGGTAGTTAAAATAGAGATTATGTTAGGATCATAAAAAGTTTATAAATAATACAAACAGTAGATTTTACTTTCTACAATAAAAATGACAAATTCTTAAAATAAAATTAATTCTTCTATCAATACTTCATTAAACATAAGTTTACATAATTAATTACTTTGTATGTCATCTAAATCGGAAATACTATGTCTAATATTAGGATCTTATCATTTTACAATTTAAATATTGATTTTAACTATAATGCCTGCAAGTAAGGATAGTATCATACATGTCCTCAACCTGATACTAAAAGAGTATTAGTATATATCCGTGGATATCATTTAATGTATTCACTTATTACTCGTGCCAAATTTTACCTATAAATATTCATATGGATAATTTTGTCATTTTTAAGCTTAGAAAGTTAAAGGAGTCTACGAAAAAAATTATTTAGAAGGATATTTTTTTGGTAAAATCTTAGTTTAGGTTTAGTTATATTATAAATTTGAATTTGTTTGAAAACAAATTTAATAAAATTAAAATTTCTCTACTAAATCTATATCTTTGTACCTATAAAAAATAAAATGTAACGATATTTATTGTGCTGAATGAATTAGTTATCTTATATTTTTAATGTTGAATTATCATAAGTGGTCTGTGCCTTGAGATTGTATAGTAGATCTTTTTCACCCTTTACTAATTTGTATTCATATTTCTGTAATCATATAATTAATGCTCATTTTGTTGCACTATAGATCGTAATATGATTGCGGGTTATTGTATATTGTATTGAATGTCCATTTTAAAATGAACTCAAAAGTCGGTGCATCTAAATCTTTCGACTAATTCTGACAATTATATATTTTTTCTTTTAGTTGTGTTTAACATTATCATTATTTATATTGAATAATATCTTGTATTTAATTTAGTTCAACTTTCTTTTCTCACCTTTTTTTTTATTTTTTAAAAGTCCAATCAATTCATAAAGAAATATAATTTACTAAAAATGGAATTGAGTAAAAAACATAAATAATACTATATTAAAAAAATTTTAAAATGTCATCAACAAGGAATTTGCATTGTTTAGGAGGAGGTAATATCATTGCTAATTGAAAATAAAAATACAGAAAGACAACATTTCCCAAGGATTTAGATTTTAAATTTAAAATTCTCAATACAGATTACATATAATATTTTAATGGAAACTTTTCATAAGAGATAAATATCTTAAACTAGATGAAACAAAAATATGGACAAGTTCTAGTAGTATTGTACAATAACACAATAAGGATCTTCCTCTCGTTCTATATATCTGAATCCTCTATTACAAGGCTGGGCATCAAGAAATAGCTGTACGGGTAACTATGAACAATAACAAACAGTGTAAACAAGCAAGATTTCCAACTGTTTTTATCTCATTTCATCTGCCAAAAATTCCAAATTTGAAGCTAAACTTTAAGAGAAAATAAGTTCAATGAATAATTAAATTATTTGTCCACAAAAAAAAAATCCGACAAGAACATGTAAAGTGAATTTTAAGTATAATTTAATTCTACAAAATTAATTTATAAGAAAAAGTTTATATTCATTTATATATTTTAAATTAATTTTATTGTTAGTTTAGTTTATGTGAAACTTTCAAGACAACTAATTTAATGCTATGCACGTTATCAAAAAATTAAGGTAACAAAATTTGATAGAATTAAAAGGCTACTTAAAGGAATTGTAGAAAAAATGCATGGCAACGCTGTTAAAGAAGTTTTCAAAGGGGGTGGTTCAATCTCATGCTCACAACCATTCAAAACAAAAGTTTCGTATTAATTTGTAGAACTTAGTCCAAATCAAACACTGACAGAAATTAACGTAAATAAATGTGAAAATATATTAAATATCTAGATTCTATAACTAAAAAAATAATATATCAATTATTTAAGACAGAATCAATTATACAGCGTAAATTATAATCAAATATATTATTTCTTAATTTTTACAATAAAATTATAATAGTATATGAAAAATACAAAAACTTTGGTCACCCCATTTTCTCAGGCAAGAGCCACGTCCGATAGTAAGGTTTTTTGCATGAGATTTGAAAATCATACAAAGTTGAAGTAGATCAATGCCAAAGACCCTAAAAATGGCGGGTGGGGGAATGAAGATTTTTGGAAAAGAAACCTAAAACAGAAACTGAGATATTAATCCAAAAGGATAGAAAAATGTGACTCCTTATTATCAGTTATTAATCTTGGTTCCTTCTCTTCACTTCTGAATCAAGAAGATCTTCCAACACCTTATCATCCAAATACTCGAACTCGATAACTTCCTTGTGTTGTGAAGAACTAGAACTTCCAATGCCAGTAGTTGAAGAATTTACTGATGCATCGGGAAAATTAAGGATTGCAAGTGCACCCCTCAATTGAAGTGCTGCACGATCATAAGCTCTAGCTGCTTCTTCTGCTGTGTCAAATGTTCCTAACCACTGTCTTCCCGTAGGTTTTCTTGGATCTCTGATCTCTGCTCCGTACTTACCCCATGGCCTCTTTCTCACACCACGGTATTTCACTTCTTCACCTCCTTTCTCTTTCTCTGCTTCATTCTTCTGTGAATCCTCCATATTTATATGCTGTTACCTTCCCTTTTTCTGCACCCTTTTTTAGGAGGTTTATGTCTTACATCTCATATATGGATCTATATATATAGCCTAGCTATATGCCAAAACTCGTGTTGCGTTTGAGCTATGAGTTTTGTTTGTGCCTGATCACTTTATTCTTAGCTTCCACGAGGAAGTGTAAAAGTTTGATTCTTCTTCGACTTGGCTTATGTTTTGTAATGAACTGCCATAACCAGACAAAGAAAAAGGTATGTGGGGACAGGACCCCATGCACAAATTTTGCCATGTGTTGTTCATCGTCACGTTAACATCCAACATCATTCGGAGGTTTCTTATTCTCGTACGAGCATGAGGCGGCGTCTGGGCTGAAAATGAAATAGAGTGAGATTTAGATGTTTTAAGATTAATGGAAATAAAATCTTGTAACAGTTTTTTAATGGTGGACAAAATATAGTTTTTCTTACTATATTAAACAAGTTTAATGGTAAAGTAATGTCAAAGGGTATAAAACTTAGGTTATTTAATTAAATTTTGTATATTGGTATGCAAGTAATGACATAAAATCAATCTAAGATCAAATATACACCTAATGATTAAAATAAATCAGCTAAATTTTCATCAAATAAATAAAATGTAGATTGAAATATATGTAAATGAACTACTAAAACGTAATTATTTTTTATAAAGTATCCTATCAAACAAGTCAAGATTCAATGATGGTCAATACTCATAGGAGAACAATTCAAATTAGAAGTAGTATATTAATCTTTATATTGAATTTCATACAAAAACTAAAGTTCACTCAATTGCACATAAATCTTCCCAAAGATTAACACCACAACTCTTAAAAATATGGATTTCTAAAAATATAATCAACACAAGTTATCAGGAATTTGACACTTCTAGATTCAGGATGATCACCTCACAATTCTACCAATATAAAAATTTAGAAAAGACAATTAATAAAAATATAATATATAATAAACTTACCAAGTAAGCTAAATTACATATTTAAATTTCATAAATAATAAAACTATGAATATAGTTAAATTTTCAACTTAATAACTTCACATCCAAATTTCTAAAATAACAAGTTTAAAGCTTAATCAAATCTATATACTAACCTTACCTTGTAAAAATAGAAATATATGTGTTTAATCTAACTCTACTTTTTTAGAAAAAGGATAAATTTTATAATTTAACTGGACAACATTTTGAAATTTGGACCGAAATATTTTTTTATAACGATATATATATATATATTAGAAAAAATATCATTAACCAATTGTAAATAATTATTTTCAAGTTCAAATTCGTTAAAGGACATCATTAGATTAATCATCATGAGATATTATTCGTTTTAAAAATACATTTGTGGATGGAAAAGACTAATGATATTATTAAAATTAATCATTATGCATCTAAAATATTATTTGCTTTAAAGACACATAGGTAAGTGAAAGAATAAATAAGTATTTAAACTTGTCCTAACTTCTAAATAATGTAAGATTATTGGGTATGATAAAAATAATTACTAATAAACTTTAAATATTATAAAAAAAAGACAATATACTTACATTAAATACCTTTTATATATGTTTGTGATTGTATAATAATAAAAATAATAATGTAAAATAAAATTTATACAAGAGTATATATTATTTATATATTTCAATTTTTATATCCCATTTTTTTTCCTAATTTAAAATGTCGATAATATTTTTTTCTTCTAGTTATACTTACATCTATACATATATGTACAAAGACTTTGTCTCTCATTTTGTTTCATAACTTAATGTCCATATCAATTATTGCATTAACTAATTTGCTGGAGATTCAGTAACCTGTAACCTTATTCAAATTTCCTGTAGATCAGTAGACTTGCAATTCTTAATGATATGATTTGACATTAACATAATTTGAATTGATCAGTCATCTAGATGATCTGACTTTATGTTGCAATAGCTTAAACACTGTTATGGCTATGATTTTTTAAATATTTATAAATTATTTAAATTTTAGAAATAATAATTAAAAGAATAAAATTGAAAAATTTAAATGTGTAAATAGTTATAGATATATAATTATAAATAAAATAAATTTTAGTTATTAAAATAAAAAATATTATAAATAATATTGTTTAAATTTAAAAAATAGTTACTAAAAAATAATAATATAAGTAATTATTTAAATTTAAAAAATAGTTACTAAAATATATAAAAAAAAAGTTATAATGAATAATTATTTAGATTTATTAAAGTAATTATTAAAATAATAAAACTGAAAAATAATTTTTTTATTATTAATAATTATTAAAATTTAAAAAATAGTAATTAATAAAATAAAATTAGAAAAAAAATACATCAAAATATATCCTCTCTCCTTCCCAACATAATCAACATTTTTAATAAATTAATGTGCATTTCGTATATGCATACTTATACATTATTAAGATTAACAAATTTCATTGCTAGAATGTTGCTATTTAAATTTAGTTCATTTTCATCCTATGCAAGGGTTTACTTTTTTTTTTTTCTTTCATGTACAGATTTGTTTACACTTAAAGTATAAATATATTTGGAAATTAAGGATTATAAAAGATAACAATCTTAATATTCATGATAAGAGTAAATGGTGATTCGAATTTATGAAGTAAAATCTAAAGTTTATTGTTTTAAAACAAATTACGTAATATATATTAATAGAATTAGTGGGTTCTTATGGTATATATAATATGATTAAATAAATTATAAGTAAGTATTTTATTATTCAAATTTTGCAACTTTATAAACAAACTCCAGATTTTGCAAAGAAATTTAATTTTATGTATTATCATTAAAAATTATATTTTGAATCAACGAAAACTTACTATTACTATAATTTTTCAGATAGTCTTTATAGAAAAACTTATTGTATATTATACCAAGATCTTGATGGTCTAGTCTAAATGAGTGTAGGAATTCTATATGACTTTTTCCTAAGAAAATTTTTATAATAATAATTATTATTATAACTAAGTATTAAAATAATTATTTTTAATTATATATATATATATATATATATATATATATATATATATAACCTTTTATACATGAAAACAATCAAATTTTTAATAATTGTTAGCCGTTAATAAAAAAATATTGTAACATGATTGATTTCATTTTATTTGTAAAATTAACTTTTATTATGATTCTGTTACGCAAGCAATATTTAAAGTGTAATTGTTCTATAAATAATTTATTAAACTTGAATGGATATTTTTAATTACTTTGTTTGGGTTTACAGTGAAAAGAAATAAATTTGTTAAGCAAAATATACTTTAAAGGAAATATATAATCTTGGATATTATGTGTTGCATTTTAACTTTGCTTTTACTTTGGAAAAAAAAAATCGCTTTCTATAAGAAGTTGCTAGTCGCTTAAAATAAATATATGTCTACATCAAGATTTAAAGAAAAATCACATCACAATTATACAACAATATGTGGACAAAAATAGTTTTGTAATAACTATATTATTAAATAATCTATAAAAGTAAAAAAAAAAAAATGCAATGTATAACTTACATATATTTTATGAAAAACTAAAAGCTTACACTGTGTTTTAGTGTTTAATAAGAGAGAAACTACATAATATCATTCACTGTATGAAGTTTTCATTGAATATTTTCTTAACTAGGGTCGTTTTTAAGATTAATCTTGTTTTTATCTGTAGTAAAAAAAACCGACAATACTTATAATTTTTAGTCTTAATAAGAGATTAAAATGAGATAATTAGAAGTGAGAGTTGTGATTTTCATCAATGGCTTTATGTACTCCTTTATAATCAAATTTGTCTTAGAGAAATTTTAAAAAAAAATTAAATGAGAATTGGATGTAACTTAAATATGGATGGTCCTCTTATCATATGACAATATTTTTTTGGATGATTAACTTAATTACGCAACAATGTTTAGTATTTTAATTTGTTTTAGAGTTTGTATATTATTTTAATTAGTATCAAGAGATAATATTTTGAAGTTAACTTTTGATAGAACTAAACGAGAACATTGTACGATAGTTATAAATAATGAAGGACACATCGTAAATAGAAACATTCTTAAAAATTAAGTTCAATTATTGGAAGCAGAGAATATTAGTTTGTATCCTACAACGATAATATAATATGATACACATTGTGAAAAAATAGAAGTTACATTGCATGTATGTTTATTAGAATTTTTTACCTTTGGAAAGGCCAATAATATTCCTATATGTGTTTGGAAAGGCCAAGAATATTCCTATAAACATCTTCGTTAAAGAATACGTTAGATGTGTCAATTTGATTTATGGTTCATTGGTTAGTCTAATTCACTCATAAATAAACTTTCCTTTTTAATGATCCACCAAATGGGGACCTAAAAAAATCTTACTTTCCAAAGTTTTCTCTTAAAGTGGGTTAAGATTAGGAAGTGGGTTTGATCTTACCACAAAACAATAAATAACTCAAATACAAATTAGTTAAGTCGATAGAGACCAAAATAGAGTCAAATTGTCCTAGACCAATAGTTGAACTAAGTCGATTTCAATCAAAAGTTGACACAAGTAAGTGAAGATTACAAGACAAATGAGTTTGAGCTAACCGTCAAGTCAAGACAATCAGGACCGATGATCAATTCAAGTAAACTCAATCAAAAGCGACGAGGACACTCAAATTAATAATCTTGTCGAGTTGGTCCAAATAAAGCTTGAGTCGAGACTAGATCGAAACTCAAGATGAGTCAAACATGTTCAATGTTCATTTTACTTGTAAAATTAACTTTTATTATAATTTCGTTACACTAATCCAAAACAATATTTAAAGTGCAATTGTTCTATAAATAATTTATTAAACTTTAATGGATATTTTTAATTACTTTGTTCGGGCTTACAGTGGAAAGAATAAATTTATTAAACAAAATATACTTTTAAACGTACATTCAAAAGGAAATATATATTCTTGGATATTATATGTTAGCATTTTAACTTTGCTTTTACTTTGGGGAATAGGTACAAAAGAAAAAAAAAAGGAAATCGTTTTTCATAAGAAATTGCTAGTCGCTTAAAATAAATCTATGTACATCAAGATTTTGAAGAAAAATCACGTCACAATTATAAAAAATATGAAGACAAAAATAGTTTTGTACTAACTATATTATTAAATCATCTATAAAGTAAAAAAGAAAAACTAATGTTTCAATGCATAACTACAATTACATATTTTATGAAAACCTATAAAAGCTTACATTGTCTTTTAGTGTTTAATAAGAGAGAAACTATATGTAATTTCATTCATTATATATGAAGTTATACTTTTATAAGGAAGTTTTCATTTAATATTTCCTTGACTAGGATATTTTTTTTAGATTTAATCTTATTTTTCTCTGTTGTAAAAACATAAAGTAGACAATACTTATAGTTTTTAGTCTTAAGAAGAAATTAAGATGAGATAATTAAAAGTGACATTTGTGATTTTCATCAATGACTTTAAATTTGTCTTTGAGAAACTTAAAAAAAATGAAATGGCCCTGCTATTATATAGAAAATATGTTTTTGGATGATTAACTTAATTACCTAAAAATATTTAGTGTTCTAATTTATTCTAGACTAAAGTTTGTATATTACTTTAATTAGTATCAAAAGATAATATCTTAAGATTAGTTCTTGATAGAACTAAACGAAAACATTGTAGGAGAGTTATAGGTAATGAAGGACAAGTTATAACATTCTTAACAATCAAGTTCAATTATTGAGAGCAAAGAATGTTAGTCTGTATCCTATTATTTAGACATTGTGGAAAATGGAAGCTACATTTCATATTATGCTTATTAGAATTCCATATCTATATGTGTTTGGAAAGACTAAGAATATTCTTATGAACATCATTTCCAAAGAATAGTACACATTTTCAAAACAGAGGTAGATACTCTTACAATTATTACCTACGAGGGATACTCTCTAGTTAGATGTATGTGTCAATTTGATTTTTGACTCATGGGTAAGCTTAATCCACTTAAAATAAATCCTTCTTTTTAATGGTCTACCAAATGAGAGACCAACAAAAGTCTCAGCTCTCAAAGTATTCTATTAAAATGGGTTAGGGTTAGGATTCAAGTGGGTTTGACTCCACCATAAGATTTTAAATAACTCCTAAATACAAAGTTTTAGCATAAGGCAGGTCAGTATGAACTGAAGACTCAGTTAAGTAGGTAGGAATTGAAGATAGAGATGAGTTGTCCCAGACCAAAGGTCGAACTGAATCCACTTTAACCAAAGGTTAACATAAGTAGGTCAAGACCGATGATCGATTCAAGTAAGCCCAATCGATGGTCAAGATGAGTACACTCAAGTGGTCGTGTCAAGTTGGCCTAAGCGAAGCTCGAGCCAAGACATGTGGATCGAAGTTCAAGAAGAGTCAACGATGATGGTTGAAGCTAGTCAACCATGTTCTCGAGTCTCGAATGACCTATCTCAACCTTTGGCCGAGTTTGTGCTAACCTTTCTCAAACTCAACCTAAGTTGCTTGGTTTCCACTATCGACCTAGTCAACTCATTTCGACCTTTGGTCCAAGATGTCAAACGCCCCGAACCTGCCCATCTCTACCTTCTACCCAGACTAATCTGTTTCAAACTTCAACCAGAGTCGTCTCATGTCAATTGTTAGTCTGAATTGTTTGTCTCGATCTTTGGTCCCAGACGAGCCATCTTGATCATCGCCCCTACACGGGCCATCATGACCTTCACCCTGTGTCGAATTATCTATACCTTTGACCTAGGTCAGTTTGTCTCAGCCTTTGACCCGAGATGACCCATATCAATCTTTGACATCAGACATGTCTCGACTTTTGGTGACATAAACGGTTTTGACTTTTGACTCATGTCAACCTGTCTCGCGCTTTGACTTGATGGTCTCGTCTTGACCTTTGATCTAGTTGACTCAATTCGACCTTCAATTTGATCTAAGTCAACTAAAATTTCAGTTCGGATGGACTCAACTTGACCTTAAAGTCAAAGTCACTCAGCTTGAACTTTGATCGAGACTAAAAATATTGTATTTAGCAATTAATTAAAATCTTATAGATGGAATCAAACTCACTTTCATCCTAATTTTAACCTATTTTAAGAAAAGACTTTAAGAGATATGACTGTTTGTTAACCTACTCATTTGATAACTCAATAAAAAAACAAATTGATTTAAAAGTAAGTCAAGACTAGCACAAACCATCTCTCAAATTAACACTTTTATATATGAGTGTATTAATAATAAGTTTCAATATAGTTACTTGTCTCGAATGTTCTTTTCTTTATTAAAATAGTAATTAGCCTACACCCACTAACATAAACATGGTATAGACCACCATACATTCTTCATATCTAAACTTGGTTAATTACGTTTACAAGTGAGTTAACTAATATATTTTTTTGTAAGTAGTTAACTTTGTTTTGTTGTATCTAAACATTCTTCAAATGAACAAATTATCGAGACTCATAACGTTGCTTTCGAACCAGCATCTTTACCTAAGTTTATCACAAATAATTTAATTCCATACCGTAAAACAATGACAGAGGAGGCATATTTTTTATTTTTCTCTCTCTCTTTCTATTTTAGTCTTAGCATAAAATAAAAATTGGTGATAGGAAAAGAAGATTGTAGAAGATCTTGGAGTGGTAGGTTAGCATAAGAGAAGCACTTGGTGGGGAACATATGCAATTTTAAATTCTTAGATAAAGAGAAATGGATTACATCCACAGCTTTCAATTTAGGTGGCTACTCCAAAGAAGGAAACAAAGATTAAATTATTGTCATTTCAATTTTAACAAATCGCTTTCAAAACTATCAATCAATTATTAAATTCTTCACTTAAAAAAGCGTTTTATTTCATTTTACTTCAATTAAAATTACATCTTTAATCTTCAATGTTCAAATATTTGTATAAGAAAAAAAATAAATGTTGTATTTTAATGTTGTGAAATAAAAAGTGTTAAATGAATTTAAGTTGTATTTTAATCACTACGAAATTATGTAGTTTTTCTAATGCTACAAGTAGTATCAACTTTAGCATTTAAAAAATAATATTGTCATTAAGGTCAAACAAGTTGGTTATACAGGTTTATTAAAGTTAAGCAATGTTGCTTAACGAATTTTAATACCGAAACAAACGATGTGACATTGTCTGGGGAAAAATATTGTTTGACTGAGAAAATTAATGAAAATAGTATTTTAAATATTAACATCGAATCATAAAATTATAAAATTAAATTAAACATTCACTTAATTTAACATTTTTTAAGAAAATGAGTGGAGAGTATTAATCTTATGTGACGAGATAATAAGTCTCGTTGAAATAAAGAGATGAAAATAAACACGATGTTTGTTGATATTATTTGTATTTGCTCAAAATTTTGTTTTATGACCATGAATAATATTTAATTTTTTAAAATTGAAAATAGAAAAAAAGAAATATATATATTATACTTTACCAGATAATCTAAAAGATTTATAAATCTATTAACTACATAAAAAATAACAAGAGACTTCAATTAATTATGATCTCATAACCTTATTTCAAGTGATTTAGACGAAGCATTCATATCAAAGTTTTTTTAACTCAAATAACACACATTTAGTTCAATTTCAAGCTCCTACCATAATAAAATCATATTTCAGCCAGCTATCTATTTAGTACCACACAAATTCAACTCCATTTTAAATAAAGCATATCAAAATAAATTAACAACTTGCTAAGACTTTATAAACACACAATTAGCTTCTCTTACCTTATTAAAAGCTTCAACAACTCTAAAAGACCAATAATCACTCCCTCAGCTCATATAACTTTATCTACACTTACAGATCACGAAATCATGATTAGGATATATGATTAGAATCACTTATTAACAAAGAACATATTATAAAACTAAGGAGACACATATAACATAAAATTGTTCACATGCATGAAAGAGAATACACCTTAAGAAAAAAAGTATAAATTAACTTATTCTTTTAAGAAAATTGATCAAATAAAGATAAAGATAAAGATAAAGATAAAGATCTTGATATCGTGATCACTTAGACACTTCATTATTTTCGAATAGATGACTTTGTAATAAGAACTTGAAAAGAGAAAGTAATGGAGACTCAGAGAATAAGTTTTAGAAAAATTATTTTTGTTTTAAGTAATGAGACTCTTAATTAAATTTCTATTTATACTTTTAGTTATTTTAATATTAAAATATCATTTTAACACCATATCAATTTTTAAGACTAAATATTTTAGGTTATCACAATAACAATAATAAAAAAATAATAAACAATAAAAAATATTAAAATATACAATAAATTTTTTTTCAAAACATATAAAAATATATGATGAGAAAAAATTTCATCGATTATGAAAAACCTTCTTAATGTGATAAATCTTTTTAATGTGTAAAGTAAAAATCTACGAAAACAAATTATTATATCAAGTTTTATTAAGATTAAATATGAGTATAAAAGAGTTAAATAAAAAAACATAAAAATAATATATATATATATATATATATATATATAATCAACCTATATATCAAAATAATAATATTTTTAAACATGAAAAATAAAGAAAGAAAAAAAAAACCTAAAATAGAACAACAGTGTGATACTAGTCTCTAGTCATAAACCTTCAAAACTGATGATGCCAACATTTAAAATGAAGAACCTATTGCCAATACAATAATTTTATCAAGACAACTAGATGAATATGTCCACTTATTTTCTCCTTCTTTTCTCTCTTTCGAAGGATGCAACTTACACACTTTATCTTGATTTAAAAGATCATTTACACTTAAAATAAATAATAAACTTATTTTAAACACAGTTGGAAGTCAATATATATCATTCTTTTAATATTATTTTCATTCAAATTATAACTTACATACATAAATAATAATATATATTTATTTAAATAAATGTATAAATTAATGAGAGTATTAAAATTAAATTATTGAAAATATCATAATTGTGTGTGATAATTCATTATATTATATATATACTATTATATAAAAGAATCCACTCTTTTGTATATACATTTTGTTTTTCAATTTTATCTTTTGAGTGAATTTTTTTAAAACTTAACTATTTTTTTATTTGACCATTTCTTTTAACTTAATAATTTTTAAAACTAAAATAATTATTTATAATAAAAAAACTCACCTTTAAAATAAATAAAATTATGATTTTTTAATAATTATCTATATTAATTTTTATTACTATAATTTTATTATTTTTATTATCATAGAATTGAGAACACATGCGCTAAGCACATTTTCACTTTTATGTATAAAAGAAATTGAAATATGAGCAAATACGTAAACATCTCTTTATTTATTTTTTCATAAAATTTAAATTGATTGTTTATATACTTAATAATAAAAATGCATAATTATATTAATTATAATTCTAAATTGTATTTTTTTTATAATGTGAACGTTCAAATTAATAAGACAGATACTTATTTTGATTCATAATTTTTCAGTTGAAGTAGAATTAATTTATAAGAACAAGTACATATAATAATTTTTAATTATCTATTTATCTTTCTCTAAAATGAAGAATAAATATATACGTTTTCTGGGAAACAATGGCTAATATTATTGGTCCTCATCAGGTGCACAAATAAATTCTTTTGAATATAATTTACTACACACTTAAAGTGACTTTTCCAATATATCAGGAAATTATTCTTCAAATAGTATATTAAAGGGATACAATCACTAATATTTATCTCAGTGTTAGTATATAATTATTAATATATAATACATATAAATAGATATATCTCAGTGTTAGCATATATATGCAGAATTTGAATTATTGAGAATTTCATTAATATTATTATTTAAATATGTTTAACGTTTTCATTTAATCTAAACAGTATATAATGTAGAATAGGATATATTTCTTAGAATTTAATCAGTGATGTAATTTTTTATATTACTTACTAAAACAAAAATCATAATTAATATAAGAAGCCCGACAATAAATTAACAAAACTAAAAGTGACAATTTATCCTCTTTTCTTTCAAAATATTTAGTAATACTTTTCTTTATAAAAAAGAAAACCTTGTTTGTAAACAATCACATAAAATAAAATAAAAAAACAATAAAAGGAAAAACTACGACACTTGACTTAATCTAGATAAAAGGGAAAGTTGAAAATATTGATATATGATATATGAGTTAAAATATGTCTTCAACTTAAGTCTTAGCTCATATGATCTCATATCTTCATGAAAAGACAGTGAAAGAATAAAAGATACAATATAAAAGAAAATAAAAAATAAGGAGAGACAACATATGATAAACTCGAAAACACGATAAGTTCGGCCGACAACATATTATAAACATAATTACACACGATAAATTCAGCATCACAAAATGATGATCTTATCATTAGTTATTGAAATATGCTAATTTAATATGAAAAAATAATGTTAAATTTAATATTGTGGGTGTTGGAATTAAAAAAAAACTTAATTGAATATTAATAAATTAAATTTTGATGTTGTGAAAAGTTAAAACGTGTATAAAATTATATTATTGTAAAACTTAGAAGAAAATCTTAAAAGCAATTTTGGAGGTTGTAGTTGAATTATAATGGTTGTTATTGGAGGTAGAATATTATTTCTCTTTGGGTTGTCATTATAAATCATTTTCTCCGTGTGAACCAGAAGCACGACAACCACGACAGATAGCAACACCGTTCTTCCTTCTTTCAGCGGTGGTTTTCCGTCAATATTGCCAACGCCATGATTTCAGAACGTCTGGTCAAAATACACAGCAATGCATGATAATTCAATGAATTTGGTGATTTTTTCATATTTATTCAATGTAACAGTTTCCCACTTCAATCTTCGATACATTTCATATAACCTGGGTCTACTTTCACTACAAAGATTTTTTATCTAGTGTATATAACTTTTACTATTTTAAAATATAATTATTTCTTTCCACAAATTAAAACTTTAATGGCTAATTCTTATGACAATGTTCTATTCAACTTTTATTTTTAATATTTCTAACATGGAATAAATAGAAAAAGTAATTCTTAAAAAAATTTAAGAAATATATATATATATATATATATATATATATATATATGCCTTTTTAACTTTTTTCGTTTTCAATATTTAATAATACTTTAATTCTTTTTATTTTTTAAAAATACGAATAAGTCTGATAATGTCTATGTATTTTAGCTTTTTGATAAAAATAAGAATTAGAGTACAATTAAAAAATGTAATATTAATTTTAAGACAACTTTATCAGAGTTATTAGTTAAACATCTTACCTTAATATACTTATAAGACAATTATCAATGTAATTCAAAATTTCATTCCATGTTTTTAAGACAATACAGGAAAAATTTAAGGATTTGTATGCGTAATGAAAAAAATATTTACATTCTTTGTACTTTTATATTATTTTAGTGGCATTTATTATAAAAATGATTATATAATTATTTATAAAATTGTAAAATTACTTTTTTGTGAATAACTTTTATAAATATAATACAAAAATGGATGAAATTAAATTAAAATATATAATTTTTAATTCAAATAATATTAATCACTTTTGTTTTCGGTTATATTAGTGTAAATAAAAAAGAAAAAAAAAAATACTACATGACAAAATGAATTAATAGTTACGTGGTATTGTAGATATCTTATATTTAATGGTTATAGAAATAATTAAGTTCATACCTTAAGTTTGTTAGCATCAGTTATCTGTTAATACATTTACATATGAGATATTGTTATTTTTGGAATTTATAATTTCTATAACCTTTTATTTTTAAAAATGACATCATGATTTGTTTTTAATTATATTAATATAAATAGATAAATTAAAAATACACACAAATAAATAAATTAATAGTCATGTGGTGTTGTAATATTTAGATATGTTATATTTAATGATTATAGAAATAATTAAGTTATAACTTTAAGTTTGTTAGAATCAATTAACATATGTAAAATATTATTGATGAGTTATATTATGATCACAAATTCGTTGAGATGATATAGGAACAATCATCACATTTCAACCTTCTATTATGATTTTGATCTTAAAAAAATATGTTTTGAAAAATTAAAAGATAAAAATACTTTTAAATTAACATTCACATTGAGACTATTAAGTATCACAACAAATTCATACAATGAAAAAGCTCATATGAAGATAAAAAAAATAACATAGAAATAAACACCAAATGTTAATCCATCCTTGAGATATATATATATATATATATATATATATATATATATATATATATATTTTCAATTAGGTATGAAGACGAAGATGATTATGTAGATATTGTCTCATCCTAATACTCGTTTCTATACTCATTCTCATTTAAATTACAAAATACATATAGTTTATTATATATATATATATATTCTTTAGTTTCTAACTCTATTTTCTTTTGTTGTATACTTTTTTTTTTCTTTTGATTTATTAGTTTGTGTTATATCCTCAAAATCCATTAACAACTCGAAGGTATTCTCCCTCTTATTAAAACTTTTGTATGATTATGTTTAAATTATATATTATCAATTATAGTCAATTAAATAATTTTTATATATCATATTTGAATATTTTTATATTTTTTTAATATTTATATATTATTTATTTTATTCATATGAAAATCTTTGATTCTTAATTAAGTGTTCAATCATATAAACTCTTTATTTAATAAATAATACAAAAAAACTTATATTTTTTATTTTCTTTTACTCCTATTTTTTTTTAAAGAAAAAAAATGGTGAAACTTTAAGAAAATATTAATATGTACACTAATTTTATAAATTTTCAAGACAAGAAAACGAGTAAAAAAATAAAAAAAAATAAAATAAACCAGGCTCTTATAATATCAGTAAAATATTCTCACAAAAAATTAATGTAAAAAGTAAATTAAAAAAAATTAGGAAATTAATTAAAAGGAAAAGAAAAACTCCGTTTACATCAAAATATTTGTACAAATAGGAATGAAAAAATAAGCTGACACCTGTATCTATCTCATTTGAAGTTATAAGTCAAACCAAAGGAATAATAAGTCATCTTACACATTTACGCGTATATAAGTGTTATTAAATGTCTATCTTTTGTTTTGACCTTAACTTCAATGTTTTTTCTTTTTTGCACATTGGATAATTAGTCACTTTCTTTTGTCCTTAGACATTGATGTTTGTGGCAATGGAGTAGATGAACACCCCATTTTAAAAATGTGTATATTCATGGATAATAAAATAATTCTTAGAAAAAAAAATGAATTTATACTTTTCAAATGTAAAAACTATGAAAATTATATCTCATATATATCATGTACCTTTATAAAAAAATTAATTCATAAATTTTATATTTTAGATTTAAATTAATCCTAAATGTAATTTAGTATTAAATTATTTTTTCAAAATGGTCTGAAAAATATAATGATGGAATTTAACTATCACACTTGTAACAGTGTGATGTTAAATCGGAATTTTTAAATAAAGTGAAAGTTTTATCGACTTATATATTTAAAGATTAAAATAATCATTTTTCCAAGGAAATATTGACATAAATATAGAAGAGTTGAACAACTTTAGTGTAGCATTGAGAATAATCAAATGAATAACGAATTTCAGATTTCCAAGAAACCACTCGAAATCATTCTTTAAAATGAAGAAGTTTGGAGTAATTTTATTTCTGTTTTGAATAATATCTTGGTTTACCATGTCTTTAGGATATTTGTTAATTTTTCTCATTCCTGTAATTAGTATTAACTTTATTTTCGGTGGAAGTGAGTCAATTTTCTCTGCATCAGTGCATTTGCAATCTTAATTTCTAACATCTCGTATCATAGCCTCCACTGGGCCTGATACATCAAAGCAGCAGTCTTTGAAGTTTTGCACTAGCACAAAAAAAATGACTACTGAAGGGAGCTTTGTCCAGCCAGCCATCCCACGTTTTGATGGTCATTATGACCATTGGAGCATGTTAATGGAAAATTCCCTTCGATCTAGAGAGTATTGGGATCTCATCGAACCTGGTTATGTAATCTCAGCAAGCAGAATCATACAAACTGAAGCACAACAAAAGAAGCAAGATGAGATGCGACTGAAAGATTTGAAAGTCAAAAACTATCTCTTTCAAGCGATTGATCGAACTGTTCTCGACACCATACTCAAGAAAGACACTTCTAAAGAGATATGGGATGCTATGAAGAAAAAGTTTGAAGGCAATGCAAGGGTAAAAAGATCTCATCTTCAAGCTCTCCGTAGAGAATTTGAAGTTCTTGAGATGAAATCTGGTGAAGTAGTGACAAAGTATTTCTCTAGGGTCGTGACAGTGGCCGACAAAATGACAACTTTTGGTGAAGTTATGTCAGACGTTAAAGTGGTTGAAAAAATTCTCCGTTCTTTAACTGAGAATTTTGATTACATTGTATGTTCCATTGAGGATTCCAAAGACATAGATAATCTTTTTGTTGATGAGTTACAAAGCTCACTAATAGTACATGAACAAAAGTTTCGTAGACACAAAGATGAGGAACAAGCCTTAAAAGTGACCTTTGAAGAGGAAAGAAGTCATAGTCGAGGTGGCTACAGAGGAAGAGGAAGAGGACGGGGAAGAGGAAGAGGTAGAACAACCTTCAACAAGGTGGCTGTAGAGTGCTACCAATGCCATCAACTTGGACATTTTCGTTATGAATGTCCTCGGAACAAAGAAGCAAATTATGCGGAGGTTTATGATGAAGAAGAAGAGCTACTTTTGATGTCTTATGTGGAGTTTCCTGAGACTAAAGGAAAAGATGTTTGGTTTCTTGATTCTGGATGTTCTAATCACATGTGTGGTGATTTTGCTATGTTCCATGAGTTTGATGCAAACTTTCGACACTCGATAAAATTGGGAAACAACACGAAGATGGGAAAAGGAAGCATCAAGTTACTGATAGATGGAGTAAACTTTGTTGTCGGTGAAGTTTACTATATTCCAGAATTACGAAATAATCTCTTAAGCATAAGGTAATTACAAGAGAAAGGCTTGACCATTTTGATCAAGGGAGGAATGTGAAAAATATTTCATCTAGAGAAAGGCTTGATAATTCAGACCAACATGAGTGCCAACAAGATGTTTTTCTTGCTGCCCCAATCTTGTACTTTCCATCAAACAAAATCTGACCAGTGCCTTCATACACACACTCAAAATCTATCTCCTCTTTGGCACCGAAGGTATGGGCATTTAAGCTATAGTGGCTTACGGACATTATTGAACAAGAACATGGTACAAGGACTTCCTCAACTCTCTATGTCAACAGTAATCTGCAGTGACTATCTTAATGGAAAGCAACATCGTGACTCAATTCCAAAACAAAGTAATTGGAGAGCTAGAACTTATCCATGCAGATGGTCCCATCTCTCCAACATCTAATAGTAATAAAACGTATCTTCTACTATTCATTGATGATTATAGTAGAAAAGCATGGGTATATTTTTTGGCAGAAAAATCAGAAGCGTTACATTCCTTCAAATGTTTTAAGATTATGGTTGAGAAAGAGATTGACATGTCTATTAAGTGTTTACGCACAGACAGAGGGGGAGAATTTCATTCAACAGAGTTCCATGATTTTTGCAAACAAAATGGGATTAAATGGCAATTGACCACTGCTTATACTCCACAACAGAACGGAGTCGCCGAAAGGAAAAAATAGAACAATGATGAACATGGTTCGTTCCATGTTATTTGATAAAAATATTCCCAAGTCTTTTTGGCCAGAGGCAGTGAACTGGACCATTTATGTCCTAAATAGATCTCCTACATTAGCTGTGAAAGATATTACACCGCAAGAATCATGGAGTGGAATGAAACCCTCGGTTGCTCACTTTTGGGTCTTTGGATGTGTAGCCCATATGCACGTTCCATAAGCAAGAAGAACGAAACTCGATAATAGAAGCATCACTTGTGTACTATTGGGAATCAGTGAGGAATCTAAAGGCTATAGGTTATTTGATCCCATAGCTAAAAGAATTCTCATAAGTAAAGATGTGATTTTTGAGGAAGACAAACAATGGGATTGGGATGGAACACAACTTGTACCAGATTTAGAATGGAATGATGATGCAGAAGTAGATGATGCCGAAGCAGATGATGCAGAAGTAGATGATGCAGAAATAGATGATGCAGAAATAGATGATGCAGAATTAGATGCAGGTGAGAATGAACGAAATGATGTTGCAGAAATAAATGCAGAAAACAATACTGATGTTGGAGAAGAATTCCAGCAAAGGAGAAGATCTTCCAATGAAGAAGAAGATCGAGTACGAGTATCAAGAAATAGGCAACCTCTTACATGGATGGATGATTATGTTCCTGGAGAAGGTCTGTCGGAGGATGAGACCCATATGGCATTAATGGTGTCAAATGACCCCACATGTTTTGAGGAAGCTGTGAAAAATCCAAATTGGCGATGGGCTATGGATGAAGAAATCAAATCCATAAAAAGGAATCAAACATGGACACTCACTACACTACCTATTGGAGCTAAAATAATTGGAGTGAAATGGGTCTACAAAATCAAATACAATGAACATGACAAGATTGATAAGTACAAGGCTAGATTAGTGGCCAAGGGGTATTCTCAAAAACATGGAATTGACTACACAGAAGTTTATGCACCAGTGGCAAGGATGGATACAGTAAGAATGATTATTGCTCTAGCTGCACATAAAAATTGGCAAATTTTCCAGCTAGATGTTAAGTCGGCTTTCCTTCATGGTGACCTTAATGAGGATGTTTATGTGGAGCAACCAAAAGGGTATGAAATAAAGGGTAGTGAGCATTTGTTTTATAAGTTGCATAAAGCTTTGTATGGCTTAAAACAAGCTCCGCGGGCTTGGTTCAGTCGAATTGAAGCTCATTTCATTAGTGAAGGATTTCAGCGGTGTGACATCGAACAGACATTATTCACCAAGAGAAACAAAGAAGGAAAAATTATCATTGTAAGTATTTATGTTGATGATTTAAGTTTTACTGGTAATGATGAAGTCATGATGTCTGAGTTTAAAAGCTCTATGTTAAGAGAATTTGATATGTCTGACTTGGAAAAGATTAGATTTTTCCTTGGGATTGAGGTGCTACAAAGACCTTATGGTATTTATATATGTCAAATAAAATATGCATTAGAAGTTTTGAGCAGGTTTGGTATGTTGGAAAGTAATCATGTAAGCACGCCAATTGTCCCAGGTTTCAAAATGAGCAAAGATGGAACCAGAAATTTTGTTGATGAAACTTATTATAAGCAGTTGGTTGGAAGTTTGTTGTATCTCACTGCCACAAGACCTGATATGATGTTTGTTACATGTCTCATAAGTAGATATATGGCAAAACCACTGGATATTCACCTGCAAGCAGCTAAAAGAGCCTTATGATACTTGAAAGGAACTGTAAATTATGGAATTTTTTATAAGACAGCAGAAAGTGGTGAGCTATTAGCTTTCACAGACAGTGACTATGCAGGGGATACGGAAGATAGGAAGAGTACACTGGGTATGTATTTTTAATGGGGTCAGGTGTTGTCTCATGGTGTTCCAAAAAACAACCTATTGTAACTTTATCAACCACGGAAGCAGAATTTGTAGCTGCTGTTGTTTGTGCTTGTCAAGGAGTTTGGATGAGAAGAATCTTAAAGGAGTTGGGTCATTCTTATGAAAATTGTATAACTATGATGTGTGATAACAACTCAACCATTAAATTGTCAAAGAATCCTGTTATGCACGACCGCAACAAGCACATTGATGTAAGGTTCCATTTCTTGAGAAATCTTACTAAGGAAGGTGCAATTGAATTAGTTCAGTGCAAGAGTCAAGATCAATTGGCTGATATAATGACCAAGCCATTGAAGATAGAAGTTTTTCAGAAGCTTCGGAGGTTGCTGGGAGTGTGTGATATGTCTGATATAATTTCTGATATAAACTAATTGTTTTATAGCATTTAGTTTAAGGAAGGAAATGAAGAAGTCTGCAGCAGTTTTATTTCTGTTTTGAATAATATCTTGGTTTACCAAGTCTTTAAGGATATTTGCTAATTTTTCTCATTCTTGTAACCACTACTAGCTTTATTTTCGGTGGGTGTTTTTAATTGTTTAGAAACTGTTATTTGGCTATTTAAAGCTACGTTTACCATTAATAATAAGTGAGTCAATTTTCTCTGCATCAATGCATTTACAATCTTAATTCCTAACATAGAAGACATTCTCTATTGAATGATACACACCACAAGGGATCGTTGATTATGGCAGCTACACAAAACAGTGACTAAAATGACAGTCACAAATGATAATAAATCTCACTCATTTTTGGGCCAATAGGAACAAGTCTTGTGTGAGAGCAATATTTACAAACTCAGTCAACCAAAAGGCCTCTCAATAGTACTAAAACAATTTTACGTTTATTATTTATTTTAACATGGTTTTGATTGACTGTGCCATAAACTATGCTCATACAAGAATTATTACCAAGAGAAGGGTAGTAGGGGGAGGCTATACATAGAAAACCTGACCAACATTTAAGAGACTCTCATGAGGAACATTGAAGATCACACTATTTTCTCTGCATATCTTCCTGAGAAATGCATATATATAATCCACAGCTATTTTCTTGTAGAATCTTGAATCCCTGCTAGCCCTCACAACTGTGTTTCCGAGTATGTGAACCACCCCAGCATCTCTGCAACTGTTCAAAAACTCAACTTCATCAACCTCAGTTTGGTTGCTCACATGACCAGAGGACCTAACAGTAGCATTCAAGTGTGATGGTGAAGTAACTGACACTATAGAATCCAAAGAAGAAACTGTTGGATCCATATTCGTTGATGATGTGATTGCATTATTGTTCAGTAGTAGACCTTCTCTTGATCTCTCAGTTTTCTGTTCATATAGACTGTAGTCATCTGAATCTGAGCATCCCTCCATCATAGACTCCAACTTAACAAACACAAAAAGGTTGTGGAAAAGCTTTTTCTCAAAGTCCTCATCTTTCTTATGCAAATCTTTGTATCCGTATCTTGCAACGCAACGAAACATGTGGAAGTTCTTTGGTCCAATCCTCTTCACAAGGAACCTTTCATCTTCTGGGACAGTGTAGACAGGAAGATACTTCACACATACAAAAACAACAACAGAATGAATAGCTGGTAGGTTTGTGATGAAGTGAGAAAATATGTGGGGTACTCCACTTGCAAGCTCTGTGTATACCAGCCCTATTCCTGGGACACGAACAAGTCCTAAACTTGGTCCAAGTCCAAGAATCCATGCCATTGATACCTTACTGTGCATTTCAAACTCGTACCGTTTCACTGTGCCATAATGCCATACATACATGATCAGAAGAAATGCTCCAGCAATTGCAAGGGGAGCCCATCCACCTTGGTCAACTTTGAAGAGTACTGCAGAGAAGTATGTGCATTCCACTATCAGTGATAAGCCAGTGAACACCACAACCAGAATCCAATGGCAGCGCCACACCAATATCATGATTAAAATCATAAGCAACGTTGTAACCAGCATCACTAGCACAACTGCAGTACCTGCAATTACAATGTGGGGACTCACAGTTTTGACAAAAGAAAGGTGAAAATTTATGCTTCACAACATTCTACAAAGGAATAACAACTTACCATATGCATTTCCAATTTGACTCTGATTTTTAAACCCAGCTGTAACAGCAATGCATAGAATCATAAGGATCCAATTGATGTCTGGAATGTATATCTGGCCAAGGAACTTCTTTGATGTATGTACAACTTTTATTCTTGGGAAACAGCCATGAGCATTGGCTTGCTTGATAATTGAGAAGGTTGCCGATATTGTGGCCTGGCTTGCAACTATAGCTGCTGCTGTTGCAACAACAAATACTGGCCAGTATATTTTGTCTGCAGAATTAAGGATAATCAATACCTAAAATTCATTAAAGACTCCTTAATTAAAGAAAGAACTTCCACCAAGAAGTTTGTCTCAAGAATGTAACAGCATGGCTGTTGATCATATTCTGAACTTCACAAGTGGAAAATATCAAAATAAAAAAATGTGAGAAATATAGCAAACCTGGAATAGAACGATAAAACGCATCATTTGAATGATTCAAGTTATGCATAAGGTATGCAGCTTGTCCGGAGTAGGCTAAAAGAAGGCAAGGAAAGACTAGGAGAGTAAATGCAATCTGTACAGAAGAGACTGGAAAGTGGGCTAGGTCTGCAAAAAGAGCCTCTGTCCCTGAAATAAATCATCACAAATAACCAAGCTCAAGTAACATAATTAACAATTCTGAAATGAAAGGAGGAAATCAACAGTTATATATAAACGGTGAAGATACCAGTTATGCTGAGCAAAATTCCACCAAGGGAAGTCCAACCATCTCTACCTCCTCGTTTTAGATAGCGGTATATATACAGTGGTGAAAAAGCTTTTAGAACACTGCTGTCATATTTACAGATGTTGAAGATGCCTATGCCTCCAATTAGGAGAAACCAAAGAAGGACAATTGGAGCAAAGAGCCAACCAACTCTATCTGTACCGTAATGTTGCATGCTGAATAACCCAACTAGTATAACAACAGCAACCAATACCACTACTTCTGCAACTCAGGAAAAAACGAGAAAAAAAAATATTTTCAAGACTAAGAACATAAAATGGTTGAATTCGAAACTCTAATGCTTAACACATATAATGGTAGATAGAAGCAGAAGAAAAATGCAATGTTACATTACAGGTGTAGGACCGTACCGTTGCTCAAATCTGCGTGATTTACCTTGATGCCACCAACCGCAGATAAAACTGCAACAAAAGATTTTGTAATGAATATCTGGAACTCATTGAAGAGCAGAAAATAAAGTTAACTAAAGCTGAATCAATTTATCTGCAGCCCTATGCAATACATCATCATACATATAAAGAGGTGGACTACTTCATGAAATCAATTTCTGACACAATGCATACCAGATATAGCTGGGGTAAGAATTCCATCTCCAATCACCATGCAAGTACCAACAAGGGCCAGAATAAGAATGATATCTTTAATATAAGGTTGTTCCTCTAACCATCTCTTGGTTTTTGCAGCAAATGACTTTTCACGGATGGTAGATCGACTATATGTTGTTAGCTCTTCATCCGTACGATGCTGGTTGGGAATGGTTCTAATATTTGCATGTCGACAGAGCAAAGAATAAAGAGCCAATGTTCCACCTGCTCCATAGATATCCAACAGTATCAACAGATTCACATATTCATGTCATACGTTGAAATACTAGTATTCTTAGCTATTTCCTTAGTCCAACCATAAAAATTCTAATTACCAAAATCAAACAAATACCTTGACCATTGTCATTCGCTCGTAATACAATAAGAACATATTTGACCAGAGGCACCAGAGTAAGAGAGTATATAATCAAAGAAAGAGCTCCAATCACATCCTCCTGGTTGTCAATTCCATGAGGAAATGTATTATAGAAAACGTATAAAGGGGAAGTGCCCAAATCTCCATACACTACTCCAAGACTCTGATATGCAAGCCGCAGAAGCAACAGTGTAGAAAATTTCTGAACAAATCAAACCAATAACATCATGAAATTATACACCAAATTCTATAGCTAGAATAATATCTTTTTAAATATACCAAAGTGGTTATGTCAGCCTAATTCTGATAAATTGCAGTCTCCTAAGTAAAGAAAACTGAATCCATCAAAAGAAATCATGTCAAGAGGGATTTGCATCATACTTTTTCTCTGTACATGTTTTTGAGCTTTTCAGCTTCTTCATCCATCGGCTGGTCAATCCTCTGTTCCAAAACCCACATACCGCCTCTGCTATCACCGTCTTCACCAAACTCACTTGAAGCCATTTATGCTCACGTCAATAACTTCCTCTGTTACTCTCTTTGAAACGAAACATCAAATAGTTAGTTATCTAAACAAACACTCACACACAAAAGTTGAAAGTAAACTATGATGAAATCCATGCCCACTAAAACTAACGATCCAAACTAACCTATAAATTTTAGAAAATCAAGCAAATTTGGCTATTTCAATGAGTGGTTCCATCACCATCAATCCCATCTTTGAAAGCAAGAAAATTTACAAACCCAATTTCTATCAACATATAATCTGCATCAGCCTAGCCTTCACAAATCAAAGCAAAGCATATTCAAACCAACTACAGACATGACAAGAATAAAACCAACAGCGCCAAAAACGACAAAATTCAGAGGCGATTAAGTGTTCTTGGTGTTATTCTCATCAGAATTGTGATTTTTCGCAATTTATATAGTAAAAGTTTGTATTAAGGATTAACAGATATGCCAAAAACACCAGCATCTGAGTTTGGTCCCCGGTTGCTTTTCGGCCAAAATCATACAATTATTCAAATTAGTCAAGGCAAAGCTTTTAGCTGAAACCATTCTTAATCAGATATGATTATAAAATTTCCAACTCATAAATCATAATAATCTAAAATTTAAAATTGAAAACTCAAGAATTGGTGAAAACCAATCCTCACCTCACCTCTACTGTCATAAAAACCTGGTACTTGTCACCCTCAAAGTGTATTCAGCAGAAGCAGAATTAGCCTCAGATTGGTGTCAGCCACAGAACCAAAGAGCAAGCTCAGATTCATCAGGTATCCAACACAAGATATTCTCAGGTCGTGAGGAAGAGAAAACCAAAAGGGTAACGTTAAGGCTGAACACTGTCAGTGTCCCACAACAGACAAAAAATCACAGACCAGGAGAGAGAAACTACATGATACAGTACAGCCACTTGTTTTTGTTTCTTGGATTGTTCCTTTATATTAATTGAATGCATATGCATCACTATTTTTGTGGCAATCTTATTCCCCATATGAAAAATGACATGGAATGGATAACTTCGATTCCAACCTGGTTTTATCATGAGTGATGCAATGACCAAGAACAAAACCTTAACGCTGTCTGCTGAGTGTTGCGCATGGTAAACGATATATATGGTTATTTTTCCAAGTGTTACTTTCAATTGAATATGGTGATTAATAAAATTATAAAAGGAGAAACGTTCCTATAAGATCACTGAAATAATATTTAAAATTAATACCCATCTATGATTTCTTAATTTGACTTTAGTACATTCGGTACTCAAATACGAAATCAGAAAAATTAAATTAAATAAAATTCTAAATTACTAATAGTAAGATTTTAAATTACAATAACCTACAAATAAATAGATTTTTTTGCCAAAAGATATATTTTTTTAAAAATTAAAAAAATATTACGTGAATAGTTTTTGTTTGATTGCCAACTTGGTTCATTATTAGTTTTGGACCGATTCTCTGTTCATTTCTTAACAAACTAAGCTTTCTAGGTTAAATGAATGGAATAATTAATCAATTGACTTTATCAGTAATGGGGAAAAAATCTTTCTATCAATGACTGTGGTGTGTATATTTATAACAACAATTATTTATTAAACTTCTTTAGCAATATATTTATAATAACATTAATTTAGATACCTTGCAAAAATAGCTATAATACAAAGCACTTATTCTCACAATCTTGATCATATATATGACGATGTAAACAAAGTTCGGCTATAGGTTATATTTAACCTTATATCATTAACTACTAAATCGCTGACTTAACGATTAGTCTAACAAGAAATGAGTAAAAATTTTAGAAAATTTATTGTTGATTTTATTAAATAATAAATAGGAAGTGCCCCTCATGTTGGTTGGCTCACATTAACAAATTAATGTTGAAAAGGTTTATTAATTATTAGCACTATTTTAGAGTAACTCAAGCTAGGTCAACCTCGAAAAAATAAACTTAATTAATTATCTAAATGGTCAAACTAAAATTTATTAATTACGACGTTAATTATTTGTAAATATCATTTTGTCTACATTGTGCTATGTTATAGATGCAATTTATTAACCGATCTGTTAAAAATTTATGAACAAAATGATTTTTTCTTCTAAAAAATGTAAAACCAACTTTAAATTTTCAAAAAAGAGATTAACATGATTTCTAATACAAAATTTTAATACAATAAATTTATTGATTTTTAGTGTTTAACTTTCTCACTTTTACTTAATACAATAATTTAAACTCATTTAAATTCTTAACAATTAACATAAACATAGATAATAAAACATATCTCATAAATCGACATTAAGTTTCAAATCTATTCAGTCTAATTTGTCAAATTGGTGAAAAAAATCAAATTGACATTTTTTTATCTAACTCAAAATTAAAATAAAGAATTAAAAAATAATATTTCTGGAACATATTACTTGATACAAATATTTAATAATTAATTTAAGTCATTAATACTTACAAATTAAATTTTAATTAATTATTATAATAGGATAATTTAATATGTGAGCATAATA